>VCAU01000039.1:0-249666 GCA_015844325.1 Aspergillus nanangensis | reverse complement strand
AAAAAAAAACAAGCTTGGAAGCAACGGGAAAAAGCAACCTCGCAAGCAATGTGAAAGGTGGAAAGATTTGCACTGTACATTCATTTACGGCAAAATTATTCTTGTTGTCGGCGTCATATTATTGTGATGAGAGGATGGTTGTTTTGGCAGCAAGTGTAGCTTTTATGAGGTGTTTCTTTTCTCTCGTCATTCCCCACTGAGGATACGGCGGGAAGACCCTCCCGTTGGCTCCACTTGTTATTCTACTTTATCCCCATTGATGATGGCTTTTATTATTTTTTTTTAATTATTTTTTTGGGGGGGATATTAAAAGATTCTTTATTCCCCTTGCCGTTATTTTTAGTCTCTCTCCGCTTGTTCGGACGGGAGACCTCTGTCATATGCATTGGATTAACCATCCCACCTGACAGGCTTAGGGTTAGGGCTGCTAACTAGGGGAGGACTGCAGGTGGTTTTTCTACTTGTAGTTAACCAAGATTAGGGTGGTTTTGATGGAGGAGTCGTATTCACATCCGCTTTGTCGGGGGTCTGTTTCATTGAAGGGGATAGGTTAATTTCAAGGACAGTTAGTGTCAGGTCAAGTGCGTGTAGATCAATTAGCCTCATGATGACCCTGAGATCCTGCGAAGCCAAGGTCTTTTTCGCTTAGAACTGTTGGCAAGCCCAAGCCCGTACCTGTCCACTCGATGCTACCCGGCGGCTTTCCAAACTGGGTAATCCGCTTAGGGTTTCATCCAGCAAAGAAGCCTGCGGACGTTAAGGTTCCTCTTGTTGCTGCTGGTGACTTATTTACCATGTACATACATAAATACGAAGGGGGGTAACGTCGTTACTAGTACTTTAAGTTAGGTACTTACCTGCCTTACAATTACAGAAAGAAAAAAAAAGAGAAAGAAAAGAAAATTCTGATGCTGGGGGCGGGTTTTCTCGCTCTCTCCCTTTCTCCTCTCCTGACCTTCCAATCTCGATGATCATCAAGCTCTATTCATAAGGACCGAGAAAGAAAGAAAAGCAAATAAACAAATAGATAGAAAAAATAACTTTCGAGAAAAAGCCTCCCAACTCCTCGATGACTTCCCAGTTCGTCACCTAACAGCCCGGGTGGACTCCCCATTCCAACCAGTTTCGCGTCACCAAGAGCGAGGTCCAAGCACTCGGAACCGCGGCGTCCAATAAAAGCAACACCAAACTGAGCAATTGAGCAGGGTGAAGGATAGCGGGGAAGAGAGAGAGAGAGAGAGAGAGATCGAATGATATTTGCTGACTCGACGGATGACGACTGTTTCTGAAGGAAGCTTCATACAAGCGAGGTTCTAGCTTCACCACATTTCTCCCTCATCTCAGGTGGATCGGTTAGCACCACATGCTCCCGCAAGAACAAGGGTAGGAAAGTTACTTTATTGTTTACCCGGCTAAAAAGGTTTGAATCATTGGAGCGAATGCTTAGAAAATTTAACGAGGGCTTTGATGCTCTGCAGTGTCTGTGCTGGGTGCACAGAGAAGATCTGGCCCACTTCCCCAGATTGTCATGAGTATTAGAGACAGTATGTGTGTGTGTGAGAGAGAGAGTTTGTTTAGTATTATTATTTTATTACCCTTGCAACAGAGAATATAATTATCTCACTTGTCTATATAACATATATACATACACATACAAACAGATTTATTTTTTATTTTTTATTATCTATTATTTGGTTATTTCACATGAGATGATCTTCGTTCAAATACCATCTGTTTTTCTCTGGTCGAGCGAATACTCCCGCGGAGGTGCGTGAAGTCCAGCCAAAAAATAATCGCAGGCTCGCGATGACAACCCAAGGGAGGAACAGGAATCCCCGGGCAACAAGATCTGACCAGGGACGTATGTAAGTCCGTTCTGTACCTTAGGATGTAAGCGACTGGTCACAAAAGAATTTTTTCTTTCAATTTTTCAAATTTGTTTTCAAAAATTTTTTTTTTTTTAAAGATGCAGGGAGCTTCGTTCCTCAGTAGGCAAGTGGCCCTGCGGTGTCACAACCCGAACACCGGCCCATCTCCGCACTTGTGGAACGCTGGGTTGATGAGACACACCAGGGGAGGGAGGAGGGGGGTGGAAATAATCAGTTAGCGTGGGGTGTGTTGTGTGGCGTCCAGCTGAGCCCGAGCCGTGTCCATCCTGGCATGCAAGTAATACATACATAAAATCAGACGGGGTACGGGGTAAATCATCGTCGTGCCCCATGATAGAGGCAACCCGACGGCGGTAGGGGCCATTGTAGCATTAATTGTATCGCAGCATGCTTGCTAGGGACTTGGGCTATTTAGGGATCGCAGCGGTTACCAGGAAAGTACTGGTAACGCTAACTATTTCCTAGCCAGTAGGCATCAGGTCGAGGATGGTTGTGCTGGTGATCTAACGGGAAATGATCTATCTGGGAATCAGAACCCTACATCAAGAACTGACTAGCTAGGAGGTACTAAGTAGGTATATGGGGTACTTCCGGCCATTTATATGGGGAATCATGCCGAAGCTCCGGTGAGAAGGAGGGAGACTGTCTAGACTCTGTCGCTATGACCCTGACTGGGAGGTCTGGATATCCAATGGTGATACTCGTCGTCATGTAACTAATTTTGCCTTTTTAATTTCTGATTCCTCTTAATATCCAAGGTACAGTAGTCCGTATGATTCAAGAGGGAGAGGCAGAAAGGATGAAAATTCAATTAAATAATAGCAATAATAATAATAATAACAACAACAAGAAAATAAAATGAAATAAAACCGACCATAGCGAATTCCCATGATCAAGTCATGTCAAAGGAAGGATCTCCACCCCTTTCTGCTGAGACTGAGAAAGAAAGTTTGTCTTCATGACTATGAATTCCTCGTAATTAAAAAAAAAATCCTCTCAGGTGATAGATTCGAAATCATTGATCAGGTTAGGTAATGTTTTTTTTTTTTTTAAGAAATTAATTTCCCTCCCCAATGGATAGGTATATACCAGGTATATGTATATAGACAGAGAGGTATAATCCCCTAGGGGATGACTGTGGAAGAAGGGAATACAAACCATGACGGATCAATCAATAAATTAATCAAAATAAGACCCAAAAATTCCATCCAAGGTTTGAAAACCCCTGGGGCGCATCAATTCCATTCAGGACGAGTCTGGGGAAGAATCGTCCTCCACGGGATGGCCGCCAACCAAGAAACAAGAAAAGCCTCCGTCTGGACAGCCCGGCAACTCCCTGCCCAAACAGCGCAGCGAAGATCATCCGCCAGCATCACTCATGCGTTTAAATTCGGGGTTGTCAGGCAGGTTAGAATTTTGATTAATTGTCATGTTTGCTTTTCAAGTCTCCACTAGGATTTTCGAACCTTCCATTTCGCATAATTCCTTTTGTTTTCTTCCTTTTCTTGTCATTGACTTTAACTAACCCCATTGTATTAATTTTTGGGGTGTTTTCTCCGCTCAGAATGAGGTTTGACTGGGCGGCTGGAATTGCCCCGGATCTGAATCGAGGTCGATCGGTGTCCAATGGCTTCATCCCAAGGCAGTGGAAAAGGTTTTGCCGTGGCAAGGAAACCAGCTCTTCTGTTTCGCATCCTCCAACAAATCACCAGTGCAAATCCAACAGGCTTGGCATTCATGACGCTTGTCCCCCCCGCATGTTAGAGTTTAAAAAAAAGCGCAGGACACAAAAGTAGAAAAGGGTCAAAAACAAGATGATCATACGTAGGACTGTGTTTTTTTTTCTTTTTTTCTTCCTTTTCTCTCTCTCTCTCTCTCTCTCTCTCTCTGTCTCTCTTCTTCATTTTTGATTATTATTATTGATTCGTTATTATTATGATCTTGGGTTGGACATAGAGAAAGTCTTGACCAATTCCATGGAAAAGTGAAGTCAGATATTGATAGAATGAGATTTGAGAGTTTCGACTTTTTAAGACGTTCAGAAATTATTATTGTTTTCTTTTTTTCTTTGACAAAAAAGCAATAGAATAAATAAACCATAAATCTCTCCCCCCCCAAAAATAAAAATAAAAATAAATCAAACCTTCTAAATTGACAAGGTGACGTACTGGTTGATTGAATACTCTCATTCTTCTCCTATGGAAATTTTTCTGTTGAATTAATTAATTAACATTTTTTACTAGTACTAGTAACCTCTCTTCCTTTGAAGGTTTGCCTAGTTTAGGTGCCCTGTCCATGGGTCCACCCCCTCCTCCTTCTTTTCCCCCCCATGATTGTCATTATTCATTCCTATTACTACCGGGACTAGCAGCACTTACATACTGCATTGATCCTACTGGAGTATACCCGCTGTTCGGCACTGATGCCTCTGTGTTCAGTGCAACAGAAACATGGTTAATTATTTCCTTTTCGATTAAGTTCTATATATACTTGTGGGCTTGCTAACCTGCCTTTTGCAGACAGACGGTATGATCTTTTAGGGTATTTATTTTCGGTCTAGGATAAATAAATAAATAACTAAATAAATAAATCAAATCAAAATTTTCATTCGATTTTATTCTTCTTATTATTTCCGCAGGAGCACGCTCCCCTATTATTCAGCCTAGGACCACTTGACATCCCATTTCCCCCTCCTCCACCATCGCATGGACGGGCGTCTTGACGCTTGACTGACTTTTTTCTCTCTCTATTAAACCCGTTCACCCACCCATTCCCCCCCGTTCATAGGTAGAGCGGATTCTTACTCTGCACCAATACCTCCATACCTACCTACTATACATACACACTTACCCCATTTACCTGCCTGCCTGCCTCCTACCTACTACCTTTCCTTACTTTTCCTACTAGCCCCGGCCTATTTCGATCGAGCCAACAAACGGGAAGAGAAATATCATTTAAAAATAAAGAGAGGGAAAAAAATAATAAAGATTTATATACCCTAACGACACACTACTCGATCCATAAAGTCGCAGCCAAGTCACCCAACTCCCCACTTTCTCAGGGACCTGATTGCCGCCGTCTTTCTCTCACTCTCACTCTCACACACTCTCTCACACCCGCACCATCTCTCTTTTCCTCTCGTATACATTATTCAACACCGCCTTTTCTCCTCCATTACCGCGAACATCAGTGATTCGGGATACTGCCCCTCTTCGCCGCGTTTCTCTGCCACCCAAGCGACCAACACAACCGAATCCATACCCCTGCCGCTTCTCTCTTCCGCCCCCAACCCACCTCACACCCGCTGAGGTGGATGCTTGGTCAATGTTGTCCATGCAACAATTTGTTTTCCCTTCTTCGTCGGATATCGACAGTGCCAACCGCCGCGCTCATCATGCTATCGTGCCCAACCAGGTCCCTACAGACCGGCGCGACTCGACCCACTCGGGCAGTGTGTCTGAAGTCCCCGCTTTCTCAGACTGTCCGCTGATAGACGACGCTTCGCTCTCGCACCGCAACAGCATCAGCACCGACGAGAATTCCACCTACTCCCCCGAGTCCTGGGATGGCGAAGGCCCTTCCGATGGCTCCTCCAGCGCTGACGTCGAGGTGAAGATCCACGACGTTTCTCACCCTTTAGCCGAACCCTCGTTCCGATCCGCCGGCATGACCACATCCAACGCCTTTCAGTTCAACATGGTCGCTTCGCACGATGTAGACCTGTCATCCATGGGTGGGGTGACCCCAAAGGTGGAAGAGATGGACGATGCGGATGATATACAGAGTATTAAACCCTTGGATGTGGAGAACTCTGCCCATGCGGATTCCACGGCTGCTCCCGCCAACGTTCCACGGAAACGTGGACGACCACGCAAACACCCCCTTCCGGTTCCTGGAGGGCAAGCTAAGATCACGAAAGGGCGGTCTAAGACGGGTTGTATAACCTGCCGTCGACGGAAGAAGAAATGCGACGAGACGAAGCCAGCGTAAATATCTTCATTCCCTCTCCCTTCAACCACAACCCCCCATTCTGAAGTGCTGTGGAAGCGATAACTGACTTTACTGTTTTCTAGGTGCCTAAACTGTCAAAAGAATGCGGTCGTCTGTGAGGGATATCCCCCAAAAGAGATATGGAAGAGCGGGAAGCAGAAGATGGAGGATGGTAAGTTAAACTTGCCTCGGAAAACGCAAAATTTAGCCTCGTCAAGTCATCAACCCGAATGCTTGACTGACATCTTCTCGTCCCTCACAGCGGCCCGCAACCACGCCATCATCACTCGCACCCTTCCATTATTGATCGATGGGATTGAAACCGACATTGATCGACGATTCTTGGACCATTTTGTTTACGGGTTCAGTCGCGTGCTGACGTTAATTAACGATGATTCCAACCCGTTTAAAGAGATTCTACTCCCCATGGCTACCCAGCACCGAGGACTGATGCACTCTCTCATGTGTCTCTCGGGTTCGCACCTATCGGGGCTTGACCCCGAACCACGTATCAAAGAGCGCAAGAATCACCACTTCCATCGCGCTATCTGCGACCTGAAGGACAATATCACCGCCTCGTCAAACACCAAACCCGGGGAAGAACCTGAACTCCTGGTGGAAGACCCGATTATTGCATCAACCATCGCGTTGAGCCTGAATACGATTTGTGAAGGCGAGACTAATGGCGAGTATCGGCCACACATGGACGCTGCGAGGTACTTGCTGGTGACGCAGAAACCGAGAAACGAGAAATTCCGCCAGTTTATCGTGGAGTTCTTCCAATACCACGACGTTTCGAACTCGATCACGTCGCTAGACCGACGTCCAGCGCATCTCAACGGAGACCTGCGGCTACCCGATTTCGTGCCCCACGCACAAGCGGGGATGTTCTTGGGTGTTTTTGACGGCCTATTCAACTATATCTCCGAGGTTACACGCCTGCGCGACCGCATCCGACAACGACACAATGAGGGCTATGAGCCCGCTGTCGACTATCAAATCCTCAGTGAAGCGGTTTCCATTGACTCGGCCATTCGCATCTGGGAGACATCCCACCCGGCCAACACCCCGAACTGGTATTTAGCTCAACTGTACCGGCAGTCGACCTGGGTCTACCTATACCGCACCATCCGACCATCGCGACCGAGTGAGAAGATTGCCAAGGTTGTGGACGACGGGCTTGCCTTCCTCGACCAGCTACCACAGGATGCGGGTGCTTACAGTATCGTGCTCATGCCCTTGTTCCTGATGGGGTGTTCTGCATTCTTACCGGTCCAGAGAGAACGCATCCAGAAAGGATTTGATACGCTGAAGTCTTATTCCAACCTTCGTAATATTGAACCCGCATTCAAGGTGGTGCGAAAGGTATGGGAGACGATGGACTCAAAGACGGAAGATAGTTGGGACTGGGAGAAGATCATCAAAGCCATGAATATGGATTTTCTCATCACATGAGCCCACCATATTCCTTGACTATGCATTTTTGCATTTGCATCTTGGAGATTAAGGTCATTCATTATTCATCTGACCTTGCACAGTCAGCATCCCTTGGAGGGTTATGCTTATGGCGTTATGTGACCAATGCATGTTTCTGAATTACTTTCTACCTTGTGATTTTGTTCTGTTTTTCTATTTATTTTTTTTCTTTTTCTTTTTTTTTTTATATATTTTTTTCTTTTCTTTTTCTCTCTCTTTTGATTTTCTTTGCTGGTGGTAGGATTTGTCTATTCTTTGAGGGAGAAATTCGGACGCCTGGAAAGGAGGCGAACGTACAGGAGCATATTTGTTCCTGGTTGGCGTCGATGAGGATAACAAGCAAGCATGGTACAAGACAGTGCCGTGTCTTTATGAGATTCAAAACACCTTGTAGGGGGAAGGAGTGCAAAACAGCGAACTGTGACTGACCGGGAGGAGAGGATTTTTGAGTTGTATTTATAATTATTGAGTGTATGTCTTGACGAGGTTCGCATCGTCTGATGCGTGTCTTGTATGATCATCAAGTCTGTATATGGGACTATTAACAATGAGTACATATTTTGTATTATATTATGAATCTGTATTGATTTATCTGCAGAGGTACTACCCACCTACCCACCTACCTAAGGTACATATATAAATCCTCAGAATATACAATAAACAGAGGGGAAAAAAAGAGGAAGACAAAAAGAAACCAATTTAATAGTCTTTCAGCAGCATAATCAACCCACTCCTAGTTGTATACTTCTCCCCACTGGTATCCTTCGGCAGCAGATGCTCATCCCCATTCGCAACCAATGCCTCAGCAAGCGTACAAACCCCAACATTCTCAAACCCCAACCCCCGATACAACCTCACAGTGGCATGATTCTCCGGCTTCACCATCAGCCGCACCCAGACCTCGGGCGAACCCCCACCTTTCTTCCCCCTGCGATCCGAAAAGAGATAATCCAACGCCTCCCGACACAATCTCTTCCCCAGCCCCTGCCCACGATGCTCCGGTAGCGTGAACAAACTCAGCATCTGCCAAAGTTCCCGGGGAATATTGCTTCTCGCCGAGGGGTTCGGCTGGCCAGATTCATCGGGGAGGATGAACTCTTCGTGGCGCAGTGGGCCTCGGAGAGTGAGTTGGCCAATCCAGATTGTGGCTTCTTCGTCGGGGTTGGATGGGGTGGCGGCGCAGATGAATGTTTCGATGTTGGGCGCGGCTAGACGGTGAGTCCATTCGGTGTCTGGGAGGGTGGATTCGATTTGGTGGGTGGAGGAGAATGAAGTTGGGGCGATTGAGAGGGCATGGAGGCGGAGTTGTTTGTAGTTCTGGGCGGAGGTGGGGATTGTGTCGTCTTTGGGGATGCGGAAGAAGGTGTAGTTGTACTTCGGGGTGGACATGTTTTTTTGATTTTGTATGTGGTTTTTTCTTGATTAGTTTATTATTCGTGACTGATTTATATGTATAAAAAAAAATAGAGATCATCTTCGGTTGGATCGGCATGGCTTAGTGGGCCTGACAATAAAAGATGATGGAATCTTCTATTAGTAGTATATATCGGACATCTGCCGAGGATGTAATAATCTAGGTGGAAGGAGAATACGTGAGAACATCAGAATGATATCAATAATAGTAGTTACAAGTGTACTATTGACAAATGATATTTCTGACAGAAAATGTTCATGGTTGAATTGTGGATACAAACAAGAAAAATCCCCCATGAGATTATTAATCCGTACTAACAATAACTATGGAGGTTCTTAATATAGAACAGCCGAGAATCGACATCACCCCCCACCAGTTGCATATAAACACACGATATGATGTCTTCCAACCGGTCTGCCCCAAGAACAGCTCCCAATAGTCTATCTGGAAAGTCCAGTCAAGGCAAGGGATCCTCTTCAGCCTCGGATGACCTTCGACGATTACGCACGGGAAAGCGGGGCAGACCCCCAATAGACCCGACGCAAGAAGGCCTCGTCGAGGTATGTTCGGAACGAACCCATTATGCTTGACTGGTGGTTTGACTGGAGGGTTAGAGGCGCCGGAGACAAGTTCGAAAGGCACAGCGGAGCTACAGGTCTCGGAAAGAGGAAGAGGCTGCCTGTCGCATGAACGAGGTGCAGGCTCTTGAATCTCGAATCGAGCACATGAGACAGTCCTTCTTTGAACTGATATCCCACCTCACAAAGGCAGAAATTTGTCCCCACGACCTCCAGAGGATCACCCGCGACTTTCTCTCTGCTTCTCAGACTGTTGATGATGATGGACACACCCACCACAATAAATGGTACTCACGGGCTGGTCCCAATCCATCCAGTCCTGTCTTCCCCCCCAAGATCGACACCTCTTATTACGCTATAGAAGAATTGCCACCAGTACCAGCTACTGTACCCATCGACACCCCAAGGACTACTACTCTTGCGATTCCTTTGGACCTTCCGCCTCCTGTCCCACTGCCGGGAAACTTCGCCCAGCGGCTCTATTTCAGCTGCATCAAGCGGGCTCACGGCCTGCTCACCAACCCGGGCGCGGACGGGACTGAAGTCGCCCGCGTTTTCCAGTACTCCTTTCATTACTCGGATGTCAACACGGTGATTTCGACCCTCGACAGCTTGCTACGGACCAATCCCGATTACCGGACGGCATATGTCTATAAATTGGGCGGCGCGGGAACCCACTACGGAAACAGGCCGGCGGGTGTCAGCTTTGCCCAGGATGTCTGGTTAGGACAAGAGACGCCGTTCAAGAGTAGTAGTAATGAGGAAGCGTGGTTCGATCCTCGAGATATTGAAGGATGGCTTGAGGAGAATGGGCTTGTTATTGGAGGGTCGCAATCGTTCATGTACCTGTCGGAATTCCGTTCGTTTGAACCGTGCAGGAGGAGCGTGGCACTATGTCCAGAACCTATGCCCTCTGTGTTTTCATCGGGGGATATTTGCCAGGGTGCCAAAATCCTCAACGTGGATCGATTTCTTCAAGGTTTGTTATTTCCGCCCCCTGGTCTATTTTTACTTCAAGTGTGATGCACAGAAATGCTGAAAGTAGTACATTTTGAGCAGAACTTCTTTCGAGGGGGGTCTGTTTGGGCGGTGCACCGGGATTCCGTCGCTTGGATGTTGAAGCGGCATTTGGCCTGGCGATATCAGATGATCCGACTTTCGTCCGTGAACCATAATGTTGCCTGTTGCCGTTATTGTAAATGGACATTGTACTGAGTGCGATCTGTAAAATCTGTTGGGTGGAGTGTATCTATAGTTTATAGTGCATGTAGTACTTCATTTGGCGAACCGGGGATGTCTCTCGTCTCGGAGATTATTTTAACCTCTGGACGTTATCTTATCTCAACTTCTTCCCTCCTTTTTCTTTTCTTCTCTTGTGTGACATGAAATCAATCTAAATTCTCTTCTCGTTGAGAAAGATGATGATCAGTGGGTCTCTTTTAACCCCTGAATTATCCCAGTTGGCTCCACTATGATTACTAGGATTAATTCCCCGACAAGAAGGACAGAGAAAGACACTGTGATCCATCCATCATCCTTCCCACATGCCAGTCGAGATGGTAATTATCACCCAACTACTGTGTCAGTAACTAACTTTGATCTCCTCTTCTTCTCACACACTCTCACCACCGAAGCGAACCGGATCGACTTCATCCGAGCCAATAATAATTGCCCTGTTTTGGTGAACCGGATTTGGTTGGAGCAACTAATCTCCATCAGGTTTATGCTCAGCTCCTAGTCTGGAGCTAACTCGGCATCTCTCGCCCTCCCCCAGATTATTATTTTTCGTCGTCAGTGATTTTTTTCACGACCCCATTAGACATGATTATCTTCTTCCACCCAAGACCCCAAATATACATGTTCAGTTGACGATGTTGGGTTGACTGCGTGTTTTCCCTAGTTTATACTTGCGTCGATTGTGAGTGTGTGCGCGCGTGTGTGTGTATGTGGGGGTGTATGTCATCCATCCCACACCACCATGGAGAAAGTAAGCCCAGTCGACGGCATTGATGACCCTCAAGACGACCACATTACTGCCGAGAAGCTACAGCTCCAAATACAGCTACAAGACCCCACAGACACCTTCAACCTCACCCTGCGCTCGGTCAACCCCGTCGACGTACATGTGCGCGATATCTCGTTGGAGGTCAATACGTCCCCTCCGCTCTGGGAGACATCTCCATCGCAACTATGGGGTCGCCTGCGTCGCAAATCAGTGGCGCACGAGCGGAAAACCGTGCTAGAGGGGGTAGATGCATTCATGCCCAGCGGAAGCTTGACCGCAATCATCGGGAGTAGTGGGTCTGGGAAAACGTCGCTTCTCAATCTCATGGCGGGCCGGATGGGCATGACCAAGACAAAGGTTGCGGGAACGACCACATTCAATGGGGACACGGATATCGGGAGCGTTCGAAGCGCGTACATCATGCAGGAGGATGTCCTGATCCCAACGTTGACCGTCCGCGAGACACTCCAGTACTCGGCGGATCTACGACTCCCGCCCCCGACTACCCAGGAGGAACGCCATCGGATCGTCGAACAGGTGATCCTGGAGTTGGGGTTGAAGGAGTGCGCTGATACGCGGATTGGCACGAATGCCCACAAGGGCTGCAGTGGAGGGGAGAAAAGGCGAACAAGTATCGGGGTACAGATGTTGTCGAATCCGTCGGTCCTGTTCTGTGATGAACCCACTACGGGTCTCGATGCCACGAGTGCGTTTCAGATTATTAGAACGCTGAAAAGGTTGGCGCAAGATGGGAGAACGGTTGTTGTTTCGATTCATGCGCCTCGCTCCGAAATATGGAGCCTCTTCGACAATGTCATTCTCCTGGCGAGGGGGTCGGTGTTGTATAGTGGGCTGGCAAGTGAGTCCTTGCAGCATTTCGAACATCGAGGCCACACTATTCCCCCCTTTGTCAATCCGGCAGAGTTCTTGATCGATCTGGCGGCTATTGATAACCGCACAGATGCGTTGGAAGCTGCTTCATATGTACGAGTGGATGCGCTCAAGTCTGCGTGGAAGTCTAGACGGGTAGTAGACAAGGAGACGGAGGAATCACAGCCGCCAGACAGCACCTCTACGCGAAACGAACATATGTCGGCGATAAAAGCTGTGTCTTTTCGTCGGCAGTTTCGCGTCCTCACCTCACGTACATTCAAGACCACCGTCCGAGACCCGCTGGGCCTTGCTGGCAGCCTTCTCGAGGCTGTGGGGATGTCGGTCATCAATGGGTGGATATTCTTACAATTGGACGAGACCCAGGCAGGCATTCGGTCCCGACAGGGCAGCTTGTACACCGCCAGTAGCCTCAATGGGTACCTGATTCTTCTGTATGAGACATACCGCCTCACGATAGATATCCGCATGTTTGACCGAGAACGGACAGAAGGTGTTGTGGGAGTCCCTGCTTTTCTACTGAGCAGACGAGCAGCGCGACTGCCGCTGGAAGACCTGCCGGTGCCTGTAATCTTCTCGATCATTTTCTATTTTATGGTGGGATATCGATTGGACGTGGGCCAGTTTTTCATATTCTTGGCTCTCAACATCCTCACCCATTACATTGCCGTTACCTTTGCCGCCGTCTCGATTGGCGTTGCCAGAAACTTTCCTGGAGCCAGTCTGGTGGGCAATCTCTGCTTCACTTTGCAGTCGTTTGCATGCGGGTACTTTGTTCAGTCGAACCAGATACCTGTGTACGTCCGATGGCTGAAGTGGCTGGCATACACGTTTTACATATTTGGGGCATTATGTGCCAACGAATTTATCGGCCCTGATGGCCCCTCATATGGGCAATTCTATGACTGCCCGTTCTCCGACGACCCGACAGATCCCGCCTGCACGCAGTACACAGGACGGTACATCATGGAGAATCTTGGATTCCCACCGAACTGGATCTGGAGGCCAATAGTTGTCCTGGTGGCATTCGTCGTTGGGCAGTATCTTCTTGCAGCAATACTTCTCCAGTATAATCGCTTTGCCATGGATATCGCACAGGCCCGGAAGTCTGATACGGACTTGTCCGCTGGGAAAGAGAAGATTGCTATACGTCCCTCTGAGGAATCGCGCAAAGTGGCTATATCGCTTGACAAATACGCCCTAGACATTCGGAAACGAGGGTTTCTAGGGCGAGGCTCACGCACCCTATCTATCCTCAAACCTATCACTGCAGAATTTCAATCGGGCGAACTGAACATCATCATGGGGCCTTCAGGGAGTGGGAAGACATCGCTATTGAACTCCATCGCGCGACGACTACACAGCTCACTGAGCACCCGCTATCAAGTCCATGGTGATATGCTTTACAATGGGGCTGTCCCCTCTGAGAGCGTTATCCGATCGGTCACCTCGTTCGTCACACAGGATGACGATGCATTGATGCCGTCTCTGACAGTCCGAGAGAGTCTTCGATTCGCCGCAGGCCTACGGCTACCCTCGTGGATGTCACGCGAGGAGAAGAACCGACGCGCCGAGGAAATCCTGCTTAAAATGGGCCTGAAGGAATGCGCCGACAATCTCATCGGGAGTGCCCTGATCAAGGGAATCAGCGGGGGAGAGAAAAGACGAGTCACGATTGCGATTCAGATCCTGACGGACCCCAAGGTTCTACTTTTGGATGAGCCCACGTCGGGGTTGGATGCCTTCACAGCCATGTCTATCATTGAGGTGCTCAAAGGACTCGCCGCAGAAGGGCGTACATTGGTGATGACCATCCACCAGTCGCGATCGGATCTATTCCAGCATTTCTCCAGTGTCCTCCTACTCGCCCGGGGTGGATATCCCGTATACGCAGGAGATGGAACAACCATGATGTCGCACTTTAGGGGTCTAGGGCATCAATGTCCACAGACCACTAATCCGGCTGATTTCGTACTCGATTTAATCACTGTCGATCTCCAACAGGCAGGCAGAGAGGCTGTCACCCGCGAGAGAGTCCAGGGCCTAATCGCGCACTGGGACCAGAAGATCCTGGATCATCGACGGAGAACATCACAGATTGCGACGCCTGCCGAGTTAGGTAGTCTCAAGCGACAAATGCTGCCGTTTAGAATCACATATCCATTGGTGCTCCGACGGTCTACGATCAATTTCTGGCGACAGCCACCGTTGGTGATGGCGAGATCAATGCAAGTGCTGGGCATCGGCATCATCATGGCGCTTTTCTTTGCGCCATTGAAAAACGACTACGCGGCGGTACAGTCGCGGATGGGATTTGTCCAAGAATTCGCCGCTCTGTACTTTGTCGGTACGTTTCTCCCCCACCCTCTCTCCCTTCCCCCATCCATCCATAAATCACAACTGACGTGATCATTAGGAATGCTCCAAAACATTGCAATCTACCCTAACGAGCGAGATGTCTTCTACCGAGAAGAGGCCGACAACTGCTACTCGGCCGAAACCTTCATCCTCCAGTACACGACGCTCGAGGTGCCGTTCGAGGTCCTCTCAGCGCTCGTCTTCGGAGTCCTCGCAGCCTACGCAGACAACATGGAGCGCAGCGTGACGATGTTCCTCGTGAGCGCGTTCAACTGCTTCTGCATCATCAACTGCGGAGAATCCGTGGGGATCATGTTCAACACCCTCGTTTCGCACGTCGGGTTCGCCGTCAACGTGACGTCAATCCTGCTGTCCATCTCTACCATCCTGGGCGGCGTGATGAGTCTGAATGTCAACGAGGTGCTGCAGGGCCTCAACCACCTTTCGCCCATCAAGTACTCCATCGCTAACATGGCGCCGTATGCTATGCGGAACCAAGAGTTTCACTGCACCACGGCTCAGCTGCTGGCCGATGGGAGCTGCCCGATCCAGACCGGGGTGCAGGTGCTCCAATTGTACAATCTGGACAAGAGCGGGCCGATCAACGTCATGGCCCTGGGCGTGTGCACAATCGTCTACCGGGTGGTCGCCTACGGCTTGTTGAAGATGATGCGGTGGGCAAATCGACAATTTCGTTCGTTTTTTTTAGAATAATTTAAAATTTTCTCGGCCAGAACCCGGATAGTGACGGCGACTGTTTTTTGGGGGGGGAAGAAGGGGGAGTTTTGTCGGCGTCAGTCGGATAATATCTCTGAACGAACTTCCACAACCCTCCTCCCTCCCCGGTCTCTCCGAGAAGAAAGTTGCCACCAAGGCATTCATTCCTCTTCCATTCCCTTCTTTCGCCTTTTCCACCTAAAAGTCCCAAGGTAGCCGGGGGGTTCTCCCAACTCAGTAAGAAACCCGAGTTAAGTCAGCAGTGGATCCCCTCCCAGTCTCTTCTGGAAGAAGGGAGAAGGTCGCCCAACCAAGTACGTTCTAGAACATTTCACCTTGACCAGCAAGGCAAGGCAAAAAAAAAAAAAACTTAATTGGACTGAAGTGGAAGTGCTGGAAACCTGCAGTGGAGCCTCATCCAATCATTGCATGCAAATGTATTCAATAAGGTTTCCAGCTTCCGACAGCCACCGCGTCAACGGCGCAATGGTGATTGGCTCCGAAGCCCCGGTGCCTTTCTCCACTGGGTTTTTCGCCAATCATATGTATTGCAGGATGCGGCTTAGTAACGGCCATATGGTCTCCACCGATCAACGTCAGGTGGAGTTGATGTCCACTTTTTTCTCTCGACATACAATGTGGGTGGCGGTCATTGACCTTTCTTTCTTTTCCGTCCTCTCTGCTGGGTTTTAGACTTCAGGAGTTTCAGTTGAGTTTGGATAGAAGCTTCATCATTCACGATCTGTTCGTGATGATGGATGAAGACGGGAGAAGCCGTGTATATCCAAAGTCTTTGAGAGAATTTGACTTCTTTAGAGAATTTGAGTTGGGATATGAGAAGTTTAAATGTTTCCTTTTGTGTAGTAGTAGTAGTAGCAGTAGAGTAAGCCAATGCTATCTATCGGTCTATAGGGTACATACATGGGAATCCTCCGAAGAGAAAATAAAAGAGACAAAGAAAATCAGTAGATACAAGAATGGGAAATAGTATTTGTGATCTATAACCCAGACAATTGTAGTAAGTATACATATATATATGTGTTATTTTTTTCATCCAGAAAGAATAAACATAAGGAAAAGCGAGTGATCACTCAACAAAAAAAAGGAGTCAGCTCTATCATAACCCAAATCATATCCTGCATCAAGCAAGAACGTAGGAAGTCAGTATAGACCTCAAAACTCCATGTATATAAGCAAAAAGAAAATGACAAAAGAAGAGGACACCAGTTTAATCATCCAACCAGTTTAGTTTCGTGAAAAACTGGAATCATGAAGAAAAGAGAAGAAAAGAAAAGAAAACGGGGGAATAATCATCATAAAATCAATTCTCAAAAAAGGCGCAAAAACACACACCAACACTCTATCACACTTTAGTTGCCAATGTTAAGAGTGAAGGTAGTATCAATGGGGCAGCCATGAGTAGCATGATCATCCTTAGGCTGGAGGTAAGCCTCAGCACAAGCCTCGTCCCCGGCATGGCAATTGACAGTGGGGCAATCCTGACCCTCATTGCCGGATTGGGAGGGGGTGACAGCGAACCCGTACTTGGTAAAGTCGGAATCCGTGCCGAGATCAATGCAGCTCATGTCCCAGAAGATGGTGGAGTCATCGTCGCCTTTGGTGTACTCAAACTGGAGGACATCGGACTGGTCCTGCTTGGTGGACAGCTTGATGGAGATGCCGCCGCCGTTGTCGTTGGTGCGCCACGATTCCGTGTAGGAACCACCGTTCGCAGAGAGGGTATGCATTTCACTGACGCTATCAGAGACAGACCACGCGTAAACGGTAGTATCCAGGTTGTTTTGGATGAGGACGGCGCCGCCGTCGTCGCGACGGACGACCTGTTGAGGGAGGGCGGTGGTGAGGGCAGCGAGGGCTGCGACGGCAGAGATGGTCTTGGTGAACATCATTTTTGCTTGGGATTGGATTGGTTTTTCTTTAAAAGAAACAAAGATGTTTGGGTTAAAGAAAGAGGGGTCTGTTTCAACAGACTGTAAAAGACGGTAGTAGTTGGTAGTTGGTTTATCTGTAAAAGATAGGACGAGATAAAAATCTCAAAAAGAAAGTAATGAGCTAACTTGGGAGATTGTTCTTAGAGAATGTCTTGGATGGAGAAGGGAAAGAAAGAAGACCGGATCGAGGTGTCATGGTAGGGTTTATATACCTTTTGGGAACTCCTTCGACATATTCGGAGGCAAACCCACTCCCTGGCAACTTTACTGCCTGTCGGGACTTGACGCTTACCGAGATGGCGAAAAGAGGCAAGGAAGAATAGAAACGAACCGAAAAAGGGAATGTTTGCTCCACATCTATAACCATAGAGTTGGGAGATGTGGTTCGGGTCAGAAAAGAACAAGAGAAGGACTGGACTGTCTGTCTCACCCCGACGGAACCAAACTGGCAACAAAGGTTGTTCCTGGTTGACGTTGCAAGTGGATTTGGATTTGAAATTCAAGAAATAATTGAGCGTGGAGAACAAGAGAGACAGAGAGAGTCGAGACTCCTTGGGAAGAAAAAACTAAACCAAGACAAGACAGGACAACATGAAAGTCCCGTCCCATCTAGATATGATATCCCTGCTAGACATACCGAAGCAGTTTGCGTATATCTGCTTCAGAAAAGAACCAATTCCCACTGCCGTAACATCTCCCGAACCATCAACATAGATCGTCCATACACAGAACAAAGATCTGATCCTGATCCTCAAGCCACGCGCGGGGTGGCGGCCATGCCTTGTCATGGCAAAAAAAAACGGTTCGTTTCCACTCTTTGAAACCCGATGGGATTTCCATGGATGTCCATGGGACGAGATCCGTGGTCGTTAGATTCCAAGCGATGTGGCAATACATCTCGTCTCGAACTACACCCGTGGATATACCACCCATTACCCATCAACCCTGGCGTGGCATTAACACATTAGCCCTAACTCTGGTTCCGACGAAGGCAAACATCGAAACTGAACTGACTCCGACAATTCATCGGACGAGACAAACATAAGCATTCTCGATTATTCAGTTGGTTGTCATCCAGCCCCATTTAGCCCCACTATCTGTCTCTTTTTTTCTATCGTCCGATTGTTTCTTGGTTTTTTTTTTACCCACTGGTGGAGATGTGGTTCTTTCCCTCCCTCTCTCTCTGTCTTTTCTCCTTTCTTAGTAATGACAGCCAGAAAGTGACAGATGGATCCCACATGGGGGGGCGTTAGACATTGACGTCTGGCCCATGTGGGATTTTCTTGTAGACATGTGGACTACATGGCAAATCTCGTGCGGTTCGGTTGGTAGATCTTTTGGTGGTAGGTGGTGGTGGCTATTTTTCTCCTGGGGTTGTCCAGATGTGGGTAAAGAAAGGTAAACCAACCAACTACCTAAACGATAGAGGATATACACGAATAGACTGGATGAACATTCCTGGGTCTTGGTCTTGGTCTTGGTCTTGGTAATTCACCCTATTCAGAGATGAATTGCCATGGAATGAATGAGCATGTGGAAGGAATACACATGGCTCTACTCTTCCCAAAGAGATCCATCTCGTGTTTTCCACGGGATACTTTTTCCTTTTGTTGAAGGGAAAGGAGATCTCGCCCCCCCCTGGAGGATTTCTTTGTTTCGCCAGGAACCATTGGTAGATAGACCAGGTACTACAGTATATTCTTTCATTCATCCTTTCACTCAGTCATTAATACCACTCCATTTCTGGTTCTATCTCTCGACTCCTGGAAGCTTTCTTTGCAAAGTATTAATCGAAGACAGCACAGGTGTCTGTCTATCGTCCATGGTTTGTTACATCGGACAACCCCATAATTTCCTCGCCGATCCCTACGTTGGAATTGATTTCTCCGCGTTCTAGACCGGAGGGTCTTCGAGTCCCACTCACACTTTCTAAAAAAAGAGAGCTTCTTGCCAGGGATTCAAACTCTAGGCACACGTCGCCCAAGAACATAACTTGCGTGGTATACTACTAGTGGCGTGATTGATTCTTTTTTTTTTTTTGTCACCCCACAACAAAAAAAAAAAAAAAAAAAAAAAAGTGTTAACAGGACAGACAGAATGTGAATATAGTTTGCAACGACCAAAAAAAGACGAATCTTGTCATCTCCCTCCCCCCTTTCTCCATTTCCCCATTTCGCTCTCTACCAATATGGAGGCCGCAGTCCAGCCAGACTGGTCAGGGAAGCATCTGCCGAGGCATCTTCACGCTTGCGATGCCCCGCCAGCTCCAAGTTGATTTGTCGGTGGACGTGCACCAGCCAGTCCACATAACTCTGTGCCTCATTGTTGCGATCCTCCACTAGTAACCGTGCAAACTCATACTCTGCCCCATCCAATCCTTGACGGGCCAGCTGAATGGTTACCGCCTTGGAGCCCCGAATGGTCGAGAGGTACTGGAGCAAGTTGCGCACCTGCGCGTTTAGGTGGGTCTCCAGAACAGGGATGGACGATGTCTGGGGAGACAGTCCCTGTAGCGATGTCTCGCCCGGCCCAAAGAGGTCTTCTAGAAGATTGGGGGAAACCTGCGCGTGGAGCCATAACAGGCACATTTGTCCGTTGTCCACCAGGTACGCCCCACCGTCCTCGATTTTGGAGAAGCTGGCGCGAAGCGCCGGTGGAACCTGCAGCTGTCCTTGCTCATTGGGGAAGCCATCCTCTGGCTGCATGTTATGGATAGGAATAATCCGGGGGTACAGGTACAGGGACATCTCCGTACACCCGATAGACCTTAGCATCCGCATGTCATGGATTCGCCGGTCCGTTGCCTCCTGGCCGCCTAGAAGAATAGTCACGTGAGCATTATGTCCACTATGGGGTGATCATATTGTCTCTTCTTACCTTTGAACGCCCGGGATTTGAGTAAGCTCAACATGAACATCGAAAATTCCTTGAGATTCTCCGGGAGCACAAGTTGTCCGGGGGGGTGCGATCCGGAGAAGATTTTGCGATAACTGCTAAAGATATCCACGGTCTTCTCCGAAATGCTACCCCGGATGTCCTTCAAGGGCTTGTCTAACGTTTTAGACGCCGCTATTCACATTGTCAGCACACTAGGACACCAGAAAAAAAATAATGTGGAAGAAATTAGAAACTCACCCTCTTTTGCAATCATGCTCACAATCGCATCCTGATCCACAAACTTCATCGTCTCCAAGCCCTTTTCGTTGACCGCGGCAACAACGTTGATACAACGTACCCGGCGTTGTCCATCGGCAGATGTATACAACAGGGCAGCTTGGAAGTGTGCATCCAGCTTGGTATCGAGTTTGCCATCGTAACTGAAAAGGACTCCAATTGCCTTCTCCGCATCAATGGCTCCGATTTCCAGGTCCGCTCCGAGCGCACGTTGCACAAAGTTGCCGTGATACCCAGAGACCTGGAGGCCATTTGAACAACGGACTTTCATCAGTGCCTGGTAACCGGTTTCGCGAGTGACTGCGTGGGCAATCTCCTGAGAAAGTTTCAAGATGTCTCGAGGGGCATGGAAGTTCGGATAATAGAAGATCTCTCCGCCGCTCACCTCGGCGATATGGCCTGTTGATTGTCAGTCTTTTTTTTTTTTTTTACGCGTAGGAATAGAAAAGGCTCCACATACCCATCGTAGCTACATCCGTGTATGTGCCGCCGGGCGATGCTATGAACATGTCGACTCCAACTCCGGCTTCTGCGAGTTTCCCAGCGGTATCCCTCCATGACTGATTGTCCGTGGTGAAAAGCTTCTTCTCCGCGTCTGTCCCGTGGACCTTGGGGTCATCGCGGATAGATAGGGCCCCAGGACCCCAAGTCGGCAGGCTGCAGATGGAAGCGAGAACTTTACCACCAGTAGGTTCCAACGCAGAGAGTGCAGCATTTAAGGCAGGGAACAGTGCCGCCTCCGGACTCTTGGCGTGGGAGAACAACGAAGGGATTTGGTGCAGCAGAGACGTAATGACATCCCTAGAGTTCTGTTAGTAATTTCGTTGGCGCCAATGAGTTTTGGCGATGACATACTTCGACTCATAAGGATCTACAAACAACCCTTCGCTTAGGGGAACGAATGGTTCTTCGAGATCCGTCATCACCATCATCTGGGCAGTCTGGACTTGTGGCTATTTCTTGTCAGTACTAAAAAAAGAAGAGCAGGAATATCTGTCGGAACATACGCTCAGGTTGTAAAACTGAACCTCCCGGTTATAAGTGACAATACCAATCTTAGACCCTTCTGGGATCCGGCGTGCCGTCTCATCTTCGCCGTTCTCTGGAATATCGTAAAGCGCGTCTAAAATTCCCTTGCATACCCCCTTCAGGAACCCTCGTTGTACCGACTCGTGAGAGGCGTCAATCAAAAACAGCCACCGAAGTCCGACAGGCTCCTTGTTCCAGTAATCCTTCGGGACTAGGAACTCGCATGTCCCCATCATCAACTCCGGACGTTGCATGCGGTCGATACGGGTCCCTGACGGGTCGACTGGAGAGAAATACTCCGGGGGGACATCATTCGGGAAGGTACACATGTTGCAGACAAATTTATTTCCTCCAGATCTAAAGAGCATAAATGGGTTGATATAGGTTCGGCATCGTCGACAACGGGGCGGTCCCGCTTCTCCAAAATCCAGGACGGGGATCGGCTGTTCGCCAGGGTCGAGGGGCGCTAGTGGTTGTAGGACCATTCCCAACGGCAGAGAGGTAGAAGCAAGGAAGTCGGAGGTAGAAGGAATGTTATTCAGAGTGAGACGCGCAAATTTGGGAGACGAGTTGCCTTGATCATGGGCGACGAATGGAACGGCCGCTGGCGGGGGTAAATGGCGTTCCATTGTCGGAAAGACATGGTTAAAGTAATATTGGGCCGGGATATCGCGAGACCGAGGAATGCTTGGGATCTGTTCGGGGTCAATCTTGCCCTGTGTAGTCACGGATCCTGCACCTGTCGAAGGCATGGCTGGCTGCGTGGGCATGCCCATACCGGGGGGCCCCGCAGGAGGGACGCCGGCCGCAGGGGAGATTGGGCGCGGCATCTGGTTCAATCCCGTGTTGAGGAACTGGGAGGAGGTCGGCTGTGCTGCTCCTGGGACCTGTTGCGGCGCAGAGGCCGTCGCACCGCCAATGTCATGGTGCGCATGTCGATGCTTCTTCTTGCCAGCGCGAGCCCCACCATCTCCTCCCATTATGCCCAAACCACTCATTTGGGAGGACAGTCCTGCCATTGCCGGATCCGATGGAACTCCCATGGGAGCCTGTGGGCTGGTACCGTAGGCGAATTGAGGGCTTGGGGCGAGTTCTCGAGGAGGAGCGTGTAGTTGTTGATGCGGAGCTGCGGGAGCGGAGCCGTACGTGGGCCATTGATCTGGGGCGGGTTGACCATAAACCGCCCCGGGCTGAGGAGGAACTGCACCGGGAGGATATCCTGCTGCAGGATGAGCGGGAGGAGGGTATTGCTGGGCCATTCGATTGGGATTAGAGGGGTCTTCAGCGGGATTGTATCCCTGACCCGGGGCGTGATACATGGACGGGTCGGCCATGGTACCTCATAACGGGGTGGGATGGGAGGCGGGAAATTGGTCACAGCGACAGGGGGAGAAAAAGGGAAGTCAAAGGCGGACCATCCCTGAGAGCGCCAGGAGAATTGCGAGAATCAGTGGTGATTGTTGAAGCTGGCCATTAATTAATGTTGTTTGATTTGACCACCTCTCAACAACATCCGCGGATTTACGTCGCTCCGAGGCAGGCACGTGTTTCCTTATTTATTACGGAGTAAAATAAACAACTCAATCCGGAACTATGAATCGTACAACAGTAACACTGTAACATCCTATACAAATCATGGACGGCACTTAAGTGACTTGTTTATATTATTGACACGAACTAGAAATAGAATGAATTGAAGCCTATCAGTCCATACTCACTAGTTCATTAATTACTAGTCAATTCTGACTGATTAATAAGCACGCATAATAGTTATGGTGTGTGTGCGGGAGAAGCTCGACGAACTTCACGCTCCTGTTATAGTATATTGACTTGTATCCGATTAGCCCTAATCACTACTATTTACATCCTCTCTATCTCAATAATACTTCCTTATCTCTTCTCATTCAAGTTCTTGTAGACAAACAACCCTGGTAAACAACCCCAGACACCTTCGAATGTAAAAACCATGACCCTCACCCAGAACGACGACGAGCTCCTCCTGGCTCGAATTGGCTATAAACAGGTTCTCTCGCATCCACATCACTTTCTCCTGTTATGATACAATTCTGACGACTCACTCAGGAGCTCAAGCGAGAATTCTCCAAATGGTCTACAGTCTCCTACGCCATCTCCATCCTGGGGATTTTAGGTTCTGTCCCCGCCACCTTTGGAGCGCCCTTATCGGCTGGAGGACCTGCAACCGCAGTGTGGTGCTGGTTCTTCGGCTCATGCATGGCTCTATGCATTGGGAGTTCCGTGGCCGAGCTGGTCTCGGCCTATCCTACGGCGGGGGGCATGTATTTCGTCACCAAACATGTCGTCCCCAAAGACCAGGTTCCGATTTTCTCCTGGATCCAAGGGTGGTGTAACCTACTCGGTCAGACTGCCGGCGTGTCCAGCGTGGTATACACTGTCAGTCAGATGTTGCTTGCCTGCGCCAGTATGAATTCGGAATTGGTGGATGGCAAATATTCTTATTCTCCGTATGCTTATGGGTCAAAAGTCCCCTCGAATTGTCAAACTGATGGAATATAGGACTGCGCTGGAGACTGTGATTATGTCTATCGTGCTTCTATGTATATTGGGCGTGATTTGCTCCATGACAACCAAGTCCTTGCACCGAATCATCCTCTGGTTCGCTCCTATTAACAGTATGCATGGCCTTCCCCGCTGGTGTTTCGAGCGATTGATCCTTAACATGCATCAAGTTTCGGCGACCATTGCCATCTGTCTCGCTCTGCTATACTTCACACCCAACAAACAACCCGCCAGTTGGGTCTTCACCCATGTCACCGACGGGTCCGGATGGGGCTCCAAGGGCTTCTCATTCCTCCTCGGGTTCATCTCAGTGGCATGGACCATGACTGACTACGACGGAACCACCCAGTACAACATCCCACCCATTCATACCTACCTACCTAACCTAATCCAATATCCCCTAAAAAAAAACCCCCCCCAAACTAACACCTAAGAACAACACAGTATGTCCGAAGAAACTCACGACGCTGCCACTCTTGGCCCCTTCGCCATCCAAACCGCCGTCCTCGTCTCTGGAGGAATGGGTTGGATCCTAACCATCTGCATGTGCTTCTGCCTCACTAATTTCGACGACATCCTGAACACGCCGACGGGCCTGCCTGCCGCCCAGATCTTCCTGAATGCCGGGGGCAAAACCGGCGGAACTCTCATGTGGGCGTTCGCCATCCTCGTGCAGTTCTTTACCGGCTGTTCGGCCATGTTGGCAGATACTCGGATGGCGTATGCATTTGCGCGAGATGAGGCACTCCCGTTTTCTTCGTACGTTGTTTCCTCTTCTTCCTCCACCTCCTCAAGACACACACACACACACGCACACACAAACGAAGAAAAAAAATACTAATAAACCCCCCTCCAGGTTCCTTTCCAAAGTCAACCCCTACACCCACACCCCCGTCAACGCAGTCTGGTTCGTCGTCATCTTCAGCATCTGCCTCAACTGCATCGCGATCGGCTCGACGCAAACCGCCACCGCAATTTTCAGCATCACGGCTCCCGCGCTCGACATCTCCTACGTCTGCGTAATCATGGCCCACCAATTGTACCGAGACAAGGTCAATTTCGTGGAAGGGCCGTTTACGCTGGGACGCTGGGGGCCCATCATCAACTGGGTGTCGGTGACGTGGGTGTTGTTCATTAGCATGGTGTTGTTCTTTCCGCCGTCGCTTCCGGTGACGGCGGCTAATATGTGGGTTGTTTTTCTCCCTACCTTTTTATACTTTGTGGGACCGCTGATGACGAGGGTCGTGTTCTTCTTTTGTCCTTTGCAGGAACTATGCGATTTGCGTCGGTGCTTTTATTGCTGTTTTCGCCTTGGTGTGGTGGTTGGTGGCTGCTCGGGGGTGAGTCCGATAACTATGACCTTGGCTACTACTGTGAAGCTGTTGGAATTAACTTGGGTTTTCTCTGGTGTTATAGGAAGTACACTGGTCCTCGGACAAACGATTATGTTCCAGTGGCACCAACGGAAGACCTCGCCTACGACTATGGTTCGGTTGAGCGGTTCGATTGATTGATTGATTGGTACGTATATACATCTTCGATAGATGTTTCCTGGACGATTTACGAGATACAATGGTTTTGGTTGTTTCAGTTTGATATTGCTGAATGATTTGGTTTGCACTCTGATAGAACTAAGCAGCTTGAGAGTTTTTCTTTTGGTGTGATGATAGATTGATCTGCATTTGATAGAGTGAACAGTTGTTTTCTTGACCAGTATCTGCACTCATAACCATAACCCAACGTAGATTTTTCAACAGCGAATATATAAGTACATAATCCATGAATGTTGACTCTAGTGTTTGTCTGAACATCTTCCAGGCCGACATACGACAACCTATCAAAGTACATGATCAAAGATCCAAATTACCCCCCAGCAATGACAGCAAGCCCTTCATATATTTTCCGCTTCACCGCGAGGAAACTACCTGCTCCTCGTCCAAGCGTAGCGGTACCAGCAGCCGACTGAGCCGACGCCTCGATCTCAATTTTTCCGGTGCCAGATTTGCGGACAGCCACAGTCCCATCAATGAGAAGAGTTCCTTCGCCACGAAATTCCGCCTTGTGTCCAGCACCCTGCATGAGCTTGCGCAGATCCGCGAGACGCAGGTCGCCGACGTGAAGAGGCCGAGTCATGGATCTGGTGCCTGCCGCCATGTTGGCCGGAAGGACGTCTAGTAGAGGGTACAACTCGGTCTTATCTGCAGATGGCTTTGGTAGGTCAACCTTTGCGACGGTGCCACCAGTGCCTGCATCGTCGCCATCTTCTAGCAGTTTTTGCTTCTTGCTAGGCGAATCTGCCATCTCGTCTGGGGGCAGGGCATCGGGACCGCGTACTTGTGCGGTCAAAGTGACCACACCGAGGCTGCGAACATGCTGCCATTTCAGCCGTCGCACAAGGTTGTTGCTTAATTTGACCATCCAGGCGTTTGTATCCACACTTGCGTCAACAAGCTCGCCATTGACCGGGGTAAAGATTACGGCGGAATCCGAGGAGCCTCCCGTCTTTCCGACGAGCAGCTTCTTGCACTCAGCAGCTAATGCGGTCGTTTCTTCCTTCATGCCGCCGACAAGAATCAACTTCCGTGGCTGAATAAGTGGGATTAGCATCTCCAAGCTTCGCTTATCATGTACACCCATGAAGTCCACAAAGGCAAGACGCGCGTTGATCGTGAGAGTCTCTTTTTCATAGGTGGCTTTTGCTGGCCCCTCAAACGTCTGGCCGTCGGCCTCATCATCCGACGCCACTGCGTCATCGTCCCTTTCTCCATCTTCCGGCAGACTCATATCATCGACAGTGCTGGCATCTCTCTTCTGGCCGTCTAACAATTGCTGCCGTTTGGGCCCGGAGCCGGAGAGCCGGCGTCCGCCCGGCCCTGCCTCATCCCACCGCCGTTTCTGGCCCAGCTTGGTCTGCGAATCGGATCGGCGTTGTTGCATGTCGGCTTCTTCGCGCTCTTCAGCTCGTAGATATTCCTCTGGACGGATGAACTCTCCATACTCGTCGCCTTTCTTCCGTGGAGCCACGTATGGGAACATCCGCTCGCGGCCTTTCTTTCCACGGACATCCCAATCGAAAACATTCTTGCGACGTAACAGGATATTGATGCCCAGATCCTCGTCACTAAGTCCGAGCTTGCTGCGGTTTGCATGGGCGATAGAAGCAGAGAAGTTCAGGACCCTTCCTTGTTGTTCGGTTTCAGAATCTTCGGACGTGGAGCTAGACCTGTCATCCAGCGCATCGGCAGTATTGTCAATATTTTCTTGACCTCGTGGTTGAGATGTGTCTTGCAGTTGCCTTTTAGTGGCAAGGTATTGCTGGTACAGCATCTGTTCTCCAGGGTCAAGCGGTGCACGTCGCACATTTGTCCACGATAGCTCTCTTCCCCCGCTGTGCACCTGCTCGATCGTTTCACCATCTGCGGCCTTCTCCAAAGCCACTCCATCTTTCCTCTCCTCATACCAATCCCAGATCATGCTGCTGAGAGTTTGTCTCTGTAAGTCAGGATGGGGTTCTTGCGGGCGTTCCTTGTGAAGTGACTCGGTAAGCAGGAGTAAATTATTTGAGCCCTCGGCGATCAACCGAAGAGAGTCTTTGGCAAATCCCCAATCCAGAGATGTATCTGATGCCAGAATGACCTTGGGCGTTTTATCAGCGAGGATGCTCTCCAGCTTTTTCCTTCGCTCGACGATCTTAAGATGCTTGAAAGTAAAAGGGCCAACTCCCTTCTCCTCCTTTGACGCCCCCGATCGCTGAATAGACTGGCCCGTGGTCGCATCCACACCCTCTGCAGCCTCAAATTCACGAACGATATTCTCGTCCATCCACTCCAGCATACTCCGCGCCAACCGCATTGTCGTGTGGCCCTTTCTGCCAGCCAGATACAGTCCAGCATTCTTGAGCACATTGTCGTCCGAGTTGTTCCCAGCCGGATCACGCCATGCGTGTTCCAGCGCATAGGCCAGTTCCAGTACCCGAGCACAGGTGTCAGTAGGGATAAGAACGGTACCTCCCTTCGCGACAGTGCTCCGGATCATATCCAACAGCAAATCGTCGCGCTTCTTTCGTCCGCCTGGGAGGGCAAACTTGTCTCCACCTCGCGTGCTGCAGACCAAGGCGGTGGGCTTGCGCAGCTGCTCGATAACCTCCGTCCCACTAGCACCGGAACCTCCGAACCATGCGGCACCTGCCACGACGCTCTCTCGGGCTTGGTTCCAGTCAACGGCGTAGACAATGGATTCCATACCATGCTGAATATGCCATATCGTACCTCCAACGGTGTGCCCAGCATTGTAAGCCGTAAGTGTCAGGCCGTTCAACGGCGGCGAGAACGGGGAAGGGAGTGGTTGATGCGGTTGCGAGTATTTCAAAGGATGAATCAGAGAGAAGTACCGAGCAATCTCTTCGGAAGTAGGAGGTTGGAGAAGGATGCGCCCTGGGTGGGCTGTATTTGTGTAACCATCGCCCTCTGCCCCAGATGTGGCGGCGGACGCAGCAGACGTGGACGCGCCGGGCTCTGACACGGAGGCTTTTGGTAGGAAGGTCGCAGCAAGTGGAGCGGATGTGTACAAATCCTGTAGGAATGTGCGACCAAGTGCGATGACCGGGCTGGTAGCGTACACGGGGATCTGAGTAAAGAGAGGGAAGGTCTTGCAACAATGCGCGAAAGCACCTAGATGGGCGGGTGTCGCGTGGGTCAAGAGAATCAAGGAAAGCGTCGGTACATGTCTGCCCAGAGATTATTGTTAGCCATTGAACAGACTGCGAGGGGTAATGCGGAGGAGGAGTGATCGAGAAAAGAGACACAAGGAACTTACTTCTCCAGCTCCTGTAGATCCAAAGGATCAAAGCTGTCGTCCCATCCCACGTCGACAAGAATCTTTATCCCGCCATCAAGCTCTAGGATCGACTGCGAAGCTTTCGATGACGAAGATTGCGCCCCAAGCAATGGAGTGAATGTGAACATCTTTGCGCTGAGGCGTCGCTCACCGGCTCAGCCAGGAGAGGCGGCGGAAATCGTGTCGGGGATTCGGTGATGAGGGGGAGGATCAACAGTTGACTGGCATAAATTTGGAATGATTCGTGCCAATGAAGAGGGAGTTCAGACCCTCAATTACTGCTTCATGGCTATTGAATTAGAGAATACCCGATGGATTGAGGTCGTTATTCGGGAGGGCCGACAATAATGAACGGACAAAGCGTCACGGCTCGTGTTTGTCTGGTTTGCAACTATGGAACACAAAGAGTATAAGTCACGGGATCTTTGTTTATTCTTCTACATAATCCCCTAACTATAAAAAAGAGTGATCGAGGTGGTTCTTCCTCGTTTTCATTGAATTAGGTACCTAGGAATTTTAAGAAGTGTTATATTACCGGGCATCGCTTCTCATCTTAATTTCTTATGCTATTATATATTACTGAATGATTTTCCTGGCCAAATACTACCTCGAGGCTCTTATTATTGGGATCTAGAGGAGGACAAACATGAAGGAAATCTGAAGTTACTATTCCTCCTCGCGGGTAATCAAACCGAGGAACATTTATCAGCTGCTCCTGGAATAGTAGCTGGTGGTCCCAGCCTCGCCTCGTATTTGACTGTTACATTGGAAGGCTTGGTCGGTGGGAGCCGTGCGCTTGACACCTTGCTGACCACCTTGTGGCATTTGATAGTCAAGTCCAGCGGAGCCAGGTTATTGGGATAGTGGGAGCTCGGTTGACTGAGCACTGAAACCAATGCCCTGATTTGGATACTCTGCTGCAATACCTGGAGGGGCTTCTTGCGGCTGCTGCGTGACCGCCGGTCTTAAGAGCGAAAGGCCTGGCGCAACAGTTAAGTTGTTTGGGCTAAAAGCACTTGGAGCCGGTTGGGTATTATACTGGGGGATATGCCCTATTTTCAAGGATTGTGAGTGCCAATCATCAGTAATCGAATTGAGAACGTGATCATCCTACTCACCTGGCGGATATCCTAGGTTAAACATGGCACTTGTTCCTAGCTCATTGAGAATCACTGGATGATCAACATCGAGCCCTGTAAATGATACAATCATCATTAGCTCATAGAATATCCACCCGGCGATGCCCCTTCTGACCGAGGAATGCTATTATGCAAGGGCCCATGTCCAAGAATGTCAGCACCGTGCTCCCACGGGAAACTTCGGATTCTCTCACCAGGCGTACAAAGCATATTCAGCACGTTGCAACCCAAAAAGGGGGCGGGTGGTGGTCTCATTACATCATTTGATGACATTAAACACATACAGGAAAAGACACAGGAACATGCCCAGAACTAAAAATATGACAAGGAACCAGATCCATCTATACTCACCCATAGGAGTCATCTGTGCATCATCTACAACTTCGTCAAGTGCAACCCGATATGGCACGCGGGTTCTCTGGCGCTCAAGATCACTACTCCCAGAATAGCGGCCACCAGTGAGCTTCGAACCATCGAGAGTGCTCTCACTTGAGCCATCACTGCTACCCGCGCGAGGCCGATCATGGGTGGGATGAAATGGAGATGCGTGTGGCTCAGGATCTATCGTAGACTCGGTCAGTTATTTTCGTTTTTAATCCAGAGGCGGGAAGGGGGGGGGGGCTTTACAAGGACGTGACGCTAGCGATGGGCGTTTGTAGTCTCGATAATGATATTTTTCGGAATGCTCAGCGAGCTTGCTATGAGGCCATCGATCTGCCAATGGCCGGGTATTGGCAAAATCACGAGGCTGTGGCGGAAGAAGCGGTAGCGGATCCTCGACACCTGATACATTCAAAGCAAACGGTCCCATACGGATCTCAGTCCTAATATTGTCTCTGAATTCCGGGTCGCAGTATGCATCTCTGAGCTGCTTGTATCCGATCTTGTAGAGTTTAGGAGTTGTCACATCAGGCCAGCTTGTCGGTGGACCAGGATCAAAAATCCACTGTAGCCGTTGGTCGGGGCCAGCTGCATCGGGCTGAGTTACGGGCATGATAAGCCACCGTGGGGGTTTGGAAAGATATGAATATCCGATACAATCCCTTTGCTGCTGCTGGCCCTGTCTTCCAGTGCTGGGAAGTGGCGCGTGGGATGATTTGACACCTCGCCTGAACGAGTTAACAAAATTCTGAACGCCCAACTGGCCGGCAGTTTTAACCGGCAGCGGATAGGTGGGAGGACGCCTGGAGCTTTGAGAACTGGGGCCATGGCTTGTGGCATCAGGATGGCTTGGCTGAGGCTTCTTGGTTAATTGGTTTAGCGCAGCTCGGGCACTGGCAATCGAGCGTGTTGAAGCTGACGCAGTTGAAGGCGTTTGGTTTCGTTCGATATTCTGTCCCTGGCCACCTGATCCATAGGGCAGCTCAACTGTACTGGAAGCAGTTTCCACATGTTCAACCTCGGGAATATCGCCCTGAGAAGCTCCAAGTATGTAATCATTCGAGTCAGACTTGAGTTTCTTGCTCGGTGGCTGTGACATTGCCAAGTTCTTGGTATTCAACTGGCGATACTAGAAGGAGGGATACTGGGCCGATTAGTTTGCGCTAGACCAGAAAGATGGGAGGAGTTGTAGTGGTAGAAATAGTGAAGCCAAAATACTTACCCAAGACAAAAGATACCTCACCGCAAAGAAAATGTATGCGAATATGCACCGAGCCCACTTCGCAAAAGAGAAGATTGGCGAATGTTTTCAAAGAACCTCCAAAGGCCGTCTTAGAGTGTTATCCACGTGGGCTCTCTCACGCAGAACTGTGATTTGCCAGGTCGCCCAAGGAGATTGATAACCTTGTTTAAGAACAATGAGCTGTAGTACACTATGTCGATACAAGGTGGTTATCAGGTAGGGCGTAACTCTTGAACGAATATATCTCTTTGTTGCAGGATAATCGACGAAGAAAATCTAGAACCCAAAAGGTAAATACACGCTAGAATCTCTCAAGCTTGTTTGTTAGCTATCTGATTCCACCGCACGCAACAGCAAATGGGTAATGACTCACTCTAGACGACCTATTTTGATAGTAGAAAGCTGTATTCAGAAAAACTGCAGCGACTAGAGGCGAAGAAGGGAGAAGGGCCGAAACAGGAAGTAACAGATCGAGCAGCGAGGGGCAACTTCCAACACAGATGCTTCAATAATCACGTCAGGAAGCCCCACCCATTCTCAAACACCTGGGGGAAAGTAACAGAGGAAGGTCCGTGAATTTTGGACCTGGACCGCGTGAAAGTTGCATATTACCTACTTTTTAGCCTTTCGTATGAATCATAGCTGCGGTGTTTGGTCGGGATGTGAATCCCTCCTATGGTAAAAAAGAACCCATAGCCGGTGGAATATGTCGATCCAACAAACAAAGTATAACCACATTCCCCGGAGGATTCCTTTAGCTCTGCGTCTTGATTTTCCGGGGTGGGCAGTATTGGGAGAACGACTGGCCAGTAGCTTAGCTCATTTTGCTTTGCAGGGCTGGAATGTGCATATCTGGTGGGCGTTGCCGGACTGGACGCCGCTGAATAGGTGGCTTGGTATGGTTGGTAGGCAGTTGATCAGGCGTTCTCTCCGAGTCATGAATCGACCATCCAGCTGGCTCATGAAGAGAGAGCGTGAAATGATGGGAATGAGGTGGAAGGAGAACAGGAAGAAGGAGACGTCGGCTTCTTTCCCAGGCCTTGACATATGCCGCTTATGTCACACAGCCCAGCTGGTTTCCTGTTTGGGAACGCTTGCACATTCCTCGAAACGGGGTTTTTTTCTCCCCAGAATCTTTTTTTTTTGTTTTATTGTTGGTAATCATGGTGCCGACAAATTGCTAGATCGGGCCTATAGAATAGAGACACAGTTTCTTGGGATTATTCGGCCGTATGATCTTTCCCTACGAGAGTAGGTATATCACCTGGGGATTTATAATAATAATAATAATGATGATGATGATAATGATAAGAACAAACAACTTCATATTCATAGCAGTGGCGACTTAGAAAGAATAGCCATCAAAAATGCTCGTAGGCTGGCCCCTGGGAAGAGTATTCCGCAGTATGGCAATGACAAATTAATTACGCAGAAAGGTAAATAAAGAATGAAGATGGGAGAAGAACGACGGTAGGTGGCGTTTTTAGTGGTAATATCTTGGCTCATTAAAGACATGATAACGGTGACCACGGACGCCCTGGCCGCGGAACAGGCTGGGGAATCGACGGCCAGGCGGCACCATTTCCTCTGGAATGAGCATGTCGCCCTCGGACTGGGGCTCACCGATAGCGAACTTACCAACCTGTTGGAATGGAGGAAGTTAGAATAAGACTAGTTTCCAGCGGGTCTAAGGGAAATAGATAAAGCTAGACGTACCTGAATCTCGGTGTCGGTAATAGAATCCCGACTGACACGAGCATATCCAACCTTCTTCAAGTTCTTGTAGAGAATGTATTCACACCAACGATCCCAATCAGTAGGATCAATATCGTGCATGCCGCTAAGTTCGCTGACGTAAGTGTTGTAGTTGCCTTCCAAAGGCTTTGTGACGAGGTAGCTCAACAAAATCAACGGACGAGGTGATTCGCCCATAAGCTTGGACAGGTACTCCGTCTGAAGACGACGGTCTTCGGGGTCTTCCTCCTGGCCGGAATGGAAGACCACTACATCAATCATCTCCCCGTACATATCAAGTGTAGCGTGGATGGCGGGCGCCAGCTCACCGACAGGCGATGGTAAAAGATGGTGGGTGGAGTTGACAATCGGGAATTTGGAAAGCAGAGCGGCGCCCCACGTGTGCTTATTGGGGCCGGGGCCGAAGTCTGCATACATGCCCAAGTCTTCGGCGAGGGACTGGGTGACATCGCGGTTGCCCATGATAATGCGCTGGTTATCTGACTCCAGAAGACCAATCACATCAAGCTCCAATTCCTGGATCACATCGCGCATCCGGCGTTCTGAGGCCCACATATCGTTGTCAAGGCCAAAGTGAACGGTCCAGATACCCATGGTTGCGATCTTCTCATCCTTGTGATAGGGGACGTAGTCGTTGGTTGGGAACCGGAGGTATGCAATTGACACGGAAAGAAGCTGCAAAGCTACCAGGACGTAGGTGTAGTACGACCGCTGTCTTCTGCTGTTGGGACTAACCGTCTTGCTCTTCGGTGTGGATGCGTTGGTAACTCCAGCCGAGAAAACACCCGCTCCAATCGACAGCATTACCGTTGTCATGAGCCAGTCCGTGTGTTCTCTAACAAGCGGGCCACCTGGTACAAAAGCGTACGCAACAACCCACACGTGGAAGAGGATTAAGAACATGTACAGAAACATACCGAGTCCGAAAGTCATCGCTGGAGAGTGGCGGACGGCGGACGAGATCAGGACGGGCGTCACAGCCAGAAGGTAGAATGCAAGGATGAGAGCGCCATAAAATCCGGTCCAGTGGCTATAGCATGTGACCATGGCCGCACCAAGGGAGCCAATTCCGAACGCGGTCCAGCTTCCAGCAACGCGAGGGTAAAACAACCCGTACACAAGTCCAGCTCCCATTACAAAGATCGTCCATGCGCCGTGGGGAGCAGCAATGGGTCCACGAACTGGGTAGCCGTCCCAAACCCAGGAGATCATTGTGCTAGAATCAGACAGCATGGAATGCATGGCGAAGACAAGGCCACCAACACCCAGACCAGCCAAGACAGGGGAACCCTTCTTGCCAGAGGGGAGGTAATCTCCTCCACTCGTCGGAGTTTGTCTGAACGTACGGAGAGCTGCAAGTACAGCCAGCAGAAGGCCCAGCTTGTTCCATCCGCCATTTTCCGCATGCATAATTGGCCAGACAGGGTTATTTGTCTTGCATGCAAACTTAGCAACGCTGGACATGATCAAGCCGATGCCCCACGCAAAAACTCGAGCTTCCAAGCGGGAGCCGTTCGCTCGTTCAGCGTACAAGGTGGCAGTCCATGAGATGCCGCCACAGATGACAGAAAATCCGATGAGGAACAGCCGGTTTGCAGGATCCTGCACCTTGTAGGCCAGGAGACCACAAAGCGAAAGAAGGTGGAAGATACGTGGATTCTTTGCTGCCACGAATTTCAGGCCAGGAACAGCAAGGAGGATTGGCGAAAGATAGCAGACGATGGCAACCTCATAGCCGGAGATACCCATATGCCAGAGGGGGAAGTCTACTAATCATCAGCAAGTTGTATCCACGCTGGCTAGGGGGATACCACTGACACCAAACAAGAAGGGGAAGGGCGGTCCACATAGACCAAAGGACGAACTACAGTTCGTTAGCCATCAGTTTCAATGCCATTTATGGGTTGATTGATATACCCCATTGTAAGCATCTGCCACAGCGTCGATGATTTCGCTCCAGAAGAAACCTTCACCAAACGTATTTCCAACGGGCTTGCCCTTCCTAGCTACGAGTTAACCGTGGGCTGTCCCAGTATATGCGGGAAACAGACTATACACACTCTTTCTCGAGAACAGAGTCCGCAGTGGTCTTCAACTGCCTGGAGATTCGGATCTTAGAACATATTTTTTCCAAGGACCAACAACCATTGTTTGGCACTGTACATTTTCCCCTTTTCTGGTTTACTTTGGAAGCCACTGTACATACCCTCTGCTAACACCTTTCACATCCCTAACAACAATCTCAAACGCTTCAAAGTCGAGAGCGGTGACCGCATCAAAGCCAACATCAAACAGGATGAGGGACCACTCAAAGAAGGCGTATTTCGTGTACGCTAGATGCCCGATGGTTAGACTGATCGTCCAATGCAATCAAGGTATGAGACAGTCTTACCTCCCGGGACCTTGTGGACCTTGTGCTGGATGAAATAGTAGATCAAGGGCACCAGAGTGCCAAAAAACAGGCTCGCCATGATCTTGCGGTATTTGACAGCACGTCGGTTGTTTGGGCTCAGGGCCAGACAACCCAGGGTCCAAGGCAGAGTCGCGACAAGATATGAGATCATGAAAATATCATGCCAGTCATGGTCGTCGGTGGAGGTGACATATGTCCAACCACCACAGGTGAATGTGCGAAACAAGCCAACGCCCGCAACAACCTTGGGAAGAGTCGAGTTCGGGCGCGCGGTGAGGATGTACCAGAGAAAGACGAGGGCGAATCGAGGACCGGAAGTAATGGCAATGAAGACTTGGAAGAACGATCGCTCAGGATATCGGTCACCGATGGTTGCTGACACCGAAGGGAACCATTCGTCAGGGTAGCCGTAATGCTCGTTTTGGACGATCTTTCGGAAGTGTAGGGCCATCCCTACGATTAGGGCACTAAAGAAAGCCGTGTAGGCGACGGCGGTATGCGTCCACGAGATCCATTTTCCGTTAATCTATCAACTAGTTTAGCAAATACCAAAGCGAACCCATCATGGTTTCCAAGCACTGACCGCCACAACGGCGTCCCCATCTTTGAATTTGGGAGCCATAGTCGCGCAGGAGACTCAGGAACCGGTCTCCGGAACGTGCGGGATCAAACAAAGGGAAGAACGGAGCGAAGAAAAGCTAATCAGGAGGAAAATGAGTGTCGAGAAATGGAAAAGTGATTAAAAAAGGGAGATATTAAACACAAAGAAAAATTAAAAAAAGAAAAAAGACAAATAGGAAACAATCCGGGGTCAATGATCGAACCCCTGAGGTAGCAAAATACCACGCGATAGTTAAGTAGAGGACACAAAAGCAGAGTAATCAAACCATGGAAGTAAACGAGTTGAATTGGCGCGGGCCTCCCGAGGCGCTAGTCCCAATTGGGAAGGCGGAAGGCATGGTGGTTTGCATGTGCGGGATAACAACTTTTTTTTTTTTCTTGGGAAGAGCGACATAAATTCCTAAAGTACCAACCTCCCCCCCTTAACCATGTCGAACGCAACAGACAAGGCCCGCTTCTTCCTAGAAAAGTCGGTGCCGGAGCTGAAGGAGTTCGAGAGAAAGAAAATCTTCAGCAAGGTACAACCTCACCTGTCCCCAACTTTGTTGATCCCAACCGATCATCAGCTGACTATCTTTCATTGATTCTATTGTAGGAGGAAATCACATCAATCATCAAGAGAAGGTCGGATTTCGAACACAAACTAAATGCTCGTGGCGCCCAACCCTCCGATTTTGTGCGATATGCCGAATATGAAATGAACCTCGACACTCTCCGTCGCAAGCGAGTAAAGCGACTGGGTATTCGATCAGCCGGCTACTCTGGACAACGGCGAATCTTTTTCGTCCTAGACCGGGCGACCCGCAAATTTCACGGTGATATTGGGTTATGGGTCCAGTATATTGAATATGCACGGGAGCAGAAATCGTTCAGGAAGCTGTCCACGATTTTCACAGACGCCCTACGCCTACACCCAGCCAACGCAGAGTTATGGGCCTACGCGGCGCAATATGCTTTGGAGGATCATGCCGATATGACACTCGCTAGGAGTTACATGCAGCGCGGGCTGAGATTCTGTAAAAGCGCACGGAGTTTGTGGATGCAGTATGCGAAGTTGGAGTTGATCTATATCACCAAGCTGGTTGCGCGACGACGCATCTTAGGCCTTGATGCGCCACCTGAAGCGCCTCGCACGGCACCGGAAGAGGCCCTGGATGGCGATGCGGATATGATTGCGCTGCCTAAGATCACGGGAGAGGACATCAACCCCAGCACTGGGGACAAGGACGGAAATGATGAAGTGGCGCTGCAGAATCTCGATTCGACTCCCGCTTTGAGTGGGGCTATTCCCCTGGCTATCTTTGATACTGCGATGAAGAACTTCAGCCAAGACGACAAGTTCGGTCATGAGTTCTACGATATGGTCTTTGAGTTCGAAGAGGTACCATGTTTGCGCAAGATCCTGGAACATATCCTCGAAGCACTGCAAGAAGCGCAGCCTGCCAGTCCTCATACTCAGATTTGCTACATTAAACTCCCGACCGCTGGTATTCAAGTCGCCTCACCGGAGTTCCCCCGAGCTCTTGGTGCGTCTTTGGTTCGCATGCAGGAGCACCGCAATAATCCCAATGTCGCCAAGGAGATAATCAACTGGTTACAGCCGCTAGAGAAGACGGAAGGCTTGGATCCTGCCTTGCAGAAGGCTATTGCGGTCACGGTTCGCAACGCCCAAGGTGCTGTGCAGGTGTAGAGTGTCGGGACGTATCATAGCATGGGCAGGCGTTTACCAAGGCGTTTCTTTATCTCTATCTGTTGCCACAAAAGAAGAGAGACGCTCTCTGTTGGGATATGTAGATTATGAATAGTTAGCAGCGCAATCATTCGTCATATTTAGTCCCCCGCCGACTACTCTTTTTGTTGCTGTGCAGTTTCTTTAACTTAATCCTAGATTCATTTTCTGCCTTTTTCCTATGCATTGTCAGCGAAGGGAGCTACATGTATGTAGTATTCATGGAGTCAAATGGAACCGCACAATTTCTGGACCCGATCCTTCTGGGCTTCGGAGGTTTCCCCGGGGATGACCTCGGCTGCCATGGTCTTAAGTAGTTGATGGAGTTTGTCAAAGCACGAATCCACATTGTCGGCCTGTTTGCGGGACTCCTCTGATTGGATGACGAGAGTCTGGGTTCTCTCTGCAAAATAGCGCGAAGATCGCAGGGGAGAGTGTAGTATGCGCGGCACGAGTGGCATGAGATCCACCAGGGGGACTTTCAGGGTGGCTTTGGAGTTCACTCTATGGTCGCGTAGGGTGGCTGAAATCAGCGAAGGAATAAACAGTTGAGATCAAAGAAACCAGACGAACTTGTTGACGTTTTGGCCTCCGGGGCCTCCGGAGCGACTAAAAGAGATTTGGCTGATGTGATGGGGTAGAGGGTTGGCATCAAACCCCGCAAGCCATTGCCGAGCTGCGGTCAACTCCTCATCGGGGGGTTGGGCGACTTGGATGGTGGCTGCACGCCGCGACGCGAATGTTCTTGTGATGACAGAGGAGGAAGTGGAGAAAAAGGGACAAAGCGGGGGGTAACGAGGCAGGATGTGAGGGAGAAGATTCCGTGTGGACATTTTCCTCTTCTAGATATTATGTTATTATTATTATTATAATAATAATAATCATCAAATATTGAGAAAGAAAGAGAAAGAAAAAAAAAGTAATGGGAATGTTGTATATTCGTATAATGATTGATTCATGAGGATCAGTGGTGGTTGATATTAAGATAGGTCGAAAGTATAATAATGGATGGTATTATGATTGAAAACCAAATGAACTAGCGAACATTGAATTAAGAATGGGATACTAGCCAGTAACAAGCACGGGGATCATCGTCGAACTGGAAGCTAGGGAGCTTCCGCCATGTTCCAGGGGACCCGTCCACTCTTGTAAATTAATCCAAAACTGCCTCCTTCGATCGGCTCTTATTACCATACCATACCCAGGGTGGATGAGGAAGGGATAATCGCGGCGGTGCCTGGGATGGATGTAGGTACCGGTACGAACCTGCAGGAGGATGTCATACCCGAAAAGGTCACTAGGGTCAGTCATGTCATCCCTAATAATTTAATTGTTTGGTTATTGGGGAACGACCGAGTGGATTGAAGTAGTACTTACAGTAAATATTTTCCCTGAAAACAAAAACAAAAACAAAAATTATTGTACATACCTGTAAGTAGTCTCTCTCTCTAAAAAAAAGAATAAAATACCGATCAACGGAGCAGACGGAGATAATCCGTTGGAGAAAAGAGGGTCTGGACCATCTTATTCTTATCTTCTTTGCAGAGCATGACTAAGATGTGCACACCCTGACCCGCCCAAAAATGAACGTGTGCCCCAGTTGACCAACGCTGACTTGCTGGGCATCCATACCGTATGGTATTGTAACTTCTTCTTTGGTGGGCCTGCTGGAAAGGATTGAATGAATTCTCTCTCTTTCTCGCTCTCCTTCCTCTTCCTACTCCTCCCTTCCCTTCGTCAAGCGATCATCATCCACCACCATCATCATCTCCATCGAATCATTTAATACCGCTATTAAATCCCGGTTCGACATTACGTGCCATTGTGGTCATCGCAAAGAGATTTCTATATCGACCACCCCCCAGGTGGACCGGGATAACTCGAACTAACTCACCATCATCACATCACCACTACTTCAGACTTCCTACTACTGACTAGTGTTCGCGAACTCCAAGCTTCAGATATATCCTCTCTTTTCTTGATTACCACCCCTTATAACCGCATCACCGGAGATCTATCTATTCTTCAGTCATCCTTTGCTACTTCACCATTTGTTCTTCTGATTTTCCTTCTCTTCCCACTCCCTTTTCTTCTGATTCCACCGTGTGACCGCTTCCCGGTCCTCCCAACGGCCCGGTTCCTTTTTTTCCCAAGAATAGACTGCCCCACCTTAGCTTCGTCGATTGTGAAAATCTCCCATTATCCTGTGTGGTCTCGTCTGTTCTCCGATCTTCTCCCCTTCCCCTCCCCTCCCTGCAGTTTTGTAGATGAATCCATCTCCCCCCCCTGGTCTACATGACGCCCAGTCCTCCCGATGAAGCTCTTCACTTTCGAGGCAAGACCCTAACTCCTGAGAGCCCTCGCCCGCTGCACATCGCGGAACCCGCCAACATCCCGGTGTTGCAGAACCAAATGGACCCCGTCTTTAACGACACCTCTACTTATAACACGTCTGAGCTGGCCTTTGGAGTTGGCACCCACGTCCAGCATAATGCATACCTGGCTCGTGAGGATCGCTATCTTCAGTCCGGTGAGAGGCGCGGAGATTCTTCCTTCATGAAAGGCGCTGATCAACCGCCGCCACCACCACCGCAATATCAACATGCACAAGGTAGTTTTCACTCTCTTCAAACGGACAATGCCTGGAGCAATAATGCAACCATGTTTTCAATGGCGGTAGCGGCTCCTATAGCGCCACCGCCTTCTGAACCATCTGGGCTCGCGATGGTCACAGCAACCACATTTATACAAGCACCAGACGCAAACTTTTCTCTAACCATTGTGCCTCCACCAGATCCCGCTCCCTTCTTAGCTCACCCTGTCCCCGAAGTCCCTTCCTCCTCTTCTTCCCATGCCGCTCAAAACATTCCCATTGCGAGCGAGGTAGACCACGCCGTCACCAGCTGGGCCTCTCCGTCCGCGCCGCAAGATCGCCCAGACGCCCAGAGCAAACTTGGCCATAATACTGGAAATGATGGTGTGAATTTCCAGAACCTCCTTGATAATCTTCCCCCTCCCTCCACCGCCGGTCCGTCTGCCCTTGCAGTATCGGAGACTGCGCCGTCAGCGGATGCCTTCCCTCAAGCAGCAACTGACGACGCCCTCCAAACTTCCCTGGGCCTCCCTCCCCGTCCTCCTCCCCAGGAGAAGCCTTCCATTCATCCTAACTATCAACCCAATGATGATATCCGTGCATATCATCAAATCCCACCCCAGACCCCCAACACACCAACTTCCTATTCCGCCCAGCAAAGTAATAATTACCAGCCCGGTTTAGGACTCTCGACTTTAGCTGCAGCTGGAGCCCCGGGAACGTCGTCCGGCGCCAATTCGCTGCCACCGCCCCCTGGTCTTAGCTTCCAAAATTCCCCACCTGCAGCGCCGGAATCTCGAGACTCTTCGCCTCCAGGTGCCCATAAGATCGGTCGTGGTGATAGACCAGCAGGTCGTCCGGCCAAAGGTTCCGATGACGATGCTCCCTGGGGCCCCGAAGTGCAGAAGAAATATGATGAATTTTTGCATGATGAGAGAGTATATGTCACCGAAGGTCTTTGGGATCGTTTCCCACCAGGGTCGAGACTATTCGTCGGTTAGTGTCTTGCTCCTCGGATGTTCTATCTCCATCTGGTATCTGATATGCTCTCTTATGCATAGGAAATCTCCCGACCGAGAGAGTCACGAAGCGTGATTTGTTCCATATCTTTCATAAATATGGAAAATTGGCCCAGATCTCAATCAAACAGGCGTATGGTTTCATCCAGTTCCTAGAGGCACCGGCCTGCAAACAGGCCCTCGATGTCGAGCAAAGCACTTCGATAAGAGGCCGGAAAGTCCGTAAGTGCCAACCGCTGCTTCACGAACTAGGAGAATTCCATAGACTAACGTTACCCATTAGACCTTGAGATCTCGAAGCCTCAACGTAATACACGACCGGGTCCGCCGTCTACAGAGCCCTCTCGCGCTCCTCCCCCAAGACGCTCAAGATCACCAGAATTTAGTAGAAGCGGTCCTCCTAACACTCGCAATCCCAGAACTTCTGGCGATCGCTATGACCGGCCCTACGAACCTGGACGGATTCCTTTTAGTGACTATAGAGATGATCCCCATCCTCGACGGCGAGATGATTATCGGCCTCCTCCCCCGCGGTCGCCATCGCCCCGTGCATTCCGAGGAAGAGATGGGTACCGCTCTCGGGACAGGACCCCTGAACGATACGATCGTCGAGAACGACGACGTTCCCGATCCCCATATACAAGGGAAAGAAGATATCGTAGTCCGAGCCCTCGGACCCGGGCCTTCGATGCCGATGCAGATCTCCCTGTCCCTCGGCGAAACCCGCGCGATGTGCCAGAAGTCCAGATACTCGTCTTGGAAGAAGTTGATCGGTTAGTTCCTCCCCGTTTGCGCTAATAAACAGTGGTCATCAGAGTTGCTAACACATTTCCCAGAAACTTCATCTTCCATGTGGAAAATTCCTTCCGCAACCGTGGCCTTCGGGTGGATGTTTTGGTCCTTGGTCCCCGGATTCCACTCAATGCTGCAGTGCAACGACAAATAATTGAAGGTGTGCTCGCAGTGGTGAGACTTGCGCGTCCCAATCAGTTCTCGAGAAAAATCCCGCTACAAGTATTTGACCGCACGGGGGGTCCAGATAATGTTCGGTTCAATGGTGAGCCCACGCAGATTTCAGACCTCGTCTCTTGTCCAACAAAGATCCGTGCGCTAATGTATGATAGAATATCCTGATGTTGATCCGAGTATTGCCGCTGAAATCGTCCTGCATGCGACTCAAGCCTTGCAGCGTGGCGTGCCTCCCACTCCTTTCCCTCCTAATCCTACATTCGGGGTCCCCCCATTGGGACCTGCCCCGATCCCACAGGCGTCATTGCCAACTCTTACCAACCCTCCTAATATCGCCAACTTAATCTCAACCCTCGATGGCCCTACTTTGCAATCAGTCCTAGCTACCCTCCAGCAACGACAGCCTGCGGTCCCAACTACGCAACCGCCTTTCCCCGCCGCCGCCACTCCGCATGGGGCTGCAGATCTAGCCAGTCTCTTGAGTGTAGCTACTCGACAGCCGGTTTCTGGCAATCTGCAACAGCCACTGCCTCCTCAGCCTTTCCCCATTCAGGCACCCAATGCTCCCATTGTTTCAGATCCTAACTTGATCGCCCTGTTGGCAAAGGGCTTAGGAGGACAGCCACCGCAGAACCAGGCTGCCGTCAACTCCCATGTACAAAACATCATGAACCAGTTGGGAAAATGGAAGCCATGATTTACGATACCTCCATGTCCTTTTGTTTATTTTTCCGATTTCATATCTGTTGATATTCCGAATCACTTGCACCGCTCAGGGGTGATTGGTGTTCATCGATTGATTCATTTATTTTTTTTCAAAATAAGGAAGGGTTTTTGCTATTTCTGACGGTTATGATGGTTTTGATTTCTGGCTTTTCCCTTATTTTATTTTTTTATCATCGATTTGACATGCGTATAATTGCGACGGAGTGCATTGGGGGGGTTTTTTGTTTTGTTATTGCGTTCTTCATGTTTTCTCTATTAATTCCCAAGACACTGAGAAAATCGATGTTTCGAAGAAACCCGATGTCAGTATCTCTTTTTACATGGCGAAATGATTTGACATATTCCCTCATTGAAGTTCATGAAAGGTCCAACGCTATAGTTGAAAACCACCCAGTTTCTGCGTTGTTGTACTTTCGATATCATATATGGCATTAGATCTGATCAATTGCGAGAGAGGGGGAGAGAGCGTAATATATGGTACAAGAAACCTCAGCGGTTGTAAATAATAAATAGCACAGTCGTAATCTTTTCTCTATCGTTGGATTTACCGAGGCGTCCATCCTTGCGCTTTCAGATCCTGCACTTTGGCGGCATCTTCCTGCTTGATGCGCTCGATGGTCTTGTCCCGGTTAAACTCCATCACCCGCTTTTCCTTGAAATATTTAACCTTGTAGAATCAACCAGTCGTTAGCAACAATCTGAGAATCTGCCGATGGACAAGAGTTCCAAGAAGATTGGGGGAAGACGTCGAGGCGCATATATACCCAGGCTTTCGCACATGAGGCTTCAAACTCCTCAACCTCCTTGCCACATTTCCGTCGCGCTTGTTTGTCATCTTTGATAGCGTCGAGAATGTCGTTGTTGTCCAAGCAGGTGAAGAACTTATCGCGGCCTTCCCAGCAACGTTGTCGAGAGGATCGGTCGGGGGCAATGCGGCCGCCGTCGGAGGCGGTTTTGGAGTCGGAGGAAGACCCGGAGAACCAGCCCATTGCAGCGGTGGTATCGGGAGACGGAGATATGGGCGAGGGAGGTAGGGAAGGAGGGGTATTGTGGAGTAAATTATTGTTGGTGGTGGTGGTTGTTGGTGGTGATGATGATGCGCGGAATTGGTGGTCGAGGTGCAAACCGAGCAAACAGTAGGTAGGTATTTGGCCGCCTGCGTCTCGTCTGCCTTTCTCTCCCTCCATCTCTCCATCTCTTCCTTCTCTACTCCCTATTGCATCGCTATTCCATTTCTTACAATAAGTCTTCCATTTTACCTTCCGTCCTTTCCTGCGGACGGTTTTTACTATCAGACTTTAAAGCTCCGGAGGTCCCCTCACCCCGTTGATACATGTCCTACTTCCCCCGGAAGCTCGACTATTCACCCCGGTCCTCCGACCCCCAACCCCAGACGACAGATCAACACCAACACGTCTAGTTCATGCCCCCGCGTCGACGTGCTCCTCCTGCGGGGGCCCGAACCGAGCTCCCGCCGCTGAAGATCGTGCGCAAGATCATTCTGCTCCAGTTGGTCTACTATGCGTCCGCGACAGCCCTGATCCTCTTCACCACCCTGGTATATGGCACGCCATTTTCGCTTGATCTGATTTTCAACTGGGATGCGCTGAGAGGGGATACAACTATCGGGTGGATGCTGGGGCTGGTATGGATGTTGAATAGTGTTATAGGGTGAGTGAGCTGTTGATTGATTGATTGATTGATTTTACTTTCGCTCGGGAGAATGAATTCGTTACTAACTACCACCCTCTTTCCTCCGGCGCAGGGTTGTCTTCCTTCTCCTCTTCGTCGCCCGCTCAAAGCTAATCCCGGATTTTGCGCTTACGATTCACTTCTTGCATCTGATCACCACGTCATTCTATACCCATGCCATCCCCTCCAACTGGCTCTGGTGGGGCCTACAGTGCGCCAGTGCTTCTCTGATGACGTTCCTCGGCATTTGGGCGTGTCAGTGGCGGGAACTTCGACCCATTAGCTTCGGTGGCCTCTCAGGCACCGGAAACACCAACCAATCCTCTGGGGAATCATCTCAACCCCAGGCTGGTGAGGAGGGACCATCCTCCCGGGGGAGAGGTCGGAACCGCAATCTTGGAAGTGGTGATGGCGATTACGAGATGACGGAGTTGAAGGCGACAACGGGTGAACAGGCGGTATAAAGAAATTCTTCCCGGACGACTTTTTTTTTTCAATGTTGTTTCATTTTCGCCTCAACCTCCGGGTTTCTCTTGTGGATGCATATAGGAGATACTTTTGTTTTTCTCCCTTTGGTTGCATTGTTTGATTTATGTATACCCCTAGTTTTATCTGGTTGGAAGCTGTATAGATGGCGTTTTTGGGTTGTGGGTGGCAATCCCTTTACCTTTTATGAATGATTTGACACATGTGTTCATGATAGATGCCTGATATATCGGGAGCGAAAGCCGGGTGCGGGTACCCGAGCGCGCCTTCTGCTGATGACCTGCGCTGCTTCCCGCCTCGGCGTTCCTCGCCTATGAAAGTCGCCAGAACGAAGAAGACTCCAAGTGGGGGAATCCTGTATATATATTTCTATATCCTTCTATCTATCTATCTCTGTCTTTATCTCTATATCTCCATATTTCTCTATTTCTCTATTTCCCCATTTCTTTCAATCCCCTCTCGCCTATCCCCATCACACCCCATCATGTCGACTGCAACCCTAACCGAAATCAACCCTCAGAAGGTCGTCGTGACTAAAGACACCACCACTGACGCTGCTGCTGCTGCTGCTGCTGCTGCCGATGCTACCTTTCAGGCAACCGCACGTGGAGATCGTGCTGGCACATTGAAACTCCCCGGGATTCCCACCTTCACTGACCCCTACGAGAAGCGCAAATGGATGAAAGAACACATGGCGGCCGCTTTCCGCTACTTCGGCAAGGAGGGATTCAACGAAGGAATCTCCGGCCATATTTCCATGCGGGGTGAGGCTCCTGAACCCCTGTTCCTGCCCTTTCTTGGAAATATCCTACCTAGTACTATGTAGCTAAGGAGGTGGGGGGGCATATATTCCACAGTAATATACATCATGACCATGCTAATACATAGTATATATACCAGACCCCATCCTCAAAGACCATTTCTGGATGAATCCCTACGCCAAACACTTCTCTGCCATGAAAGCCTCCGACCTCGTCCTGGTTGACGAAGAAGGCTATGTGACCGAAGGTGGAAACCAGGCCCCCATTAACGAGGCTGGGTTCATGATTCATTCCGAAATCCATAAGGCCCGGCCTGATGTTGTAGCGGCTGCTCACACGCATGGCATCTATGGCAAGACGTGGAGTGCGTTTGGAAAGCCTATTGAGATGCTTACGCAGGGTTTGTGGATTTCCTTTCAAATATATATATACATATACTGATAACTAACGAAATCAGATGCATGCAACTTCTACGGAAAGGTGGGCATCTACGACGACCATGGAGGTGTTGCACTGGCGAATGAAGAAGGTCAACAGATTGCTGCGGCGCTGGGAGAGGAGAACATCGCTTGTATTCTTCAGAACCATGGGTATATCTCCCCCCTCCCCCCCTTCTTTCTCTTGTATCTACCTACCTGGAAATACCAAGAACTAACGCAAAGTTCCCGGTATCTAGGTTATTGACCGTCGGTCAGACTGTCGACGAGGCTGCTTGGCTTTTTGCAAGCTTGGATCATGCCTGCCACTCGCAGTTGATGGCCGATGCGGCGGCGGCGAATGGAGTGCCCAAGAAGATCATTAACCATGAGGTGGCCAAGTTTACGGCTGATGCGATGCAGAACCCGGTACGTACATCTTCTATCTAGCTAGGTCTTATTGGGTTGTGGGTTAGGCGGAGGGAGAATATATGTCGACGGTGGTTTACTAACCTATTTATAGCACAACTTCTATACGGAGTTCCAGCCGGAGTATGATTTGATCGTGGAGGAAAGCAATGGACGGGTGCTTCAGTAGAGAATTCTCATGAATACATATTACGAGGGGTGTTTGGGGAAGATGGATAGGTACCTTGCCTAGTTTTATAATAAAATATGATGAATACTGGCTGGACGATACGATAGGACCGCTTGTTTCCAACAAGATTCTTTATCATTATGTATTGTGGCCTGTTACTGGGTACTATAGATACCCTATATCAAGAACAAACATCCAACACCATTCCTTGTTTACTTATAATATACAACATAGTTCAAAAAGTCTGGATACACTCCTAACACCGAGCAAGGGTAAATAGAGTCGACTTGGGGAAACAGCGTCCAAGGACTGTTGCAGTAGGAAGTGGAAAAGGACATACAGACCATTGTGGCTATTCCACATAGGCAACAGTGGGGGGACCATTTATGCCCACGTTCTCGTGTGGCAGGGATTATCATAGTAAAAAAGACGACGCATTAAGATACAAATGTGCCTCAAGGCCGCGTGGAATAAACGACAAAACAAAGGAAATCCGACACTCATAGGTAGACCGTAAAGGAAATTCGTGAACTCATCCGAGAAAATCGGTAAATTGACGTATCGGTTAGAGTATCAGTGGCTCAATTGGAGCCTGCGCCTGCACCCGGCACTGATCCCTACGGTGGAGACGCACTACCTCCTCCGGCTATCAAAGCTAACATCCTCGTCATTGAATCGCGCCATGTTAAGCTCTTGAAGCTTGGTCGGCAGTTGTTGGTATAAATCCTCTGTCCAAAAGCTCTTGTCAAATGCCTGCGTCAACGGCGATATAGCGGAAGTTCGAGATAAACTGATAGAATTTGTCTCCGGCTTTCATCTTCATGTCGTTGTACTGGCGACGAGCGTTTCGGACCTTGTTCGGATCGGTAAAAACAGATTTCAGGTGATCAAGGATATCCTGACTATCTTTATATGGATCAAGAGCCCCTATTTGTCTTCTATTCACTTCCTCAAAACTTTAAACTATATCATGATTGTAACATACAAGGGTAATATACCTAAGAATAAAAGCTAGGCTCACACTTAAATAAAATTGAATGACTCAAATTCGATCATTGTGTATGAATGCCGTCATCGTGAGTAGTGAATTTTTCATAGTGCTTTCTTTCTATCTTCCTCTCTTTTTCATCCTTGATCCTCTTCTCACCTTCCTTCCATCTTCCTTCCATCTTCTTTCCATCTCCTTTCCATCTCCTTGAACTCCAAAAAAAACATGAGCAGAAATCCTCGACCTCCAGTACATCCTCCATCAGGAGTCCCTCAATCTCCGAGACCTGGTTTCCATACAGTGATCGGGGGAGCAGACATGATGTATACTGATTTAGCGTTCACGACCGCCCATCCACCCGATGTGCCGCCGAGAAGCCGCCTCGTCGCAGTTTGTGGAATCACTGACTTTGAAAACAGTGCATCGCCAGGAGACGATGGGTGGTTCTTTAGTGACTTCTACTTGTTTCATCATTTATTCAACCCTATCTGTATGCTAACCATCCTGTTTGGCCCAATTTGCACTAACAACTAGCAACCAGACACCCATACTTCAGCGCAAGCCTGGCTCACATGTCTTGATCCCGAGTACTTGGTGGATAAATACCGAGAATATGCACATGGAGATCCCAGGAAAGAACGCCGAGTAGTCCTTGAACGAGACCTATTACGTGACATAAACCGTGCCGGAAATATACGCGTTGTTGCCAAAGAAATCCTGTTGGAGCGATTCGTCAAAACAGTCGAAGAACAGGCTAATGAGGCCAAACGCCATCATGAACATCTTATTCTACTACTCTTTGGCCATGGACACAGGCAAAATCACGGAGTCTATATTGGAGGGAAAAACCCAAATGCGATAAATTCTGTTCTCCACGTCTCAAGAATTCAGCAAGCTATCCCCAGAGGCGTCAACACTACACTCCTGCTAACATCTTGCTACTCAGGGGGGTGGTTGATACAACCAGATATGAGTTATCAGAGGCCTCTTAATGTGACTGGGATAGCGGCATCTGGTCTAGACAACGAAACTCGCTCTTGGTCAATGAGCAAGAGTGCAGGGCGTGCTTGCGGAAGTACGATTGCTTCAGCAATCTTAACTCAATTGATAAAATTGGAGGAAAATGAACAGGAAGATGAGGACCCAAGAGCACACCCTTCTTATATTGATCTCGCAAGGTCTATCTATGATATGGCAATTGGAATGGATACGTTCTTTCAGGACCAAAATGTGCATTTCTCCGCGCAGGACGACGACTGGGCAGCACACTGGAGAAGCCGCACCGGAACACCTCTCGCAAAATTCAAAGAAAGATGGGAAATGTTGAGAGAAATTCCACCTTCTGGGACAAGGCTCACAGATGGAGCCCACCCAATCGGGAACAGAAGACTCGGATCCTTGAAACATGACCTTCAGCGCTTCGCCACCGAGTATCTGAATGCAAGGCCAGGTAGAGATAGTCTAGCATCAAATACTGGACTTCATGGGCGTCTTAACCAGTTCTTTAGGAACAATCCTCTAGTTTTGACACCCGACCAAATCCAACGTATGCTGGAGACAGTCACTTTCCGTTTGAACATGATGGCGGATGCGGACGAATATATTCAGGCAATGGGCCTGCAATATCCTAGTTGCTTTGGATTTTGTATTGAGGAACACGACAAGAGCACGATCCAGAACAGGATCCCTAAAGCATATCGCTATCTCATGAAAGTGGGCCTTTTCTCAACAGAGGGCCGTGCTGATTTTCCCTCTTTTTCGAAGCCTATCAACTATGTTGCTATCGTCCTTGCAGAGCGCTGCCACTCCGAAGCCGAGATGCAGGACCGAGTGAAAAGAGCCGTCGCATGTATATATTCCATCCTTTCAGTACTTCTAAATTTAGACTAACAATCCGCAATAGGGAAGGAGTTGAGAGCAAAACATGTTCTCCCAAATGTTCAAGCTCACAAAATCATCAATAATCATCACATCCGGTCCAAGCTCTACGCCTGCTTTACCGCACTCAGAAGTGCCGGCCATAGAATGCATGTGAAGGCTCGAACCCTTAATCCGAGTCACCGTGGGTACTCGGCTGTTCCCTGTGAGGATATTCCCACATTCTAGCAGCCGATATTGTTCTTTTTTTTTTTTTTTTTTCCCTCTCCCACAAAGAATGAAATAAGACAGGCGTTACCTCAGAGGTTCTCTCCGTAATTGTTTTTTGGCCATACATCATTGCATCTTTTGTTGGTGCTGCAGCAATTAGTTAGCTACCAGTCAATCGAGTTTTTCTATTACTTTTCGCGAGAATGTTCACTAGCAAAGTAGCGGGAGAGATACTCAGAGTGTGACTAGGGAGTTACGTAGAAAGTGACTTAGAAGTGGTGCTCCAAGTACATTATGAATCATTAAATCAATCACTTCGCTTCAATGCTATGAGATAAAGAGCCCTCCATTTCGACATCATATTTGTCCTAGGATAAGTAACATGTTAATCCTTTATTCCGAACAAGTATACACCAGGAACTTATCAGCATACTTTGGAGCGGTACCCCAGTGTCCGATGATACCAGGGCAGAAAGCGGTTATAGATCCACCGGGTGAAATGATCGGCTCCATCTTGTTTCCGGCAGAGGGCAATGAGATCCCCTTGATTGGCTTCACTCCAAATATCTTTTTCGCAGCTCATTTCAAAGAAATCATCTCCGCCCTCCGGACGGTGAAGCCATTTACTTGGTACCAGAAAGCATGAGAAAGAGGCTGAGTGAAATTATCCCCAAGGATGTATGTGCTGAGTCAGCGGCATAAGCGAGAACTGGAGCTCGCCCGATTAGGGATAGCGTGGACGACACATGGCATGAAACGACCTCATCCAGGCACGATTTATCCATCTACTGGCGATAGTCCATCTGACATCAACCCGCTGGACTTCATCGGATGTATCACATAGTGGATTGGGTCAATTAAGCTCCTGCTAAACCCTACTTAATCTCGCGAGACGCCCCCGCTTGGTTGCCTAATTGTTTCCGCTCGGCGTAATACGGTGATACCCAAGCTTGAATTGTCTCTCATCCCGCAGCTCCCGTTGGATCCCAAGTCTCCGGTGCACAACCCCCCGTTTGTCCCTGTCTGTCTGTCTGTCTGTCGGATTCCAGAGGAGCTTGGACCATGGCGGAAGGCGAGCCGTCATACATAGACTATGAGGCCTTCCTAGATCCAGAGTTCTCCCCCTCCTCGTTTGCCAATTCGTTGGTTGTAGCCACCAACAATGCAACAGACACACCGCTGGATTTATCAACCCCACTTTCACGGGTGCTCTTTGATCTCCAGGAGATCGACACTCATATCCACACCCTGACCACTAAGTCCGCCTTACCGCTGTTGACGCACACGCGGGATCAAACCGCCGCCGCAGGGCACATCCTCAACGAGGCGGAAGAACAGATCTCCTCCGTGGCCCAAGGGTATGAGAGGCTGGAGAAGGAGGTCCTTCGCAAGTGGGAAACCGCCGATGAGGCCAGAGTGGCCGCTGAAAAGTCATTGGCGACGGTACGATTAGCCAGAGCCGTTGCCCGTTGTCTTACCCTTGGTAGGCAATTGGAGGGTCAGATCGCGGAAGTCACCAGCCGTGGTAGCGGGTCCGATGGGATGACCCCCCCCGCGCCGGGGAGGGATGACCATCGTGCGTTGGAACGAGCAGCATCCACGATTGTGAGTCTACGCCGTATGTTCTCTGCTACAGGGCCGGGGGAGGAGGGTTACGGTCTGGACCGAGTCCGGGTGGCTCGGACCTTGAAGAATGAACTGGTCATGCCCGCCGAGAATCTGGTGAAGTCTCGAGCAGCTCAAGCCATCAACCGGTTTTCGATGTCTACGGTTTCAGGCGGGGTGGCTGGCATGACACAGTCGGGGTATAAGCAGGCACGCGAATCGCGTGCACGCTTGATCTCCGCGGTCACAATCTTGTACCTACTTTCGCCACTACCCCGGAATCTGAGTGCAGCGTCGGAGTTTCAGCCAGAGCTGCTTCTCTCTACTCTGCAAGGATATATGCACACGGCAATTGTGTCGTCCTTGAACGCGTTGGTCAAAGCGCTATCCGTGTTGCCGAACCTGGAGCGTACCCTATCCGAGCTGTCTGGGAAATGCCAGGATATCCTTGCGCTAGAGGCCATTCTGGGCAACCTGCGACCACCATCACATCCGCTACTTCCCACCGCCGAGCGGAATGGAGACCGAGTGGAGTCGCAGGACCAAGATACCGTACCCAAGCACAACCTACTTCAGCCTCTTCTCAGCGCACTCGACACTTCCTCTCTTCCTTCTTACTTCTGGCGGTCCCTGGCCTCGTCACTCACCGGACGTGTGCAAGAGATCCTCAACCGTGGTGGCGTTTCCGCACGGACGCTGCGCTCGAACCGAGACCGACTCAAGAGAGAGATCCGGGAGTGTGTCCTGCGCGGGTCACAGCTCCCTCCGTCCATTCTGGGCCTCGAAAAGGGACGACAAGGTACGGAGGCAGGGTCAGGGAACTGGGAGCGAGAGGCGGCGGTGATGGTCAGCTCGGTAGGCAATGTACTAGATCGATAATAATAATAATACCCCAAAGTTGAGAGAATAAATATGATAGACCACCGATATTATAATGTACTGTATATTCGAGAACTCCCTGCCTAAAGTATTCAATACATTGTCTCCGCAGTATATTAAGTATCTGACTGACTACTATCTGACTGACCACCCTCCTACCTAATCTATCCAAGAGGTGTGGAATCTTACATTAATTAATTAGTATCCTGACCGCCACCATCACCACCATGCATAAAGCACAGACACTTAACATGTGAAAATGGATCCCACAGGCAAGCCAGGAACTAAAAACTAGCATAAAACAGGCATCAGCTGACGGACAATGACCAGAGTAGTACGACTAAAGGAGGGGTGGGGGAAGAAATCCAATCAATCACCATCGAAATGTCTTGCAAGGGACCACCATTCTCTCGTAGGTTGGGGAGCCTCAAAAAAGAACACCAAAATCCTTCAATGAATTGTCTTTCTTTTTTGGGGGGGGAAGGAGGGAGGCCCCGGTTAGATTCGGGCTTTGCCACATGCCGTTTTTCTTCCCTTCTTTTTCCAGGCGTGCCTGTCATGCATGAGAGACTGATGATGTGCATGATAGGAGAGGAGGGGTGTTGCCTCTTGTTTTTCTTGTTTCTGTGTCCACAAGATAGAGACACTTACATACAGAGAGAAAACTTACGTACACCGACACATACCTAAATATCTAGGTAGGTACCTAACACGCGTACCTTGAAAGGGGGGTTGTAGTTGGTACCTTGGAACTGATTGGGAGATGGCTTGATCAATCATTGTACCTGGCTTTCGACTGTATCGGGTAATGTAGAAGAAGACGGACGACGACGACCGACCGACAACGAGATATCTCCGTGTCTAGACCGGAGAATAACCAGGTCGATCTGTTAGGGAAGGTCATCATAATATGATCATAGGTATACCAGGTTCTCCACGCTAGGGTTTATCCAACCCGACCCACCCGATCCCATTGAGAGACATGGACATACTAATTTTACTATGAAGTACCGGTACCTACCTACCAATGCAGGAGATAGTTTACCTGTTGTAGTCACAACAGGTACAGAAGAAACAAAGAGTACATGAGGTACATGCTGAAACCCACTAACCTCAAGGCTAGAGCAGGTACCTGCCCTTGTACCGGCGGGGTCCATGCGTAACCCAACGCCCCAAAGACTCGGGACAAAGAAGACGAAGTAAAAAAAAAAAAAGAAACCAACCCCGCTCTGATAAGAAGAAACAATGTAACTAATACGTACAGTTTTCCCCCCCCTCCACCCATCAAATCAGAATCTTCTCTACCCTCCCCCTACCCCCCTTTAAACCCACCTAGAAGATATTCCAAAGACAAGGGGGGAAACCGGATCCTACTCACTGGACTTGCTCTTGGTGGCGTGGACGATGACTCTTTGTTGGGGCGGGGGAGGGGCACAAGGGAAAAAGAAAGCTCTCTGTCTGGATGAAGCGGGCTGGTCGGCCACGTCGATCCCCCTCAGGTCCTGGTTTTGCCTCCCACCGGGCTTATCCCTCCCAGGAGCAATTTCCAGTCAGAGACTAGGGAGGCAAGGTACCTGCCATGATCAGATTGCATCTGGAACCAATGATATTGGAGAATCCCGGGGGAGGGGGGGAAGGGAAGAGGGGGGATTTATATTATTATTATTGTTTTTATTATTTTATTTTTATTTTTATTTTTATTTTTATTTTGGCAGGGAGACTAATGCACTTAGAGTCGATGATCTCTGAGGGAGGGGTGTGAGATAGATAGATTACCCTACCTTAAGTTGTACCTATTAGTACTACTACTATCTCAGGGTCTACCTACTCCAATAACAACCGATGGATATCTACGACGACTATCGACCGACTTAGTGTCAAGTACAACTGGACTGCCCGAGTGGAGCACATCATCGCTTTCGATTGTGGCGTCAAGCGCATTCAGCGTTTCAGATATCCTGGACGAAACAAACAGAACGAAGCCAATAAGTGAGTACTAGTCGCCCGTATCCAGCTGACTTTGCTGCACCAACTCGATGTCATCGATATGAAATGAAAATCTTCCAGCGAAATCCACGCCGTTTTCAGAGAATTTGATCCAAATTCTAGAAATATTATTTGCCTCCTTGTTTTCCTTTCCACTGGTAGAGTTAGGAATAGAATTCAATTGTAAAGTTTTAGGTTTTCGCTTGAAACTCTTTTGAAACTCTCACAGACCAGCTGAAAGCAGCATATCGGTATTTTGTTCCAGGCCTGTTTCCCTTGACACCTGACCAGGAACAAGCTTCGTTCATTCGATCGAGAATAATCTCTCTGGTGAAGTTAAAAGAGATAGAAATAGAGAAAGAGAAAACAGTTTTGCTAGGTACAAGTGCAGATGATAGATCGTACATGTAAGGTACCTCCGCATGTACTGTACAGGATCTGCATGGCATGGGCCCATGACAAGAGGAAATGGTGTACGGAGAATTTGCGCACCTATAGCGACCATGGTGGAAGGTTCGGAAGCCTCTGTGCGACTTTCCGTTCGTATTCTTGTGCCGAATCTCATTGTTGCCCTGGCCCATTTCGCAATGAATCCTGTCAGCCGGCTGACGCGGTCTTTCTGGGACGTCCCAGTTAATCATATTAAATTAACTGCCAGTCGACTCTCTCTCTCTCTCCTGCAGTTACTTCAGTACTGACCTGTGAACTACCAACGCCAACAGCCGCCTCCCCAGAGTGGCCCATCATCATAGCCCTTTCTCCACCATTGATGATGAATGTTTATTCATGGGAGATGGTAGTGGGGGGTGGGGGGCGAAGGATCATCAGTATCGTAGTTTGATCCTGCAGGGCTCTCTCTCAACCATGGCCGAGCGATTTGCCATGCCCTCCTTTCCCTTCCGCCGCCCCTCATCAACTCGACGGGTTGTCTCTCTCGTTGTCTGGGTCAGATCTCCAGAAAATCCTCGGATCGGACGGTCAGGATAGCAAAAAGGCAATTCGAGGAGACCATTTGGTATTTGATAACTTGGTTGGAAAGCTACCAGAACAAATGCCTCCCCCCAGGATCCGAATGGTGAACGTCACCGCTGGGCCCCATCGTAGTGGGTTTTTGTGCCAGTATGGGTGCTGCGGCGGAGACAGACCAGCGAGAGGCTCTGTCAGTCTATCAGCCAGGACGGACGACTAGGCAGTCGGGGTTTTAGTTTTACTAATGAATCATGAAGCGAATTCCCCTCCTCCTCCATGCGAGTTGAATGGAAATTTCAGCCGATTGAGCCTGGTTTTTGCTGCAGTCTCCCCCGGGCTTGAGTGCCTGGTGCCTCAGCCCAGCGACGGAGACCAAGAGCGATTCCAGACCTCAGTGGGACCAGCCCACCATGGTTCATTCCGCAAAGACCAGGTTCGAGACCTTTAGAATTCTTCCATTCGATCCGAATCTTTCCTTCGCTTCTTCTTCTTCTTCCCCAGGGTTTTCTGCTTCAGGGTTTGATTATTGATTCGGTTGATTTAAGTAAGGAAGGATACTTATTCAAGGTTCCTGATACTGTTTGATACGAGGGCGCTAAAGCCTAAATGGGGAGAGGTGCATGGATCCCATTATTATTTGCCCCGTATCGGTATCTGTGGTTGTTTAGCCTAGGTACGATGTACCTATTTTTACCCTAGCTGCGTGATACCGAGATCGATATGTTTTGCATGTTTATAGGTCTGCATCTCAAGAGATAGGTACAGTAAGATAATATACCTACCTATGTTATCTGTTCCATTTAAATCTTCGAATGAGACTACACATTCTGATACGTAGAATTCTCAGGGTTTTTTTTTTGCACACTCCCCCCCCCCCAAATACATTAGGTTTGAATGACCAGCCAATGCATCGATCGCTCTTGGTATTGATTCAGAATTTAGCTAAGGTTGGTCCATGAGTTCATCCACTTGAGAAGCGACTCCACCAACCCCTCCAGTCGATGATTCGTGTCGGTCGGTCCGGACCAAGTCGACTTAGTACCTGGGACTAGAGAAAGTCAAGTTGTTGGGGGGAATTAATTAATTAATTCATTATTCATTATGATTATTATTAGGTGATCATTAACAATGCTGGTGTTTTTTTCTTCTCTCTCTTAGTATTCGAATTACTAGGAGTGTCAAAAGAGCTGATCACTTTTATCTTATTACTTACAGAATAGTTAGGCTTCCTACTATAGTTACCCTTGGTAAGTACTAACTACTGAGTTAACAGGCTGTAACTATACTACCTAACCCTTCTGACTTTACATGGGTGTGTCCTATACCCGCCTGGTTGTATTGAGGAGTAGTGATGATTATATATGAATCTTAGTTTTCTATATCTTATCAGACCGACTACTACTATTATTATTAACTACAACGCTATATACTATACACATCCCTTATTTCCCGTGATTTTAAACTTCATTCGACAGAACCATAGGACGAGAGAAGTCAGGTATAGATGTAGGACTTCTTGTCTGTCCTCTTGCCCCTAGTTTCCTCTTCGGGCTCTCTGAGACTTCGTACCGTACCGTACTTCCTGCCCTATGTATCGTCGTCACCATTCTGTTGCCGTCATCCTCCTCTCTACTCCATTCTCTCTCTTACTTTTACTGTCGCACTTCGTTCCTTTTCTTTTTCTTCCCTTCCCCCCTTTAACCATCCCTTAACCCTGTGGCTTTTTTTTCCCTTTTCTCTCCCCTTTCTTTTCCCTTCCATAGTTCATGAACCTATCTTTCTCCCTCCCTTTTTATTTTTCAATCTCTCCTCCCCCCTTCCCTCCCAGATAGATCTGTTTTCTATTCAGTTCTCTACTGGACCGTTCCTGTATATCAGCCTCCGCATACACGTCATACTCCATCCGGGGTCGCCTTACGTGATTCTACGTCGGTCCGGCTCCTCTGATTTATTTTTGGCGTTTATGAATATCATATTATCATATTCTTCTTGTTGATTTTTATTGATCACTTTTTTACATCAAGGTTTCACTTTTTTTATCATTATTTACTCCCCCCCCCCCCATCTATCTTATTTATTTATTTTTCGTCGTATTTTTCGTCGAACTTTCTCCCCTTCGCCTCTCTCTCCGGCCGATCGAGATCCCAAGGAACCGTCCGACCCGTTTACCGTTGTTTTCTCGGTTTTAACGGCAGAATCTTTATGATTTAATTGCTCTTCCTTTTTTTGGTTGATTATTATTATCATAATTATTATTATTTTATTTTATTTTTTAGTCTGCGGCTTGGCTGGGCCGGGCCCTTCTCTCACGGTGATACATACCCACACAACAACCTAAAGAGGGACTCGATCGAGTCGTGAAATCGGACTAAAAATCGACGATTTACTCGACTTACTCAGACAAAACTTCGCTCTTCTCTTAAAAATAAAAATAATAAAACAAACCACCCCTCAGTCATCACACACCGACCCCTCCTTCTCTAGCCACGGAGCGATGTCTCTTCGATACTAATGGTCGTGTCCTGCCACTTATCGCGTATAACCCGCTCACCCTTGCTTCGCCATCTCCGTCGGGCATTCGGCTAATCCGCATCATCACCATCCTGCTACATTCCACATTCTCCTTTCCTCCCCCCTGGCTCCGTGTTGGGCACTTGAATTATTGGTCTCTATTTGGCCTTTCGTGGATTTCCTCTCTTTTTTCGGTGAGTCTCCACCGTCCCCTCTTCGACATTCCTGATGGCCGTTGTTCCCCTCCACCAGAAAAGAGAAAAGAAGGTAAAAATCAAGGATGATCCCCATGCTGACGGCTTTCGCGCGAATCATTTCAGGAGACACCATCGTGCGATCGACACCCCATACGAACCATTTCCAGTCACTCAGCCTTGTCCCTTGAAACGCACCGGCTCGTGTGTGCGTGCCTGTGTCGGGCCCGCCACCGACTCGTACATAGATTCATCGTGGTGTCCACCTCGGCGTCACTGTCAATATGTCCTCGTTTCTACCTGTGAATAATATCTCATCACCACCGGACCGTGTCATGGAGGAGGCGACAACACCGACAACACCCCGCCCCACAACACGAAACATGACGGATGCGCCTGATGCCAAACGGACGGATGTGGTGAAGGACGAAGGGACTCCTCGGAACGTACATAACCACAGCGACATATCTCAAAGCGGAACCATGGCCACATCAGACGACTTCGCACATGGAGACTCGGATGGAGATCGTGATGGTTCGGACCATGAGGCAGATAAAGGCAGCAACGCCCCTCCGTCCAAGAAGAAGAAAGGACAACGATTTTACTGCACAGACTATCCGCCCTGTAACCTAAGCTTTACGCGAAGTGAACATCTGGCAAGGCATATTCGAAAACACACGGGCGAGCGCCCGTTCCAATGTCACTGCTCGCGCAGATTCTCTCGGCTCGATAATTTACGACAACATGCCCAAACCGTGCATGTGAATGAAGAAATACCTGGCGACTCCCTGGCCGCCACTGGAACACGCTTTCAACGCCAGATTCGGACGGACCGCGTCCGTCCACAGGGCCGAGCGAGGGCTGGCACCGGAGGTAGTCAGGGCACACATAGCCGTGGTCATAGTCGGAACTTGTCGACATCGAGCATTACCTCTACCGCGTCAACATTCAGCCAAGCCCCGGATCTACGTCGTCGACCGCCGCCTTTGATAATGGCCAGTGATGGAAGGCCTCGGCTGGCGATGGACGCGATGGCCGACGGCCCTAGCACCCCTCCAGCCCAAGTCCGTGGTATGCCGGGGCCGACTGCGGGCGGTTCTCCCTATACACCTTCTCATCACGTCTTCTCCGCTGGTGGGCACAGAAGCCCCCATCTCGCATCTCCGATGTCCGCAGCATCTCATGCTTCGGGTTTTTGGGATGGAAAAACAGCTGCTCGCCGCTTGTCTGTCCCGACTGGAGCAAACCCATTTGCGTCGCAACCTGTTAATATGTATCCACCCGGATATTCTACTACGGCGTATCCCCCACCCGGAGGCGTCTTCGCCAGTCCAGTCAGCTCTCATTACTCCTTGTCTCGGGATGAAAACCCCCATGGTGCGACAGACGCAGATCTGCGCAGAAGAACATGGCATCCCTCGACGTATTCGGCTGCTCCTCGTCCCGCGACAAGCGGGCTCAGTAATTACCAGACTCCTGATACATTCCCACCGTCCATTCATACAAACGCGCAGAGCGAACAACCACCGCGACTACCTGGAATTGAAAGTTTCGATAAGGTGGTGTCCCAGCGCCCGCTCACGCCTCCCGTTCGTAGACCGAGCCCTATGCAAGTTGACCACCCCAACAAACCACCACCCAGTTACGGATTCGGGGGAGGGTTCAACTATTCGCAGCCGTCCGTCCGGCCACCTCCACCAGTATCAGGCGCTGGTCATCGCCGGGGTCACGTGTCGTGGGACATGTCTTTACATACCAATTTGACCGGACTACATATTCGCGACAAACCTCCGCTAAAAGATGCATCGAATTGGGGCCAGCAGACTATTGCGGAGATTCAGAGTGTTGGCTCCCATCCTTCGACATATCAACCCTATGACTATCGACGCCCTAGTGGACATGCCCCGTCCTTTAGCAACGCCTCGAGCTCGCAAGCCACTCGTACCTCTCCAGAAGATTCAAGCAGTAGCGAAGGGGTGCATACTCCATCTACGGCATCAGTCGAATACCACCCAACAATCGTACACAATAGCGGGTTTATCGAACCGCATAACACGCCCTTCTCATCGGATACGTCTCAAGCGGTACGCACCAGATACCCGCAGATCCTCCGATGACGCCGAGTCGCTAATTGGAATAATAGGCACCTCAGTCCGACGGGTACCAGAGCAAACACGACCCCAGGCCCGACATGTTTAGCCATCACTCCGGCCGGGAGTCGGGGATGGTCCGGCTCGAGGCATTAGTTGCTGTCGCTACGAGTGAAAATAAGAGCGCCACCAAACTGTTCGCCTGAGAATGTGCCCACCCAGGACAGATCCGGGCACCGTCCATATAGGGCTCAATATATATACCATATATATACATATATATTAGCCTGCAAGGCTTTATATAACAGGGGGGTTTCCCCCCCTCCTGAAACGCTCAATCCTCACTTGCATCTCCGTTCCTCCAACTTTCCTGATGTATGCCGGCGTTGAACATTTATACCTATCGTTCGACCCTTGTCCTATTCTCCTTGACGTTTCCTCTATTCTCCTGGATATATTGTGGAGTTTTAGACCCTGGCCTCTCGTTTCTTGAAAGTACACCACCGTTGGCTGTGGGGGACATTGTTCTTTTCTTTTCTTATGAAGTGATGATTGATGAATGATGCATAAATTATTCAATTTCTTTGTGGATGGGTTGAATTTTATTTTATTTTGTTTTATTTTATTTTTTGGTTTAGGGACTAGTCTTTTCCGGATGATTTCTTTTCTTTTCGGGTGTTTATGTTGGGGGATGTTTTTCGCGGTTTGGCCTTTCTTTATCTTGATGTTGTTGTCTTTTGTTGCATGCTTGGGCGTCGTTATGGGATTTGTCCATAGTGCATGAAGATACCCCCCTCGGCCTCAAACTCGAGTTCTCGACTACGAGGTACTGGAATGGAGTTTCTTACTCTGGTCGTGGTGTGGCTTCGTTGGTTTGTTTGTTTGCTTGGATGGATTAGTGGGGGGTTTTTTTTTTCTTATTTTTTGTTTATATTGAAGTCTATATATCAGCCAGCTATTTCTTTGTCTACCAATGCAAACTACAGCTATCTCCTGCAATTGAGTTAGGGCTTTCAATAGTGAATGAATTATATCGACATCATCGAATACAAAACTACCCCAATTTCCATGGCCCTTGACAATGATTTTGACTGGCCCATGACGTTTACCCCACATGGATGACCGTTGAGTGACGTTTAGTGCCATGGCATCTGCAACCGTCTCTTACATACTCAAAAACGTCCTCCGAACAAATGACCCCGGACAGTTAAGTGGAATAATAGGCTTAATTATTAAACCCATAACCAACAAGAGGGTTACTCACCAGCCACAGCAGGGTATTTAAAAAGTATCTCATCCCACGATAACGAAAAGCGCCGAACAAGACACTGAGTAACAAACCTCAGCGCAACCCTCGGGTTGTTGCGACGGGTTTGGCCCAATAATGTAATGCCGGTCGACCGGTCTGGATAAGCTCGTTGTCGACGTCATACCCTGTGATCAAGAGGTATAAACCGCATTCTTCCAGGTTTTCCTTGCCTCTTGAAAAGACGCTGACGGTGTTACTTATAAAACAGCCCATTTCCTTAACCTCCCCCCCCTGATTTTTAATCAACCCGAATAATACTGTACAGCATATTTGCGAATTTCGTCGCGGTCACGATAGTTACTACCTCCTTGCCTAACCTAGGTACTACCTACATAACATTGCCTTGTCTATAACCTAGCCCACCGAAGTCTCTATCCACCTACCAACTCCAAGCACAATGTCCAAGAACAGAACTGGTCTGTACGCCGCCCTCGCCGCCGCCGGCGCAGGCGGTTACTACCTCTACAGAGCTGGTGGCGATCCGAAAGGCGCCAAGGAGGAAATGAAACGTACGTTTTCTTTTCTTTTCTTTTTTTTATGTCTTGCGACCGACTTAAATACACCTCCTTATGAAACCTAGGTACCTAGGTACCCAGGTGATTGAAGGGTTGGTTTCGTCAGTCTCTATGTGGAAATTTCAAACACAAAAAGTCAAAAGAAAAGAGAAAAATAAAAAGCTGACTCTCAATTGATCGCAGATGATGTCGACAAGGCGCGCAACAAAGCCTCCAGTCCTGGACAGGCAGAGCAAAAGGCAGAAAAGTTTGGCGCTGAAGCTGGAGAGAAGATTGATGAGGCGGTATGTTCTGCTTTGAGTTATTTTCCTCCTTGGGGGGGATACGCATCTCCTACTTACCTACCTCCCTCCCACCATATCTATCTATATCTATCTATATCTGTCTATGAAAGCAGGGCTAATTTGTTGGATGTCGCAGGTCGCCAATGCGAAAACCAAGGCTACCGAGGCTGATAAAAAGGCCGCTGGCGTCGCACAGGAGAGTCTCGATAAGCTGAATGAAGCGCGACAGGATGTGTCGCAGAAGCTTCGGACTGAGATTGAGAAGGCTGATCAGACGGTCGAGCAGAAGGCGTCGGAGGCGAAGGGGACGGTGTCGGGTTGGTTTGGAGGAAAGAAATAATAACAACTTTTTATTAATCACAAGTATAGTTTGTTTTCATAATGTCTAGGTGCATGTTTTGTGTGGTTTCTTTTTGTATTTGAAAGTGATTAATAGGTAATTGATGGATGGTTCCTGATGTACGTTTCAAGATCGAAAGGTTAATATGGCACCTACTTAATTATCAGTAACTGTACGACTAGGAGGTTAAGAATAGTTCTAGGCGTCAAAAGACGCAGATCGATTCAGATCCTATCGGCCTAGCAAATCTTGATTTGAACCCAGCTGATCCTGACCATCTTCGAATAATGTCTATATGGTCGTCGTGGTATGCTACATTCTCCTCGGGCAGCAGGGATTACCGGAGTGACCCAGGATACCGTACGATAGTTTCTATGCCGATCGGAGTAGGAGATTTCTCCCCCCCAATTTAATTCAGAGGATTTTATTTGTAACCCCTATATATTGAGAGCACTCCACACCAATGCATGGTTACTACCTACCTAAGTTACTTGGAGATCCATAGATCCATCGTTGTGTTTGGATTTAGGGCTTCGACGGACGGGTGACCCGCAGCACTATAACCGTATTTGGCCCGAACGCGTCGCCGCACGCGCCGGACCGTGTCGCGCGTCTCCAGAAAAAGAAAAAGCCAAACCTCCGCCTCCTGTTCCTGCTCCACCCCATTGAACCCCCTCTTAACCACCCTACAATTACCAAAATAACCCGTTACCTCGACGTCCATACTTTCCTAATCGCCTATATGCTCCTTCTATAATACCTCTTACCTCAATTATTCCCCCACCCCTTACAACACAGCGAAGGAACTCGCGATGCGGCGCACTTCGGCAAGGCAGGCGTCCCTTTCCCGGGGACAGCAGCCGGGGATCCAAAGTTTTGCAAGAGCGACCAAGCCTGGAATTGCGGCGCTGAGTTCCGCTGCAGAAAACAAGAAGGCCGCGGTCACGAGCCTCCCCGTCTCACCTTCCAAGAAGCGGAAATTGAACGAGCTCGAAAATGTCGACTGCGGCAGTCCTCAGGGCCGAGGAAAGGGGGGAAGCACTCTCGCCGACGACGCTCCGCCCCAGTTGCTCACACCCTCCAAATCTCTCCGGATCAGTGGACTGTCGGTCTCGAGTCCACGGAGCGGCCACTATGTTTCGACACGACGCTCCTCCCAGGCCTTGCCTGTAACCGACAAGCTTGAAATTCCGGTCACGCCGTCGAAACGCACGGTCGCCAGGGGTACGCCGCGGAAGACGAGCACTGTTCTGGACACCCGTCCAGTGTGTATAACCGATCTTGCGAACTTGCATGCATCGTTTCAGAGAGCGCTCACCCTGCATGCTGCGCATCATGGCTCATATGCTCCTGCCGAGATGAAACAATTTCTGTACAGCGTCGAGCGCCTATGGAAGAAGAGAAAGGTGGATGTTAAAGATGTACAGCGTCTTCTGTGGATCCGGGAGCAGAGCCCTGATATCAGTCCCAAATTCCAGCTGGCCAATTACGGGCTGGGAAGAGTGTGTCTGGAAAAAGTCGTACGGCAAGCGCGCGGGGATTGGCTCAACGAAACCCAATCCCAGGAGCAATTCGAACAAACGATCAATCTGCTCTGGGAAAAGGCACTGGATGCGGCAGAGGGCGACGAGAGCCGAGTGGAATTCATCAAAACGCTGGGTTTATCCTCGATCATCGAGTCGTTGACCCCAATGACCGCCTTCCGTAAAGGTCAGCAGCGACTGCAAGATCTGAAAGGAGGTGTGATCAAGCTCAAAACCGAGAGGCTGCGGGCTGGTGCGCCGGAAAGCGACACGCCCGCGAAGACGCCCGAGGCAACAACCGCCCGTCGCTCGGGTCTGCTGGATCGGCTCAGGGACAAGGCACTGCGGCAATCGAAATTGCCACCTCCCCCGACGAAGGAAATGCTTATTCGTCGTGCTGCGGCACAACGCATCGAGGAGGTTGCGAGTGTTGTGGCATTGCTCAGGCCGGCGGGATACGTGGGCACCGGATCCAAGGCGATGGCCGCTGCACAACGGACGCCCTTCCAGCTCAAAATGGTGATACAAAGGGTCCGAGATTCTGTGCGGAATCCCATCTCGGAGAAAGAAGTGGAAGCTTGTGTAGAAATCCTTGCTCGGGCCGACGTTGCTGGTCAATGGGTCGAGCTTGTCACGGTGAACCAGATGAAGTCGGTGGTTTTGAAATCCTATGCCGATGTCCGCCCAATCGACATTGCAGCAAAGGTGTGCCAGTTGAATATTGGCTCAACGGAGACTGCCGTAGGGGAAGCCTCTACTTAATTTTTTATTTTTTTTAATTGTCTGCATCTTTGGCGTTCTTGGTTTGGATATCCTCCCTGTTGTCAGAGCTTATGTATGCTCAATTGTCGGCGTTACGATTGCATTTGTTGGCATCCAGTATTAGCGCCACCCTCATGTATATTTCATTTGTTACTCGATAGATACCTAGTGCCTACCTACCTTATCAAAGATACATGTTTTATAGCCATTATAATCGTCTCCCTCTTGTTGTCATTGTAGGCGTAGTACGTGATCATGCGCAAGGTTTCTGATTGGGCGCAGCTGTCCGACGCGTAACGCGCATTCACGTGACCGTGTCGCCACGGAGCGCGTCTCCTGCATTCAATTGATTAATTCCCTATCAGAAAGTTGGAGAAGTACACCAATTCCAACGTCGCCCAACACATAGGAAAGTCAACATCCCGTCTTTTCGTACCAGAGACGTGTGGCCACTATGTCTTCCAGACCGGACCTCAAGGTGTGTACTTCTTCTATCTACTAATTCCCCATGTTCATTGCTAATACAGCTGGTACGGGGCTTGTAGGTCGATGACGAAGTCGGTTTCATTCGCTTCTTCCGTTCCCTTTCTGCCGACAGCAACGATGACACGATCCGCGTATTCGACCGCGGCGACTGGTACTCCGCTCACGGCGCCGAAGCCGAGTTCATCGCTCGCACGGTTTACAAGACAACCTCCATCATTCGCAACCTCGGTCGGAGCGATACCGGCGGCTTACCATCCGTCACGCTCAGCGTGACTGTATTCCGGAATTTCCTGCGGGAGGCGCTCTTCCGACTCAACAAACGAGTTGAGATCTGGGGTAGTGTCGGCACGGGAAAGGGCCACTGGAAGCTTGTGAAGCAGGCGAGTCCGGGAAACCTGCAGGACGTGGAAGATGAGCTGGGCAGTGTGGGAGCGTTGACGATGGAGTCGGCGCCGATCATTCTCGCGGTGAAGATCTCGGCGAAGGCTTCGGAGGCGAGGAGTGTGGGGGTGTGTTTTGCGGATGCGAGCGTGCGGGAACTCGGCGTGAGCGAGTTCCTGGATAACGACGTGTATTCGAACTTTGAGTCGCTTGTGATTCAGCTTGGTGTGAAGGAATGCTTGTTGCAGATGGACTCGAACAGAAAGGATGTGGAGTTGGGTAAGATTCGCGCCATCGCGGACACTTGTGGCATCGCTATCTCGGAGAGACCTGTGGCGGATTTCGGAGTCAGGGATATCGAACAGGATCTCACTCGCCTGCTCAGAGATGAGCGCTCTGCGGCCACGCTGCCGCAGACGGAGCTCAAGCTTGCTATGGGCTCTGCGTCGGCTCTGATCAAGTATCTGGGGGTCATGTCGGACTCGACCAATTTTGGACAGTACCAGCTCTACCAGCATGATTTATCGCAGTTCATGAAGCTGGATGCGGCTGCGCTTCGGGCGTTGAACCTCATGCCGGGTCCGCGGGACGGATCTAAATCTATGAGCTTGTTTGGGTTGTTAAACCACTGCAAAACCCCGATTGGAAGTCGATTGCTGGCACAGTGGCTGAAGCAGCCTCTGATGGATTTGCAGGAAATTGAGAAGAGGCAGCAGCTTGTGGAGGCCTTTGTTGAGAACACTGAGCTGAGACAAATTATGCAGGAGGAACATCTTCGTTCGATCCCTGATCTGTATCGGCTGGCAAAACGCTTCCAGCGGAAGCAGGCCAATTTGGAGGATGTGGTGCGAGTGTATCAGGTGGCCATCCGCTTGCCGGGCTTTGTTAGCTCGTTTGAGAATGTCATGGACGAGCAATATCAGACTCCCCTTGAAACGGAATATACAGCGAAACTCCGCAGCCATTCTGATAGCCTAGCTAGGCTCGAGGAGATGGTCGAAACCACCGTCGACCTTGATGCACTGCAGAACCACGAGTTCATTATCAAGCCCGAATTTGATGAGGGTCTTAGGGTCATCAGGAAGAAGCTCGATAAGCTCAGGCACGACATGGATCTGGAACACCGCAGGGTCTCTCGAGACCTTGGCCAGGAGATGGACAAGAAGCTGTTCCTGGAGAATCATCGCGTACACGGCTGGTGTTTCCGACTGACTCGCAACGAGGCGGGCTGTATTCGAAATGCAAAAGGGTACCAGGAATGTTCCACTCAGAAGAATGGAGTATATTTCACTACCTCGACCATGCAAACGTTGCGTCGGGAGCATGACCAGCTGTCTTCCAACTACAACCGAACACAGACCGGCTTGGTTCACGAAGTCGTGAATGTCGCCACGTCCTACTGTCCCGTTTTGGAGCAACTCGCTGGCGTCCTCGCTCATCTTGATGTGATTGTTAGTTTCGCCCATGCCTCGATGCACGCACCAACTGGCTATGTTCGTCCTAAGATACATCCTCGCGGCACTGGAAACACAGTGCTGAAAGAGGCGCGTCACCCATGCATGGAGATGCAGGACGATATCTCGTTTATTACTAACGATGTGTCCCTGATCCGGGACGAGTCGTCCTTCCTCATTATCACGGGTCCGAACATGGGCGGTAAATCAACATATATCCGGCAAATCGGTGTCATTGCGCTCATGGCTCAGACTGGATGTTTTGTCCCCTGCAGTGAGGCTGAGCTCACCATCTTTGACTGCATCCTCGCCCGTGTAGGTGCGAGTGACTCACAACTGAAGGGTGTCTCAACCTTCATGGCTGAAATGCTCGAGACATCCAACATCCTCAAATCTGCCACCTCGGAATCGCTCATCATCATTGACGAACTTGGCCGCGGAACCAGCACGTATGACGGCTTTGGTTTGGCTTGGGCTATCTCGGAACACATCGTAACGGAGATCCGCTGTTTTGGTCTCTTTGCCACGCATTTCCATGAGTTAACCGCCCTGGCGGATCGATATCCCAAATCTGTCAAGAATCTGCATGTGGTTGCTTTCATCGGCGATGGGACTAGTGGTGAAGACAACGAAGACACGAAGTCGAAACAGAATCAGGTCACTCTCCTATACCGTGTTGAGCCTGGCATTTGCGATCAGTCTTTCGGTATTCATGTTGCGGAACTCGTGCGCTTTCCGGATAAGGTGGTCAATATGGCTCGACAAAAGGCTGAGGAGCTCGAAGACTTCACTTCTTCGGAGCAGCCGGGCGATGGATCTTCCATGGCGATTGACAGCTACTCCCAGGAAGAGCTCGCGGAAGGCAGTACGCTTCTCAAGGAGATGTTGTTGAAGTGGAAGGATCAGATCACCGACAAGCAATTGACGGTGGAGGAAAAAAGGCAAATCATGCGGGAGCTTGTCAAGTCGGACGAGAAGCTGCAAGCAAACAAGGTGTTCCAGGGCATTAAGACCCTATAAGTTATGGATGGGTCTGTTTATTTCCATTTCGGGATTTTATGACAACTAGCGGATAGGGCGTTTCAGAGGGACATACTGTATGAATGAAATCCGTTGATAATATTAGGTGCTAGGTAGACACTGGGTATGTTAGGTTAGAGACCATATAAACTCCGCGATATGAGTCAGTTGATTCTTGTCCTCTTGTCCTCATTAATATTGTGGCAGCCACATCTATAGGTCACGTGACACCGCGGAGTCCAGCCGCTGTTTTCGGGATGCTTCGAAGCAAACCGCGCATCGTAAACCAGACATACATCTCCTATCGTCCGCCACAGAACAGCCTCCCCTTTCTCTTTCGTCCGAATGAATTAAAAGGCGGATCTGCCCCCCCATCGACTGTGTATTTTCCGTTCTCGATTTCAATCCGTTCCGCTTGTCGATATTGCACTCCTTCTCGACCCCTCAGCGATGCGCCGCGCGATCTAAAGTTGGCCCGCCGAACATCTTGATTCATGCACCCCTTTTCTATCCTCACCCTCGGTATCTTCGTAGCGGGCTACACCACCGCCAGGTGGGATCTTGTCACCCGGTTATACGAATTGGCTATTTTCGCCTGGGACCACGGCGTTGTGGTACGTCTCAATGGCCCCCCGGATCTCTAACCCGTCCCCCTTGTGGTGTCTTCCATCAATCCCCGCTTGGCTCGGAATTGTCGCCTCAAACTACATGATAATAACATTAACTAATTATTCTTTTCTTATAACCTGGATAGACTCGCGCTGCAAAGGGATTCCTGCTTCTTTCGGTCTTTTTCTTCCTTCTTATCCTCCCCATCAACCACTTGGCTACGAGAGAAGGTGAACTGGTATGGACACCCGCGCGATAATTGAACGATCTCCCTCTCTCGAGAGAGATAGTGAGATAAATGGCCGGATGTAATTGATCATGATGCTGATATAAACGGTATAGCATCCTCGCTCCGTAAATCTGGGCATATCTGCCAGGGAACAACTGCGCCGTCGAGGCTCCTTTTAATTGCGCCTGAATGATGACAACATGCTCATGAGCGATGGATTGCTGCGGGTGTTCTGGCCGTACGACCTACCTCGGTCTTCTTCTCCCGGGGTAATCGTTGGCTGGCGCAATTCTGAATTTGATTTGTTTGTGTTGACAGTCTTGGAGGATGTCGAGGTGAGCACCTGATATTGATGATTTTTTTTTTCTTTTTCTTTTAGCACCGCTTGCGCCGCCACGACCAAGGTATTAACTCGCAATGCTCTATGGCAGCCCCGAAATGTTGACAATGCTCTACGTGCCGGGATCCTTTTTCGAAATAGCCCACATCCCATTGTGAGGATCTTTACGCTCTGTGGTCGATCGCAGATGCATGTTCTTGGATCAACAAATCCCGCCGACCCGCCGACGACGTTCAATCCGTCGCATCTGTATGTCAACACTCACCCGTCCTATAAGGTACCTCGGATATACTGTCCGCCAGAGACAAATTTGCCTGTTCAAGTCATTATGTTCCATCGACCGCATCCCACACGGATGGAGTATATGTCGCTAGATCCGATATCTCTCGCTTTGGGTGACAAGGTGTTCGTGGCGGAAAAATCAGACATCGTATCGGATACAATAGATACAGAGGAAGAACGAGACGAGTCTCAAACGACGAAGTTGGTCGAAAAGCTTAAGCTTCACACCGTCGTGAAACATACTCCGTCGCATAAAGAACAGGCACTTCCTCTGATCATCAATCAGGTTAATTGCGCCTATGAAATGGCGGAGCTCATGGGGAAGAACAGCCACCTCATCGGCGTACGAGTTAAGAGAAGCATGAGCGTTGGAGAGCGAGTTGTCGAATCTGCAACAACGTTGTGGGATCTTTTTGTTCTGGGCGTCTCCTACGTGTTCTGGCAGTGGATCTGGCCCGTTATCACTCGAATTTTTGTGATAGGGCTTGTCTTCCATCGCTCAGTTGCAGAAATCGTCTTGCAGGTTTTGGAGTGGCGGGCTCGGCCCGATGCCGCTGCTCTCAAGGATATATCTGCAACGGCTCAGCAAGTTGATATTCGGCTTCAACAATTTTGTTACTGGCCTATCCAATACGTTAAACTTCGTCAGAGGAAAGATAACTGGGAGAGTGTGACAACCAGCCACCCAGATTACATTCGGTTTTACAATAGCCTGTGGCTTGTCGCAAATGACGTGATCATCGGCATTGCCTTAGGTTCATACATCATAGATAATGCCAACTGGGTGGTTTTCCAAATCAACAATATCCTGACGGGATGGACTGTGGAAGGCCTGCAACGAACTATTTCCTGGTTGATGGACTGGCCTGCTGGTTTGAAGTTGAACAACGAGCTGGCTGCTTTCTTGGGTGATTTGTTCTTGTGGGTGATCGAAAACTGGGCAGGTAAGAAGGACATGCTATGTTTGAATCCGTTTTCCTCCAGCTAACAAGGAAAAAGCATGCATTGCAAATTTGCAACCTTACCTCCCCCACATCATCTACGTGGTTGGATTTTCCAGCTTCGCAGGTGCCAGCATGCCAATCGCCCTTTTCTCCGACCTCGTATCCATTCTAACCGTGCATATCTACTCGTTTTACATTGCGTCCGCGCGTATATTCAATTGGCAGCTGACTATCATAATATCCCTTTTCCACCTTTTCCGTGGGAAGAAGCGCAACGTGCTACGACACCGCATAGACTCATGTGATTATGATCTCGATCAGCTCCTCATTGGCACCATCCTTTTTACTGTGCTATTCTTTCTTCTACCGACTGTGGTTGTTTTCTACCTGGCATTTGCGTCCGCACGGATGCTGATCATCTCGCTGAAAGCGGCATTCGATACTTGCTTGGCTTTCTTGAATCATTTCCCGCTATTTGCCCTGATGCTCCGAGTCAAGGACTCGCGGCGATTACCCGGTACAGCCCCCAGTTTACTTGCCCTTCTTTCTACCTGTGGAACCTCTTGTGAATTGACTGTTTCGGTTGGATCTAGGTGGAATCCGATTTGACCTTCGCGAGGAACAAGACAAATCAACAGGATCTGAACCGACAACCGTACCTTACATTCATTTTGAGGTAGGCTATCCTTGTCCCTTGTCATGCAAGCCTAATTACTAATGGAACCAAGTCGATTCCCCTTACTCTCCGCTCGATGTTCGACCAATACTTCCAGCTAGGTCACCGGCTTCGAAAGCACTACCTTGCACCCCGAGTCATCTTCTGCCTGTTTACGGGCCGCTTCGTGCCGCCCATCCACCGACGCAACCTTTACAGCATGCAATACAGCATGCTTCCCGCGCGTCGTGCGGGCTTGGCGGAGGTGTGGTCGATGCTGACCCAGCCCCGTAAGAATAGTAGTAGTGGCGGTGGCTCGATGTCAGTGGGTGGGATAGGTACGGCTGCGAATGGAATTCTCAAGGTACCGGGGGTGTTTGGACCGGGAGAAGGGAGGAGACGAGGTCATCGATGACTCGAGCAGGTCTGCCAGAAACTTCATGTGTGGTCTCTCTTATGCATACTATATTTATAGGTAATGTAATGTTTAAAGAGCCAGTCTCAATTCTGCCACGGAAGACTCTCTTGACATGTCGAGTGAGATGTATCTAGTACAAAAGCACTGCCACTATACACGACCCCATGAGTAACAGGCTGCACCCAGGATGGGGCCTTCCCAGTCAATCTCATCCCCCATTTCAATAGTTTCTCCACACCCTGCGCAGCGTTCATTCCTGTCGGAAATGTTAACAAGGAGAGACTATTCAAACTCTTCTGGGTGCATGACAACATACTCATTGATCTCGCACCATATATTTCCATCATACCAATAAGCCTCGACGGTGGAGAAAATCCGGTCTCTATAATCCTTTTCAGCATATCTGATATTCAGCGGAGCATTTCTAGATGCATCTTGCCTCTCAAGTCCGGTTCTCTGACAACCCATATTCAGAGGAATATTGATTATCATTTCCCTCCCGTCCGTATCAACCGCCCTCAGTTTAATCTGAGTCTTCAATATAATTAGTTTTTTTTTTTTCTTTCTTTGTGGACAGAAGTAGAACTCGCACGTACTCGTTTCACCGCTGCTGTCAAAGTAGAGAGACCTAAAACAGTATTGATGATATTGGAGGTGCGCATTTTCTAGGAATTAAAATCGCAGACATGGGTTTAGTCAGGCGAAGATAAGAGAAGACGCAGTGATTATTTACCGAATTCTACCAAGTAGCTCTGTTTATATAGATGAGACTACGGGGAATAAATGGGTACTTTTATAATAAGCCGATTGTGTCATTTTTAAAACTGACCGAGATGTTATTGACTTCCTAAGTTACACCCTGAGTTACACACAATCAGTTTTAAATCATGAACAAATCGAGAGTCCATTCTAATATGAAAAAATGAAAAGAAAAAAAAACAGATTGATTCAGCACTCCTCCTCCCAACACATTGCCGACAGGAGAGGCTGGCCATCTAACCACACCCACCAGCCTGATTTAAGAAGGAACCCCTCACTGGAGCAGTTCTCGTCACTACCAAAACAAGTCAACCAATAAGGAGGCATCACCATGCAGTGTTATTCTAGCCACATAATTCAGAACATACCTGTAAAGCGTGCATTGTATCTCTTTCTCCTCCCAATCAGAGATAATGTTATCGAAAAGCTTCTCTCTATCATCGGGTTGAACTTTTAGATCCTCTGGGAGAAATTTAGGGAGAAATTAGTAGATATATATGTCTTACACCTCAAATCCGGTTCTTCGACAACCAGCCCCAACTTGAACATGAAGCCATATTGCATGGGCCTCCCCTCTTATCCGCGCTGCTATTTCAACCTGGATTCCTCGGCTTTTTTTTTCAGTTTTCTGTTAACTAGAAGAGGAAGAAGAAGAAGAAGGAGAAGGATTCATACAGGTGGATAGACTGCTGTTGTTACTGCAGAGAGACCCAGAACAGTATTGATGATATTGTAGGTGCGCATTTGTAGGAAGTGAAATTGTAGATGTAATGTAGGTTCAGTCAGGTGAGGGGAAGAGAAGCTGAGAGAATTATTATCTACCGAACTTTTTTACACAGTAAGGTGAGGATGGAAAAAAGTAGAAGAAAAAGCTATTTGAAGAAGAGTAGAAATTCTACCAGGGAATAAACCGAATGATGAGTATGATGATATATGATGCGCGTTTCGGAATTATTGGAGAGCTCATATTGATTGGATTCATTCAACCATGGGAACGGTGAAATACAAAACCAGCCGGCTACTTTATGAAATCCAACCGAGATGGTCACTCGAGTCCCGATCAAATCAAGCGTCGGAACAGACACGCTTCATCATTCGTCCCTAGATGCCTGGTATTTGTCTGCTTGAAGTTTAAGTGATGTCCGAGTTCCCGACACATGTTCGTCACGATGATCATGCCATATTAGACATGCAAAGAATAGAACTACTTAGGATGAGAGCTCCCCCTGATTTCTCTTCGAAATCTTTTATCTCAGGCAACTTCGACTATTCCTCCCGAGCTTCTTCTTCTTCTTCACCTCAATCGCCCTGTTTCGTACCGCCACTATATACCTAGAAACATGAAGTTTCTTTATATAAGTTTGACTGCGCTGTTGACTGCATTCGTAGCAGCAGAAGGATGTGGCGAGGTGAAATGGTACAATAGCGCCAAAGGATTTGGGTATATTATACAGGATGGTGGTGGTCCGGATGCCTTTGTTCACCACGCGGACTTAGTTGTATGTGCCTCTCTTTTAGGTTTAAGAGTATCCTCATTACTAACAAGATTTCTGTCAACCGCCAGGATAAATTCCGAGAACTGGTTGTAGGTGAACGTGTGTGCTTTGATATAGTACAAGGGCCAAAGGGTCTACAGGCGATCAATGTACGGGTTATATAATCTGAAATAGATGGAGGAAATCGCTAAAGGGGGAGTTGGTATTTATACAAATTGGAACAGCAATCTAGTGGTTTACAGGAAGACAGGGGGCAGGAATAAGACCTTGTCCTATTTAATGCCAGATGGATGTATGGGGAACTCCAGGAGAATTAGGAGGTATATTATTGACGGTCATCTTTAAATTGAAGACGCTTGTTTTACGGGGGTTAGTATTGTTCAACTTTCTAATGATAATATGCATCTACATACCCGGGGGGTATTGGATGTTGTACCATAGTGTAAAGATATCAAGTACTTTGAACATGCAACAGATGATGAATAAGGCGGTACGTGATTCTATATAGTTGTAAATGTTCGACGGCGTAAATAAGACCCATCCAATTCGGCTACGCATATTTCAGTATATTTGACAGTGTATTTCAGTGACACAAACATATGGTACAATAGTATAGTACAAAAAAATCCGGCTGAATCGCATTAATGGGGAGGGAGTGCATGGAGCTGATGATTGCGGTCACATCCGACGGGATGACGGCTGGAAACCCCCGAAAGTGACAATAAGCCAGGTCTCAACATTCCGGGTAAACATATTGAAGGCTGCCTGGACCAGTATACCTGATTTGACAAGTAATCCAGAGGATTATTTTCATCAAGAAATTCACAGGCATCGTGGGGGCTCGGTAGGTCGATCGAGCCATCACCACGAAAAAAGTCCATGTAAGAGTGGAGATCATTCAAGGTCGTGAAAAGTGAGCAAAAGGATCAAATCAACTTCTTCGGTTGTGCTCTGCATCGCTCTCCTTGTTGCCTTTACGAGCATCTTCTATCATTGTATCGATGCCTTTATCTTTCAAGGATTTCTAGTCATATGAATTAGCGATGAGATTACCAGATTCGGAGCGAAAGGAACATACATTCAAACATGTTTTGTATTTCGAAAAAAGCTCCTCACAGTCATTGGAGGATGTGTTCCCTCGCAAGTACTCTGCGACATTCCCGGATCAGTAGCTTGGCCATATTTAGGCAGTCAATGAGAACGTACTTTCACTGTACCATTTCAAGAAACAGGTATCGTATTTTCTAATTCTAGTCAATTTCGGGTACATTAATGTCTGAGCAAGTGGGCTGACTCTTTCACTTCGTTGCATTCGGGGGCGATAGAGGCGGCCATCTTGAAGAAAACCTCCCTCTAAAAGATAGTAGGTATGTATGGAAGTAGATTCGGAGGGAAGAAGTGGCTCCGATGGAGCTTCTGGACAATTCGAAAGAGGCAAATCATCCACTAGACCTATTGAGGCAGGCGGTCAGCCATCCACCGGCTGCGTTGTTTCTCCACCGCCGAGATTTCTCTTTTTTTTACATTTTATGGTTCGAAGTACTTTCATTATTTGAGTCGATAAAGACAACAAGGTCGACAATCCCCCTCCGCGTTGGCCGGCTTCTTCACTTTCTCCTTCATTTTATATTTCAGACAGCCACTGTTGTGACTGATTCTGTCACAATGGATTCCGCTGCGGATTTTCCTCCCTTCCAGCAACGACTCACGTCGTCGCTGGTGCAGATGACGCGCACCGTCGGGCAACTCTCCACGGAAGATCTCAATTTTCACCGTTCATCCAACGCCGAGGTCTCGGAATCTCTGGATGAACAAAGTGGCAGAATTCTATCTCTAACGTCGTCGATCCTGAAGGCCGCGACAGCCGGGACCGACATCTCGGCGCCGACCCTGCAAGATGAAGATGCGATCGAAGACAACTGGCGCGGTGTCGTGGACGTGATCGATGCCCTTTTAGAAAAGGCTGATGCTTGTCTGGACGAGTTCACAGGCGTTATCAAGCGACTGAGTCCGTCCCAGGAACAAAACGCGGCAAAATCCGCCAAGAAGGCTCCCTCGAAATTCCCCACTATCTACGACTATGGGCCATCCAAGATCCCGAAACCCCAGTTGCAATTCGAGCGTCAGACCGATAATACCGATGTAACCCCTTTCAAACCTTTGTTGAAGACAAAACCCCATGCGATGGTTCCTCTCAAGAAATCGTTGAAGGTGGCCGACCCCGCCGTGGGGTATCCGAGCCCTTACGAGACGGAGATTCGCGCCGCCAAGTTTCCAGAGACTGTCTATGTGGACTCCCCTCCGGTCGACTATCTGCCTTTCGAGTCCACCACTGCAACTTTCGTGGATACCGTGGAAGGAGTGAAGGAGATGCTGGGCGAGCTGAAAGCGGCAAAGGAAATTGCAATTGATCTGGAGCATCACGATGTTCATTCGTATCATGGACTTGTGTCACTGATGCAGATCAGCACGCGGGATAAGGACTGGGTGGTTGATACGCTGAAACCCTGGAGGGAGGAGCTTCAGATGCTTAATGAGGTGTTCGCCGATCCTGGTATTCTGAAGGTGCTCCACGGTTCTTCGATGGACATCATCTGGTTGCAGCGAGATCTTGGGCTGTACATTGTGGGAATGTTCGATACCTACCACGCTGCATGCGCACTCAACTACCCAAAACGGAGCCTGAAGTATCTTTTACAGAAGTTTGTGAACTTCGAAGCCGACAAGAGATACCAAATGGCCGACTGGCGAATTCGCCCACTTCCCACAGGAATGTTCGACTATGCTCGCTCTGATACGCATTATCTTCTTCATATATATGACCATCTGCGAAATGAACTTGTCGCCAACTCCACCCCCGGTAATCTCTTGATCGACTACGTCCTGGAGCGGTCTAAAGGCGAGGCGCTACAACTATATGAGCGTCCCGTATATGATGCCCCGACGGGACAGGGAGCTGGTGGCTGGTATGATTATCTCAGTCGCAGTTCAGCCATCGTCAGCAAGGAACAATTTGCCGTCTTCAAGGCAGTACACCAATGGCGCGATGAAGTCGCCAGAGTGGAAGACGAGGGCGTACAATGCGTGTTCCCGAAGCACATGTTGTTTAAAGTTGCTCATGCTATGCCCCTCGATCTTGGCACATTGTTCCGAACGCTCTCCCCTGTGACACCCATTACCAAGGAAAGGGCCGACGAACTTCTGGAGATTATCAAAGCTGCAAAGGTTGAAGGTTCCACTGGACCAGAGTGGCGTGATGTCTATGTCAAACCGACAAGGGCCAATTGGACCGCCACCACAGCCGAACAGGCTCGCCTAACAGCCGCGGAGGAGGAGCCGTTGCCTACCGCTGACCGCTGTGAGGTGTCTCAGTTCTGGGGTACCATTTTAGCTGCCCAGGAGCACCCAGTTCATCCTGAATACTCCGTCCTTGCATCAGCCGAAGCTCTTAGGCTCTCCCTTCCTCTCCCCCCGATGCCAAAGACTGTATCCGAAGCCCGTGAGAAGCTTGCCGCCGCACCTGTTCCCCCTCAACCGACACCGACCCCTGCAAAGCTACCAGAGAAGGAGGAGAACAATGTTTTCACCGTCAAGGAACGTGGAGGACCACGCAAGCGCAAGGTCACTCCCGTTGACGGCGCCGCAAACGAGGCTCTTTCGCTGGATACGGAAGATGTCAGCTCGTCCATGGAGGCGTCCGAAATGCCATCGAAGAAGCAACGCCGCAAGGACAAGAAGAACAAGTCCGCATCGCAAACTCCCAAGTCCGAAGAGCCAGAACCGTTCAACTACGATGCGGCAGACTCTGTGTTGCATTCCAAGCCGGAACAGGATCCTACCATTCAAAGAAGGAAAAAGCCATTCAACCCGTACGCCAAGGCTCTCGAAGCACCCTCGGGAGTGCGCAAGCAAAAGCGCGAAATGTCAGGGAAGGCATTCACGTTCCGGTAGTATTCGCGCAGGCTATTTAGTGACAGCGGGGCTGATTGGTCTGATATCCCGTATACCGAGGGTTGGTTATTTTCATGGATTGTTTAAGTGCATAGCGATACCCGATTAGTTGGTGTAACAATAAAAATGCATATGAGAGGCCATTTTCTACTTTCCGACTCCGTTCGATTCTACCTTGTTTTTTTTTTTTAAAACCTCCGACACATCCGCCTCCCTGAGATAGCAGTATTTTTAGCAGCTATACTCCAATGCATCTATATATACATACATGCATTCTATCTACTGATATATAAACATATATACTACATTCCACGTAGGTAGACTAAATTCCACACCTCAGAGAGTGAAGAAATTCACCCGTACCGCAATGATGAATCAAGCCTGCGAAAGCGTCTTCCGTCGCTGCTTAACCATATACGAATACATCATCACAGCACCTAGAAAGAATAAAAAACTCCAATTAGCACACACTGACCAACGCAATGATTTCAACCCCAAATACTAACCCGGAGCATATAATGCAAGACAGAAGTAGAAAATACCAGCGACCACCGGACTGGCCGTAACCGTCGCCGCCTGATACATCAACCACCATTCACTCCCAATGCCAATGGGGTACAAGACAAGAAAGAGCGAGTATCTTTTTATTTTTTCGTATTGCAAAGAGCATGATCATTAGCAATTTAGTTCGTTTCAAATCGTTGTATTCGCTTTAATTGATTCAAAGCGTAACAGATATAGTTATTATCTATCGACTTACCTCAACCATCGCAATATTTCCGGTACCTCGCCCTTCCCACGGAGTAGGACGACGAAATAGGAGAACCGCACGACGTCTGCGATGGACCAGGCAAACACCATCGCAGGATATGCGGGTGAGGCCGCTGTAACCATGGGGAATGCATAGTTGATTGCCCAGACTTGGACGGAGCGGGCAAAGACTTGCGTAAAGGTAGTAAAGATAGGGGCTCTGGTGATTCCTATTTTGGGGGGGGGGGGGGGGTTTAAGATTGGGAGATATTTTTTTTGGGGGACAAGGGGAGAGAGGGAGGGGGAAAATATGATCTTGTTGTTACCTGTGGCTGCGTGGAGGAATTCAGCTACTGCGAGGGTTTGGGTCCATCGTGTCCAGGGTTCGATGGTGGTGTAGATTGAATTGGGGGATTGGGAGGTGATGATGATGGCGAGGAGAATACCGGCCCAGAGGACGGTGCAGAGGGTATTGTAGGTGAGGAGGTAGATCCTCTTCGGGGTGGATTGGGACATGGTTTCTTTTTTTTTTCTTTCAAGGGGGAGGTGATAAATCTACATTAAGGTTAAAAGGGTTCAATATCAATATCAATATCAAATTCTCATCTTCAAGTGGAGTGGTTTGTCAGCAATGAGCATCCTACGTAGTTAGTACACAGTCCCTCCTAAATAACTAGGGGTAACTACCTTGAAATGTTTCTGTTTTGTTTGTGAGGTATTTAGTAGAAAAGAAGAAAAGACTATCTAGTTAGATTTCATTGTTCTTCATCTAGAAACACTATCTTCATTTGTCCAAAGTAAGTTCACCACCAGACAGATCTTCCTATGACCAGTCACACGCCATCCTTAGTACGAACCCTCGACAATTACACCGCTCCTTCATCCAGGATCTACCAGCCTCTTGGGACGAATCGAAGCTCTGACCGCGCTCGGATTCCGGCAATAAAGAGAGTTAAAAAATAAAATAAAATTAAAAAACCGTTGCTTTTTTTCTCAGCCCTTGCGGTTAGACAGACGACAAATACGAGCGGGCTGGACCCAAGCACCAGGTTCGTTGTTGTACAGCTGTCCGTGCTCCCGACTATTAGAAAGGAGGCAGAAGGATTCAATAATCTCATGGTGTCTTTGTTGGCAGAGACGAGGATTATTCTTTGTTGATTAATTATATAATTAGAAGAAAAAAAGATGCATGGGTCCCAGTCACTCTACCCCGGAGTCATACAGGATGATGTGCATCCTGTACCACCAAGAAAAACAAACAAGTCTCAGCTGACTGGTGAAACAAGTCGTGGGTGTCACTGACTTGCATGATCAGCCGTTGTTGGCTATCGAATTAATTAATTATTGATAATTAGGTAGGTAGGTAGGTGCGAAGTACTACTGTGGAGGAGGGTATAACTTCCACCTAGTTAGTTTACTTATCCTGATTCCCATGATGTAATGGTGATGTTCTCAATTTTAGGGGAAGTCCCCGCCAAGGATTGGGTAGAATCATAATGATGATGATTATTATTATTTACAGGTAATATCTTCAGATATGTCGGTTTCTTTGAATTCTTTGAATTATTTTGTAGTGTTTGGTTAAAAATAGCCTCCCATGTGCCCCAGGATAATGTCTTAGAAATAATTCTATTCCCACTCTTCTTGCGACATGAATTAATTAATTCTCCTGAAATTAGTTCGATGCAGGTACCAGGACCCGCTTACTCGTTCCCTCCCAGGGTTGCCATGATTTAACTCCTGGTTGAGGTTTCATCCGATCCGTGGAAGAGTTCCTATCTCATCTATTATATCTATCTACCTAGATCGGTCAAGGAAAAAATCCTCCTACTGTATGTATCATGTCGGCCAATTCGAAGAAACCCCCGACAGACCGATCCATCATCCTGTGGATGTATGTATGTATGTATGTATGTATGTAGTATGTGCATGAAATAATTAAAATTCCTCAAGCTTAAATCAAGTCTCGTCGCATGACAGACACCCACTCTGCTACTTCTTTTGCTGGTATGCGATGATGACAGCTGAAACCCAGTTATGTACATGACCGCTGATGATCGAGTCCCAATCTGGTTAACAAATTCGTTGATTAACCCTGTCAATCATTCCTCAGAAAGAAATCCTTGGCCTGATAACCGCCGTAAGCACGGATATCCTTCCACTGCATGTTTTGCACATACTCCGGAGTACATAACCAACTACCACATTATTATGATTTTTTTGACTATCCTCCCGTGCGGCCGAGGTGTGGCAAATAAATAACAAAGAAATCTACGAGAATAAAACTAAATAAATAAATAAAGGGCCAGGGGTAAAAATGGAGAACAAGGAAAACAATAACTCGAAACGCCCCCTCCTGATCACTAATCCACGCTAAACATCCCCGTTTCTGACTCTGCCTGTCACGATTAATTCTTAGCAGTCGGTACGTGCAACAGGTGGGTTCTGGCGGATGGGGAGAATTCCCCTTGCGTCGGCGTGCATCGCACTCTAGGTATCTTTCTTGGATGATGTGAATTCGGAAGACGATCTTCCGTCTTTGACTGGGGAAATGGTTTCTTTTTTTTTTCTTTTCTTTTTGTACAGATGTAGATTTAATTTCATCAATTATTCTGGGGTTATAAAGTTTATGGTACCCATAGAAAAAAAGCAAAGAAAAAAAAGAAGAAGAAAAAAACAAATAGATAAATGGATCGAAAGTAAGAATAACTACCAGACTAAGTGCGTGCCAACTTAAATGATCATAATATCATCAGATGGAGACTTCGGGTGGATAGAAGGATGGAGTTTAGTCGGGGTGGAGGGGGAGTTTGAGTCGACATTCTCATTATCCACTTCCCCCGAATTGTTTCTCAAGTATGAGATGGACGGAATGGCCAAGTACTCTCATGACTCGGGAATGAGAAGAGTAATATACTAAAAGGGAAGGAGAAAGGAAAGAGGAAATAATAATATTAATTATAACTATTATAATTATTATTCTAAGAATAATAATACAGGTTGTTATACCCGGACTCGAGTTATCCCCGATGATGGTAAGACGACGATGATATTTTTTTGCCTCCTTGGATGATGGAGGGGGGGAGGGAGAGATTCAGGAACAGGGATAATCAATGGTGGTTCCTGGGGCGGAGGTGGAGAGGCCCAGAGAGGGGGAAAACACGGATCATCTAGCGACTTTGTAACGGCATGCCTTTCCTCCTACTAGGTCAAAGGGAAGATAGAAAATAAATCAAGAAGAAGAATTCTTTTCAGACACGATTATCATCCAGTAAAATCAAAGATTCCAATATCTACCGAATCAGCAATCGAAGACAATGAATGATACAAAAGTACTCTCCTGACGGTTGTCGGACAAACGGTATCCTCCAGCACTTACTACGAGGAGTTACCGACGTACGACTCTTGTACTCAGGTACGGTGGCCCACCAAACCGTAATTTCTCCCCTAACGATCAAATGAGAAAGAAGGAATTATGATGATGAAATTCAATAAATATTCGAAATAATTAATAAAAGAAGAACAAATAATAATAATAATAAATAATAATAAAAAATGACGATGAAGATGGTTCCTGTTCCTGGTCTGCAAGTCACGGAAACCAACTCCACCACCATTCATACATTTCTGCCCCCCTCATTTATTGGATTTAATCCTAATTTCTTATTTTTTAAATTTTTATTTTTATTTTTTTTCCAACCACGAACGATTTGGATGTAACTTCCTTTACCCGTCCCCCTCTCTCTCCTCCAACTTACTTACCACCATCCTTATTATTATTGTTATTTATTGTTTTATACCTGACACTTCTTGATTTGTATTGCTGCTCCCTTGAGTTGGTGTTTCTTTTTTCCCTACATTTTGCTGGAATTCTTTTCTATGCGACTTAGGGTCAGATCATCCTCGTCATCAACCACAGTAGTAGAACTAAACTTCTACCCCTGATTACATACAATCTGCATTGGATTGATTATTTATTTGCTGGGATTTTGATCTTCAACCGCCTTATCCACACTGTCCGACTGCATTGATTTGATTCCCTGCCTCCTCTCTCGCTCTCTCCTTCTCGCTCTTTTTTTTCTCTTCTAACCATCCATTATTATTATTATTATTAATTTTCGCCCGTGTTCTTCTTTTATTATTCCCTTGTTGCCTTGCTGCTCCCTTTCCCCAAAGCTCCCTCCTTTTTGAAAGATTTTCCACCCCAATCTTTCCCAAACCGCGACTTTTCTACATCGCGCTACCCACCCCCTCGTTCAATCCACCAACTTTTTTTTTTCATTTCGAACGCCATCATCTAAGGGATAACCTCTTTCTGGTCACGCTACGTGGTCGCGATTTTTCCCTTCACCCAGATGACTATTTCGGATACCTGAATACGCTAGCGATCGAATTTCGCCTTCAATAAACGCCAGCTGAAACTGTGCCTGTGGTGGTTGGTCCTTTTGTTCTGAACAACCTCGAGCTTTCCAGCGATCCATTCGTGTGCCCCCTCCCCACAGCCCTCGAATCCGCGCTCTCTACTGTACATCATGTCTGTTGCGACTATGTTACAGCCTGCATCGAGAACCTCCACCTCCTCCTCTTCATCTTTTCAGCCTGTCTCTCGTCAAAACACAATGTCTTCTCACGATACCCGGTCGCTCCGCCAATCCAAGCGGCTATCCGTTACCGCGCTGTACCTGTCCATGTCCGCCAAGGACAGGGACTTGGAAATATCGGATGATCTGGCGAGAGGTAGGCCATCCATTAATTCCCCTCTACAATTAGATCGCCGCTAATCGTGCGTGTGGAACAGCGCAAAAGTATCTTCGAGAATTGAAAGGGAAGATCTCAACGCAGTCAAAGAAGAACTTCGTTTTGGAGAAGGATGTGCGATACTTGGATTCGCGGATAGCATTGCTGATTCAGAACCGTATGGCGCTCGAAGAGGTAAGGATTCTGGAGTCCCAAACGCGTCGTCGTCCTGGCATGTGATTAACCCGCCCTGCAGCAAAACGAAGTTGCCAATCATCTCGATGAGGCTATGGATCCCCAGGAGGGATTTTTCCCCAATGATGATAAAACCCAGAGATACGGAAATCTTCTGTTTCTGCTCCAGTCCGAACCACGTCACATCGCCCATCTGTGCCGTCTGGTTTCCATGTCCGAAATCGATTCCCTTCTCCAGACCGTCATGTTCACCATCTACGGAAACCAATACGAAAGCCGTGAAGAGCATCTCCTTCTCACTATGTTTCAGTCGGTTCTCACATATCAGTTCGATAATACCCCAGAGTACTCGTCGCTCTTGCGCCAGAACACCCCAGTGTCCCGAATGATGACAACGTACACCCGGCGAGGCCCTGGTCAGAGCTATCTAAAAGAGGTACTGGCCGATCAGATCAATTCCCTGATCGAGTTGCGCGACGTGGACCTGGAAATCAACCCCCTGAAGGTCTATGAGACCATGGTGAGACAGATCGAGGAGGAAACGGGTAAGATCCCAGATTATCTTGCCCGGGCTGTGACAGCCGAGGTGGCTGCAGAGAACCAACAAGTGCAGGCAATCATTGCACCGCGACTGAAGATGTTGACGGACCTTGCGAACGGGTTCCTGAATACGATCATCAACTCGGTCGATGAAGCCCCGTATGGTATCAGATGGATCTGCAAGCAAATCAGAAGCTTGTCTAGACGCAAGTATCCTGACGCCCAGGACCACACCATTTGTACTCTGATCGGAGGCTTTTTCTTCCTGCGCTTCATCAACCCTGCTATTGTCACCCCGCGGTCTTACATGTTGATCGAGTCCATCCCTACTGACAAGCCCCGTCGCACCTTGACTCTGATCGCGAAGATGCTCCAAAACCTTGCTAATAAGCCCTCGTATGCCAAGGAGCCTTACATGGAGAGTCTCCAACCCTTCATCCAACAAAATAAGGAGCGAGTTAACAAATTCTTGCTTGATTTGTGTGAAGTCCAGGATTTCTACGAGAGCCTGGAGATGGACAACTACGTTGCGCTTTCCAAGAGAGATCTTGAGTTGCAGATCACTCTCAACGAAATGTACGCCACTCACGCGTTGTTGGAGAAGCACAGTCTTGCCCTCGCCCAGGATCAGCACTCGCACCTCTACCAGCTCTTGCAAGAACTCGGCGATGCGCCTGCTCAAGTTCCGCGGAAGGAGAACAGAACGATCACGGTCCCTCTGTTCAGTCGATGGGAAACCGCCCTGGATGATCTAACCTCGGCTCTTGACATCACGCAGGAGGAAGTCTTTTTCATGGAAGCCAAATCCACCTTCGTGCAAATCTTACGGTCTTTGCCCCCCAATTCGTCCATCACGCGTCGGCCTCTTCGCCTCGACCGCATTGCTGAGGCGGCCGCAACCCTGAAGAACGACGCCGTCATGGTGCGGAAGGGCATCCGCACCATGGAGCTATTGAGCCAATTGCAGGAGATGGGCGTGATCGACCGTTCCGATGAATTCAGCCTTCTTCGTGACGAAGTCGAGCAGGAGCTGGTGCATCTGGGCTCATTGAAGGAAAAGGTGCTCGAGGAGACTAAGAAGCTTGAGGAAGTGTTTGCGACTATCCGCGACCATAATGCGTACCTGGTGGGCCAATTGGAGACGTATAAGTCTTATTTGCACAATGTCCGCAGTCAATCCGAAGGGAAGTCCCGAAAACAACAGAAACATCAGGAGCTTGGGCCCTATAAATTCACCCACCAGCAGCTTGAAAAAGAGGGTGTGATCCGAAAGAGTAACGTCCCAGAGAACCGGCGAGCGAACATTTACTTTATGTTCAAGAGCCCATTGCCAGGCACTTTTGTTATCAGTCTGCATTACAAAGGTGAGACTATTCCTTTTTTTTTTAAAAAAAAAAAGTAATAATAATAATAATAATACTAACTCTACCAAATAGGTCGTGCTCGAGGCCTCCTGGAACTGGATCTCAAGCTTGATGATCTGCTTGAAATGCAGAAAGACAACCTGGAAGACTTGGACCTGGAATACGTCCAGTTCAATGTCACCAAAGTCCTCACGCTCTTGAACAAACGATTTGCACGAAAGAAGGGTTGGTAAAAGAAAATCCTTGTTGTTAATGATGACGTCCATGAAGTTGAAATTACTTTTGTCTGAGGCCACCACGGCCCCAAAACTGCAACATCCAACTCCAATTTAGGGACCGTGATTGGTGACTCCCATGTGCCCCCAGCTGGGCAATAATTGGCGGTTTCCCGTCCCATTGCTTGTTTTATTGTTGATGATCTATTGGTATTGATGGGGTGGCAACATCCGGCTTACTGTGCTGGTTATTCGACCCTCTTGGAATAATGGCGGATGGCTTCGGGTTGGATGGTTTCCATGCATACAGATGATGACTGATTACTGTTTTTTTCTTTTTTCTTTTTGTTCATGCTCTTGTTATTTTCTCGTTGGATCGATCTGTGTGGCCCGTGGGCTGATAATGACCGTGGTGAGAAGGTGAGAGCTCTAATGATCGGGATGGATGACTTTTTTTCTCCCCTCGCAGGTTCGAGGCGGAGTCTCCATTGACCGGGGCTTGGGTGGATGTTGTTGTTTCGTATACCCTGTTTGATGATGTCTGCTTGTTTCATGCTATTTTTGTTCAAGTTTTTGGTGTGTTTTTCTGTGTGGTTTTTACTTATTCCCTTTGTCAGTTTTGTGTTGACTTGGCTTTCTATGTTTATTTATACCTGCATGTACCTATAAGTATGGATGAGATTCGATGCGTGCCACTACCCATTATTATTCACGGGTGGCTGCAGTAATACAGATGGTCCTTTTTGCTGCCTAAACAAGAAAAGAAATATGGACGAGACCTACGTCACCGGCGATAATCGGGGTTATGGATAGGGGGAGACATACGGAGTACAGTTCTGTATGTTTCTGTTTTATTTTTTTTTTTGGGGGTCAGTATTATTTTTTTTTGCCGCTGGCGCCGATCGAGGCCAACTGGACTGGATTCTGCCAGGGAGTTAGTTTAGAAGAAGAAAAAGAAGAACTACCCCTTGACTTTGGAGAATGAATAAATATGAAGACATGGTTGTTAATTACTCTTCTTGTTATAAATATTATTCTTTATGACTGGAATTCAATAACTCCTCTCCTTGTTTATGATGAATCAGTAATAATCATATAAATAACCAAATAAATAATCGTACGTACGTAGTAACTAATATGGGCGCCCCTCCCGCCTTTTTCCTTTTGGGCGCTACTCTGTTTCCGTCTCCAGCAGAAATAAACTTGAACTTTGACCGTCTGTTCTTCCTCTCTCCGCTTTCACCTCTCCTTGACCCTCTCTTCCATTTCCATTTGGTCCTCGATCAGAGTGTTTGGTTGATAATTAGCACCACCTGACCTGTCTCCCCGCTAATCAATTCCGGCATACCGCCTGATTCTTCTTCTCCCTCTCTCCACTCCTATCAATCGCCCCCCTCCCCAAATCTCGACACCCGGGCAACTAGATAACATCTTGAGCCTTCCCCTTTCAATACTTCATTCTCTATCCCTCTCTCCAATATTTATCATCGATTTCACAATGTCGGCCCCTGAGGAAACCCAGCCCGTCCAGTCGAAGTATGACGACTATGACTTCCCCACTACCGCACCGGAGGCCCAGTCCGGCCACCCTGGCCACACCACCCCCGAACAGGACCAGAAGGTTGAACAGCTGCGCACTGAGCTTGAGCAGCTAGGATACACCGAGAGACTGGATACTTTGACCTTGTTGCGGTTCCTGCGCGCTAGAAAGTTCGATGTCGCTCTGTCCAAGGCTATGTATGTCCGCCGTCCAACCCCCATTCCGCTTCGAGTTTGAATAGAGTGATCAGGACTCTTGTTGATATGATTTATATCTCCTGATATATTTCTGGAGGCACCTCTACTGCTTACTTTGCTTAATACCCGTGCTGATACTCGTGTTTTTCCTCAGGTTCGTCGAGTCGGAGAAGTGGCGCAAAGAGTTCGGCACCGATGAGCTTCCTGGCACCTTCGACTACAAGGAGAAGGCCCAAGTCTTCGCCTATTATCCCCAGTACTACCACAAAACGGACAAGGTGCGTTCAGTCGAATAGCCTTTTTTTTCCTTCCCCCCCCCCTCCCCCTCTTTTTTCCCCCGGGCTATCCTTAAGTGGCAAACTAATGACTGGCGGTGAACAGGATGGCCGACCCGTCTATATCGAGAAGTTGGGCAAGATCGACCTTAACCAAATGTACAAGATCACCACTGCCGAGCGCATGTTGCAGAACCTCGTCACTGAGTACGAGAAGCTGGCCGATCCTCGCCTTCCTGCCTGTTCCCGCAAAGCCGGCAAACTCCTGGAGACTTGCTGCACCATCATGGACCTGAAGGGTGTTGGTATCACTAGCGTCCCCTCGGTGTACGGATATGTTCGCCAGGCCTCTGCCATCTCTCAGAACTACTACCCCGAGCGATTGGGCAAGCTGTACCTGATCAACGCCCCCTGGGGCTTCAGCACTGTTTTCAACGTGGTCAAGGGTTTCCTGGACCCCGTGACCGTCGATAAGATCCACGTCCTCGGCAGTGGTTACAAGAAGGAGCTGCTGGATCAGGTTCCCGCGGAGAACTTGCCTTCGGAGTTCGGAGGTACCTGCCAGTGCGACGGTGGCTGCGAGCTGAGCGATATGGGCCCCTGGCAAGAGGCCGAATGGGCCAAGACCCCCAAGTGGGCGCTCCCCAAGGAGGGCCAGAAACAAGAGGAGCCAAAGAATGAGGAGCCAAAGAATGAGGAGCAGAATGATGGCAAGGCCGAGGAGGCTGCTCAACCCACCGCATAAGTGGTCTACCTTTTCTATGACTCTTCTGTTTCCCCTCTGCATTTTGGATCACATGGTAAAAAAGAACACGCCAAATGCTATTTTACCCCATATTTGTCTCTCTTTTTTCTTATCCCCTTTTTTTTTAAAAAAGAAGTTCCCCCGCAGGGACAACCTACATCAACTGTATCTTCTTTATTCCCGACGCCTCTGTTTTCCACATTTCCAGCCTCCTAAATCCAATACTCGATCATTTGTGCTTTTCTGATGGGTGGCGTGTAGAGCCTGTTTGCGTCTTTTCTCAATTTGTTTTCGTTTTTGGCTTTCGTTGACACTAGATATCAAACAACGCAACATGAGCGGCGCGAGGTTCTTTTTAGATGGGAACTGGAGATAGTATTGATGGCAAAGAATATAAAAGTGGTTATCTGACCGGACTGGTCTTAAGGTGGGTGGCATTAATATATATCTCTATATCTCTCTATATACGTGTTGTTGCTACCTGCTACCCTTGGATACGAACCTCCCCCCCCCAAAGAAATTGATCAAGTTGAACTGTGTACTTTATATATATAGGTATATTTTAAATACCATGGATGTGCCTTCTCTTCTGTATAAAGCTAAGTAAGCGGCAGATAATATCCTGCCTTGTGATAATCTGTACATCCATAATGTAGGTTTCAAAAAAAGATAAGGGAAGAACCAAAAAAGAAAAAAAAAGAACCCCTGGTATCATTCCATCCCTGACGCCTGAACAAGACCAATGCAGAAACCTGGAAACATCAAAGAGGAATAATCAAAAGTAGTAAGAGAGAGAGAAAAGAAGCCCAAGTCACCGCTTCTCCACCACATCTACTGCCTGTGCAGCTCGCTCAGCCTTTCCGACTGTTGACGCCAACGCATTCCCATCCGTGGCTCCCTCTGCGGCCGTATCAGTCTCACTACCAACTGCCATCTCACCCTGCAGCCGTAGCAAGGTCCGTAGCGCATCTTCGTATGCTTCTGCCATATCCCCGTTCCGCCATCGTTCCACTTCCTGGTCCGTCCCTAGAGGCACCTGCAATTTCCAATCCGACCGGAGAGGTCTCCGGTTCTGGCGCGAACGCCTCCCACGCCCTGTTGTCGGCTGTGGTTGCTCTGACTGTTGGGCGTCTGCATCCGACATCTCGATGTCCTGGGAGGTCTTCTCATTCCCTTTCCCCTTCGTTGCGACGGTGGTATTGGTATTGGTGGTTGGCTTTGGGACCGCGTCGTCGTGCTGGTCGTGGTCCTCGGACAATTCAACATCTTCCCGCTCGGAGTCAAACTCGAGGTCCAGCTCCATGTCTTCCTCGTCATCCTCCTCGAGTGCTTTCTTCAATTGCTCCGAGTAGGCCTCCGCCGCGCGCCGCGGAGCATCCCGTCTCAGCTGAGCGACTGTCGTGTTCAGCGACTCTAATTGTGCGTAGAGAGAGGTGACGCGAGACGCTAGGCGACTGTCGTAGGGTTCGTATTCGACTGTTTCGGCAGGGGCGGTGAAAGCTGCTGGGAAGGGGAACTGGGGGGAGGTGGAATCTAGTCCGTTGATGCTGATTGAGGTGGACGCGGAACCGAAGGAGCGAAGAATGAACTAGATATAGATGGATATCATTTAGTTATATATGGGGATATATAGGGATTTCGGCTGATGACGGGGGGAAACTAAAAAAAAAAAAGGGTTGGTTGGTGTGGAATTATACCTCGTCGACTAGTTCGCGCACTCGCTCGCGCATGGGATCTGGGCCATCGTTCTCGGGGTTTGCGGAGGGTGGGAGATGGAGATCAAGTTTCTGGCGAGAGAGAGCGACGGTGTTGGCGTAGAGGTAGGTGAAGTCTGCGGGGGATTGGAGCTCGATTTTGCGATGCATGTTGGGGGGGGAGGAGGGGGATGGGTTCGGTAGGAAAGATGCTGGTGGTTGATGGACGCGTCGAGAAAGCCCAAAAGTGAGAGAGAGGGGAAACAGGTGTGCCTGAATACAGCCTGAGGCACTCAGGCAGCCGATCGTCGATCCGCCCCACAAACGATGTCATCGATCGTCCAACTTTCTTCGGCTGAACCCAGACAGGCAGACTCTCCCACTCACCAAACTTTGTTCCTCATGGGTTGTATTTTCCAAGCGACGGGAGTTTTTATCTCCCCTTACTCCTAATGCTTAAATCCCCCCCCTCTCCCTTACTCTGCTATTGTCCTATTGAGTGACTTTCACTGCTTTGGCAGACATAATCCTCTTCCTCCGCCCCCCCTTTCTACCAGCACTAGCTTCTATAATCTCCTTCGGGCGAGATGCAATAATATGCAGGTACAGACTGGCATTCTTTTCGCTTGGGTATTCGCAAACACTGGGAAACATGGAGGAGTCTACCAATATTCGTCTCATTGACAACACCGCCCCTGTCCGTCGAGTCCTCTCCGATGATGATGACATCCCTGAGGATACCATCTCGCAGTTCCCGACAGCCACGACAGACCTTTCTCGCAACACATCAAGGAGATGGAGAACACCGTCCGTGCGTCGTACCTTAACACAGAGGAAATACGCCAAATGGCAACCGCATCGCCTGGGAATCGTTGACCCGCACGACTCGGACGTAGGCAGTGACGAATGTGACCTTTGCCCTATGGATAGCCATCTGTCTTGCTATTCATTTCCGACCTCGAGTGAAGGCCCCATGCGTAACATACAATCGACAGACTTCGCCCCGGATAATAACCTTCAAAATGGGGTTGCAGGATCAGGCTCAGGCTCTGGCTCAGGCTCTGGGTCTAGAGCTGACCATAGACACCGTGTCGCAGGCCTGAAATCCAGCAGTGAGATAGATATTCTTTATGAAAACCAGCGCGGATGGTTTTTCTTCGGCGTGCCCCTCTATTCCCATAAGTCGTTGTTGAACTTCGACCCTTCTGCCTGGATCACCGACGCCTTGCGCGATAGCCCAGTGGACATCACAAACGCACAACTCCCAGACCCTAGTTGGGAATGGGTGTGGAAGTCCTGGTACGTGGATATGTCAGGAGATGTGGACGATCAAGGCTGGCAATATTCATTCTCGTTCTCGTCGTCCGCCTGGCACGGGTCTCATCCTTGGTTTCATTCGTTCGTGCGTCGGCGCCGCTGGGTGCGCCTGCGGGTCAAGCGGGCGACAGAGAAGAGCCGGTACAGCCGTTCGGATTTTGAGAATGCTCACAGACTCAATGAGGATTACTTCACCATCCATTCGGCGACGAAGCGCAGACGGGCTTCATTGTCGGACCTCGGGTCCTCCCGTATCATATCTGGCCGACTGAGTCGGATGACGACTGCTCAACTGGACGAGGAGGATATGTTGGAGGAGATTTCAAATATACCGTCGCTGCTGCATGCGCTACGAGCAGCGATCGTGGATCGGGAGAAGATCGATGTATTGGATAGATTCCTCGAAGAAGGGGGTCCCGAGCTATACTACCTGGAAGAGAAGGTGAGGCTTGCTCATTGGCTAGCGTTTCGAGTTCGCTGTGATGAGACTAACTGGACCCTTAGATACCTGAAATAATGTCGCTCTTCGTGTTTCAGGCCTCACGTTGGCAGGTCCTGACCCACTTGACCAATATCATTGAGGAGCTTTCCCGGAGGGAGCTCAAAGCCATGGATGAAAGGAACGAAACTGAAGCCGAGGAAATTCGTCGCAGGAGAGGCTATATCATGAAGGGTGCGGAGAAAGCCAGCCATCACCTCGCGGGGCCCGAGATATTCACGACAGGAAGCCACGACACGATGAAGATGTTGGATCTGACGCCCATCTCAAAGACGGATAGCCTGATATCGAAACATTCGCGGAACTTCTCATCTCCGCCGATGTTTAATGGGGGAGACATTAAGGGCATTCCGCGAAAAGCAGAAATTGGGCGCGAAGGCCATATATACTAGTTGTAATTGTAATATAGCTGTAATATAGCAAGTCAAAATCAAAATGTTCAATACATCATCTTTTTTTGTATTAAACCCTTTTTAATCTGGGGATAAAATCGTAACTATTCTACTATTGTATGCCTTAGGCATAAATATACTTGGATTTCGCAGGTGATCACCGATGCAGACCGCCTTCTTTATTAGGACAACCGGCAATTTATTCAATTCCCGCTGGTTGTTGAGGAGCTTCTTTTCTGCAGCAAAAGCACCACGACCGGCAACATCGCCTCCTTTCGCCCTCTTTCTCTTCTTACTTTCCATGACTTTGTTGACGCTATCCCCGCGTCATTCCTCATGTTCTCGCGTGGCCGCCCATGTCTAAAAAGACGTGGTCTGGCTGTCGCCGCTAGCCCCGAGGAACCTCTGCTCTTTCTCTACCCTCGCTGGTTCACGTCGACCCTCCACCAGCGCCGACCGATCTCTTCGATAGAGACCCCAGCCTCCATCGGAAGAACCCGTCAAGCCCCTCACACCAACTGCCGGCTACCTCGCAAGCTGTCTTTTGGTGTTTATTCGAGACGATGGATTTCCTGCAATAGTGCTACCGCTGGGACGGGTATTGCCCGAACCACGGACGATCTACCGCAAGAAAGCTCTTCGGTTTCTACAACCGAGAATGAATACTCTACGAGAAGATCTACTACTGCAGAGAAACATAATTTGTCAACTGGATCCGGGTCAAGGCCACCAATACCCCGGAAGACCCGCGGAGCGAACAGCCCATCACACAACCCCAAACGACGACACGTCTTCAATGCATTTTCAGATATCCAGGCGAAAACCACCTCTCCACCGCCCTCCACCGCAAAGGGTACCAATAACAGTAACAACGCCTCCTCTCCGGACAGAGCGCTGGTGGCTATGAAGCGACTATCGGTCAGGGATAGGCGGAAGCTGAGATATCGACTGTTCTTGACAAAGAGGCTCCACGAGCGAGGAGGGACGAATCGCCTAAACCAATGGACAAAAATGCGAGACTGGCTGGAACATTTACAACAGGACACACGTATCTGGGCCAAGAAGGGAATCAAACAGAAGGAAATGCTGATCCCGGAAGAGACCGTGGCTTTGCTTGCCGGAGTCACCGAAATGGCCATGAATGAGAATATATGGTACGTGCCGGTGCATAATGGGTGTAAAGTCCACGTTCTTCATCCACTCGAGAGCGATGGCCGATATCGGAAGGTGATTTTATCTGCGTCCGAGCGAGTGGTGGAATTGGTCGGAGACCGTATCTCGCATACGCGGGACCTCCAAGAACGGGGTGACCCCTTGGTCGATATCTATAAACCTAATGTTGCGGTGTTCCCTTCTATCGAGGCCATGAGACGCAGGAACCTTCCGGTCCCCCTTATTCGAGGAGTCTGGGATTTTTATTCGGCACAAGTCAAGCCCGCAAAGTTGGACTTGATCTTGCCGCTTTCCAAAAACCTGACCACCGTTCGGGAATTTGCAGAGCATGTAGAGGAGCTAACGAAGTCTCAACCACTCTTTCACAAGCGCGCCGATGGCCATGTTCAATCTCATCAAAAACGGGTCGCCAAAGCGCTTGTCGATGTGTTTCGGGATGATGCAAATCGCAATGTGCTTTCGACAGCTGCTCTGAATTGTGCCCTTTCTTTCCTCTGTGACCATGAATTTCTTGGATCTGCGCGGGCCGTGTTTCTTCGAACCGAACATGTAACGACTGTGGACACAATCAACATTCTTCTGAGGTCGGCAGCAAAGAGGCAGGACTTTCAGATGTTCCGCCAATATCTATTGGTCATGTCTCGGATGAGTATTCGTCCGGATCCATACACCTGGGTTGCATTTCTCGGGTGTCTCGTTTCCCCACGAGCCAAGGCAAACATGGTGACCTACATGTTACAGAAGGGCTATCTCAATCAGACTGGAGCGGTGCGGAGTGCGTTGCAGTCCACGGTCCAGGACAGTTTTCTCGCGCATTTAGAGAGTGGGAAGAGTGTGGATTCGTTTATCAATATGACCATCGACACATATGGGACTAACTGGTTCCCTCCATCCTTGATCAATCAAATGGTCAGCGTCACGGTCCGTCTAAGGGACTTCCAGGCCCTAGACCGGCTCCTCGAGATCTCTAAACAGCAAGGACTCTCCCTTAACAGTTCTACAATCTATCAAATAACCCGGCTGTTTCGGTCTGATATCTTCTCGGCGCTCCGATATCTCTGGCGGTGTATTGGCCAGCCGGAAACCAAGCTCAAGAAGGATGCGATGGAGAGACTCTTCTTGATTGCTTTTAAAGGACGTCATTTCAATATTTGTCGAGTGCTGTGGAGATATGCATGCATGCACGGCACGGTGACATACAAGATGAAACAGTCTGTGCTGAGCTCAGTATCTCGGAACGTTGCCCGGAACAAAGGGAAAGATTTCGATAATATTTGGCGCACCAGTGCAGGAAAAGTCATTGTCGGCATTGATCTGCATATCTCTAATTATCCACAGAAGAGCTCTCTCCTGGACGGCGTGCCATCCGAGTTTCACGAGAATCCGGTTTCTTACCTTGCCAGTGGATTTAAACCCAACGGAAAGGACCGAGAGAGACAGTTGCGCCTCGCCGGTGAGCTGACACAACGTGATATTGAAGTCGGTCGATGGTACCGACCTGCACGGCCATTATCCATTATGTTAGAGGCCGCGGCCATGATGGACCTGGAGTGGAAAAGCATACCGCGGCCCACGTCATGGCTCATGCAGAATGCGATCAACGTCCCTGTCACACGGTCTGTGTACCCTCGGTAGGGGGAGGGTCGGGTATCTCTGACCGGTCAGTTTATACCGATTTGACTGGCTATCGGATCACATATGCTCACATGGCACGCACTGGGCATATGCGTCGGACTTCGTGATACGACGGGTGTACGCTTGCCTGCCGTCCGCTTTAACCCACGTTTTTTTCCCCTCTCATCTATCTACTATGTGTTCCCTCTGCTTCATGTATCTTAGTGTATATAACGCCACCCCCCTGTCTACTAATGTAGCTATCCATTTGGCTCCCCTGTATATGTATATAGAATATAGAAATTCTGGATATAGAGTGTATAGAACATCTCCATGATTGATCATTACTGTGGTATCTCATTGTCTCATCAGGTCTATATATCTCATCTATAACTGTACAAAATCTCGTCAAATCACGCCTCCGCCGTTCCCATGAAGCAAAGCTGGTGGAGGAGCGAGAATCGGACCCGCCATTTCCGGGCGCGCATCCGCATGAACCGCATAGGGATCCGCCGTCCGGATGGATCCAACGCCTTCCTTGAGGTACAACACCAACCGATACGCAGAATTCCCATTCAAGTAGTACCGATGTAGCCGTTTGCTACGCAGAAAACCCAGTCGCTCGTAGAGTTTGATGGCCGCCGTATTCGTAATTTCAGTCTCCAGGGCGATCTGCACCACGTCAGTATCCGTCTGAGTCCCATAACCAGGGCCCGTGTTCATAGAAATGAGGCGGGAATAGTACTCTGTGGCATCTCACACCGGTGCAACAGAATCGCCGTAAAAAAAGAAAAGAAAAAGAAAAACGAAAGGAAGAAAACAACGCATCCATAATATAGGATGAAAACCAGGGCTCTCACCTCATCAGCATTAAGCTCAATCATCGCATCGATGGCCATCCGCACGAGTTTCGTCGCGATCCCACGACCTCGATAGTCCTCGCGCACAGCTAGCATGGCTATATACCCTCGTAGCGGTCCCGATCGATGCGGCTCCAGCTTGGACACGACCACGCCGACCATCGGATCCTCTGGACGGGAGTCGTCCATGGCCATGAAACACAGATTCCCCCATTGGTATAGGAAGTAGCGATAGACGTAGATACTGTAGGGTTCCGAGAGGTCTTTGGAGATTAACTGGCGCATGGCGCTGACGTATTCGTCTTCGCGGGCGCCGTCGTACTGGACATAGCGGAGGTCGGAGGTCGGAGGGGATGCCGTGGGGCAGGCGGAGGTGGAAGCATCGTGGTTCATTTGATAGACGGTGATTATTGGGAGGGTTTTTTGAGGGGGTTGGAAGGGTTATTATTATTGTATGTTGGTGGTGGTCGTAGTTGTTGGTGGGATGATTGATTGTAAGAGGGAAGAAGAAAGGGAGAGAGAGAGAGAGGGACGGAAAGGGAAATGACGTTTTGCCATGTGATTTTACTATTATTATTATTATTATTATTATTATCCATCAACCAACTCAATTCTCTTCTTCTCTTCTATTCTTCTTCTCCCCCAATCCCTCTCTCTCCCATCCTCCCCCTCTCCTCATCCCTTCTCGTCTCAATCGTCGGAGTCTGCTTCATTGCATTAATCTCCGAACTCCTCCGCCTCACGTCCCTGGCGGTCGCCGTCATGTCGTCCGTCCGCCGTCGCCAGGTCAAGCACGACAAGGCTCATTCCTCGCCGGATGAGGATAGTCTCTCCCAGGAGATACCCGAAAAACCTACTCATTCTCCTCCAAGAAGACCGCAGAAACGTCGGTTCGGATTTGTCTTCATTCTAGGCGGAATGTTCGGCATCTTCATCGCCCTGTTTTTCGCCAACAAACAGGATGTGATCAGACTGGAATCATGGATGGAGAACATAGATACATTGATGGATGTCATTCCTCAGGGGATTTTAAAGGATGCGAAGGAATTTACGGTATTTATCTTTCCTCCACACCCGTTCTACTGAGCTCCCCTCCCCCCAAACTCACATCGCGCACAGGAACATGAACGCGAAACCGTTAGCTATGATTCCTTCGCCGTGGGTCTCCAACTGCAGTCGCTGGGTGTCGAAGCGAAACATCCTGTCGTCATGATTCCTGGTGTTATCTCCACTGGTCTCGAGAGCTGGGGCACCAGAATGCCGTCTCGACAATATTTCCGTCGTCGACTTTGGGGCAGCTGGAGCATGATGCGCGCGCTGGTCCTGGACAAGGCCGAATGGAAGAATCATATTATGTTGGACAAGGACACTGGGCTGGATCCGCCGGGTATCAAACTACGCGCGGCACAGGGCTTTGATGCGACTGATTTCTTCATCACCGGCTACTGGATCTGGAACAAAATCCTCGAGAACCTCGCGACCATCGGGTACGATCCAACGAATGCATTCACGGCCGCGTACGATTGGCGATTATCGTACCCCAACCTAGAGGTCCGCGATCAGTATTTCAGTCGCCTCAAGTCCTACATCGAGACGGCTGTAGATGTAGGCGGCGAAAAGGTCACCCTTGCCTCACACAGTATGGGCTCGCAGGTTGTGCTCTACTTTTTCAAATGGGTCGAGAGTCCCGACCACGGCGATGGCGGAAGTGACTGGGTCAACAAGCACATAGCCTCCTGGATCAATATCAGCGGCTGCATGCTGGGTGCCGTGAAGGGTCTGACGGCCGTGCTCTCCGGCGAGATGCGGGACACCGCGCAGTTGAACGCCTTTGCCGTGTACGGGCTGGAAAAGTTTCTTTCAAAGGAGGAGCGCGCCGAGATCTTCCGCGCCATGCCTGGCATCTCCAGCATGCTTCCCAAGGGTGGCGAGGCAGTCTGGGGCAATGCCACATGGGCGCCCGATGATCAGCCCGGCCAGGGGATGACCTTCGGCAACCTGCTCAATTTCCGCGAGACCAACTCGACGCTAACACGCAAGAATCTGACCACCCCCGAGAGTCTGTCCTACCTTTTTGACCTGAGCGATGACTGGTACGGCAAGCAAGTGCTGTCGAGCTACTCGCACGGCGTCGCCCACACCATCCAGGAAGTGGAGGAGAATGAGAAGGACCCACGGACGTGGCTAAACCCACTCGAAGCAAGACTGCCTCTCGCCCCAGACATGAAGATCTACTGTTTCTACGGCGTCGGCAAACCCACCGAGCGCAGCTACTTTTACCAAGAAGAGCGTGACCCATTGGTCAACTTGAACGTCAGCATCGACACTACCGTGACCAACAGCCACGGTGTCGACCACGGCGTCGTCATGGGTGAAGGCGACGGCACCGTCAACCTCCTTAGTACAGGTTATATGTGCTCCAAGGGATGGAATATCAAGCGGTACAATCCTGCTGGCGTGAAGGTGAAGGTATATGAGATGCCGCATGAGCCGGATCGTTTCTCACCGCGCGGTGGGCCGAATACAGGTATATATCATTTATTCCCCTCCTTACCTACCCCTTTTTTTCCCTATCAACTCCGTCTACTTTCTATATATTCCCCCGACATAATCAATAGACTCTAATTCTGTTCCTTTTTTCAGGTGACCATGTTGATATCCTCGGACGGGCTTCGCTCAACGAGCTCATTCTGCGCGTGGCAGGCGGACACGGCGACGAGATCGAAGAAACCTTCGTTTCTAGAATCCGAGAATATGCCGATCGTGTGCAGATTTATGAAGAATAAACGAAAAACTTAACCCATTTGTTACCAATGTTAATAGTTAGAGCGTTTGGTACAACTGACTAACTTACTTAATTTCTGGGGATGGAGGAGTTGGTGTTCCTCCCTCTCCTCCCAGTACCCTGTTTGCTACATGTACACAGATCTGTATAGATAGATATTGATGAGCGATCATAATGAGAATACGAGTTTCTAATTGCATTCGCAGATGTATTTTTTTTACCCATTACGTACCACTAATGATGTTAGATGAACAATGAGAGAAGTAATCAAGACTATTAGAAGGTAGTCCATGAGCTAAAATATTCTAAGTTTGAAAAATATATGTATAGACACGAAGCCAAGCAAGAAGAAGAGAGAAGAAGAAAGAAAAAAAAGAAAAGGGTTAAACAAAAAGACCCACGGTAATAATGTACAAATGGTCTTCATCATGAATCATAACATAACACTACCGGTAAGGATTAGAATTAACAGTACTGACTGCTATGGATAGATGGTGGGACATCCACCGAGTAACAACAGTATCAGATAAATCCGCGAGGTTGTTCGGTTTTCACTCTCTTCCGACCAGAAATTCCTTCCCGACCCAGGGTAAAAGAGGTGTGGATCAAGACAAATATAGTGGAGAGAGAAGAAGGATGGAAACCGAACACAACGCGCCTCAGGATTGGAAATCCCCAATAATAGCCAAGAGTAAGTAAGCTACTACCAGGGGCGGGACCTCAACAAAGGACCAGTGCTCCGTCAACACGGTCGTATGAATAGAAAGTCCCTTTTCCCTCCCTGGAAAAAATCACAGCCGGGCCTCCTCGCAATCAAGCAAAGCAACATTTTTTCCGAAGTTCGGAACAAGACCTCTCTCTCCCCTCATAGCAAACAATATCCAGGACGACAGCAACACGAGACCCCAAAAAACGGTCAAAAACGAAGGATCCGAATGGATTTCTCCATCCAGATTCTTTCTATATGCCAATGCGTTGGTCATTAAAAAAAAAAAGCGAAGTGGTAACAAAAAACCCTTCTAAGCACAGCGAGTGAGTGCATGCAAATAAGGCGCCGGATTTTCCTTTTTAGTTTTCCCAGTAAAACAATTCTCCCAATCCGAGGCGCCAATGGTGTGAGCGATCGACACGAATGTTAAAAAATAAAAATAATAATATATGTACCTGGCCGAGCAGAAGCGAAAAAAAAGGTGGCTCGACCAGTCAAAAAAGCGAAAGACATGAGTCGGAAGTGGAACATCACGGTCCATGCTCTGGATTCAATGAATCCAGAGAAGAAGTGTGTAAAAAAAAAAGCGAATGTCTCCAATAGGTATCACGAAAGCATGCGGCGAGTAACAAGTGAAACCCAACCAACAAAACTTTCGATATTAAGATTATGGACGGAGGTTCGAGGAGCCTTGGGCGAAGAAAACGTGTTGTCAATAGGACAACGTGGCCCAATTGGTTCGCGATGTTGTATGCATATACAGCGAAAAAGAGAAGAAAGAAGAAGAAGCAAAAGCAAAAGCCAAGAGAAGCAAAACACAAATGGCAGAATCCAGACGAATCATCCCCAGTAATTAGAGGGACGAAACCATTAAGTTGGATTGCCATGAAGAATACAGCGAATTAAAATCGTATGTGTCGAAGTCTGCTCAATGCATTAAGAAAGCCAGCATGTCGTCAAATGGTATAACGCCGTTCATAAATGGATGCAAAAGCGCGGGTTCAATATATGCAGATCGAAGTCGGTGCGCGGATTAGGGGTTGATGATATGGCGGCCAGCCTCAATATCGGCGCCAGGGGAGGTGAGGGATTCGTGCTCCCAGGAGTAATGGTCGTCAATGGGGCTGAGGGATCCGGAGGAGACGGACGAGGAAGATCCAACAGTCCACTCATCGCTATCCATATTGAAGTCGCCATCAAAGTCGGCCAGATCGTATCCGTACTCTCGGCTGGCATCGCCATACTCAACGTAGTCGTAATCCCACCGGAACATCTTGTCATGCTGAACCCGCGGCATGAAGCGCGTCTTGGCAAAGTAGAAGGCAACTGTCGCAAGCAAACCGCCACCGACCAGATCGACCGCATAGTGGTGCGAGAGGTACATGGTCGCCCACCACATCCACAGAGTGTATGTCACAAACAATGGCTTCAATCGGGGGAAGACCTGGCTCATGAACAGCGCGGCGAGCGTCGAATCGGCAGCGTGCAACGAAGGGAACGCGCCGAAAACGACGGGCGACTGCTTGAAACCCGAGGTGTACAAGTCGATGCCCAACAGCTTGTCGATGCGAGCCAGACCTGCAGGGTTACCCGGCATGGAGTAGTCTGCTGGTGCTAACCCGTAGAGGTTCTCGTACCACGGAGGAGAACACGGGAACACAAGCTGGACTGTGACTGCAGCCATGCTGATATATCCGAAAGTTCGGGCGAAAAGAGGAACAGTCCCCGGAGGACCGAAGATGAACATGATAATCGAAACCACGAAAGGAGCTCCGTAATGGCAGAGACCGTAAGGAATCCATGCCAGAACATCCAAGACAACGTTCTGGTGAGCGGATAAGATATTGCTGATGTTGGCGCCATACAGAATATTCTCCAATGCCGGAAGGACACGGACCCAGATCGCGGGACGCCAATCGCTGGGAACAAACCTGGAAAACACACCTATGGTTAATCTCTGTCGACACATCCAGGCGAACAGGTAGGTGGAGGTTACTTACTGGCAAGCATAGAAGAAGATCAGCCAACCGGCGATCGGCAGAAAGGGTAAGAAGAACTGGCGGGTGATCGGTAGCAAGAGAGAGAGTAGAATTAAAGTGAAGATGCCAGTCTTGGCCAACGGTCCAGGCGCTTCCATCATCGTTAACGAGAAGATCCCAACAATCAACAGCAGTAAGTATTGGAAATCATAGGGGGTCCATCGGTGGCTCTGCAGCGATCGTAGGGTGTCGACGGGTGAGAAAGAGGTCTGCAACGACGATATCGACGAAGTAGGGGAGATTCTACTACGCAGCTTGGAACGAATCTTCCGTCGCATGCGATGGGGAACGAGGAGTTGAATGGAGCGCCATGGCACTTGGATTTGGAGCTTTCCGAAATGGGTTTGCGTGCGATCCTTCCACGACGGAAGAGAGGAGTTCATGATAGCGGCGAGGGCCCGTACGAGGCCAGTTTGAAGTATTTCTAGAAATTAAAGAATTTTCTGGATTACTGGCGCAGCGAGGGTGGACAAAAGGGAGGCGGGGAGGGGATAGGTGAAGTATCCCCGGCGAATTCGTAGTTCAGACGGAAAGGGGGCTTTGCTACTAGGCGCCAACGTGACGGTCACAGTGACGAAACCAAGCTCTCAGCGATCTGAAAACTCGGACAATCCGCGCGCGAAAGCGAATTATAAACCGACGACGTTCCAAATGATTGATTTGGGAGGAGGGAAAAGAGGGCGCGCAGGCTCCGGTCTCCAGCGGCCGAACGAGGGTGAAGATCTGGAGAAGGTGAATGGGGGTCACGTTTCAAGGACTTTTCTCTGACGCAAGGCGAACAGTAAGGGCGACAAAGCGAAACAGAGACGAAGTCACGAGGGGCCACGGAGCCGGAGAGAGGGCGAATGTGTAGAGGAGGAGATGGAGAAGAAGGAAAAGAAGGAGAAGGAGAGGGAGGGGAGTAGGAGAGTTGAAGTTTAGTAGGTTGAGTCGATAGTCGAGAAGGAAAGAGGGAAAGAAGTTGATTGATTTGATGGGGCGACAAGACAAGCGGCTGCGTACGGATACAGGGGGAGTCCGTATTCGTATTACCGGTATCGTGTCGTCACCACTAGCAATACGAGTCTCCCAGCCAATCCCCTCGACTCATAGGGCTTATATAATCGGTGCCAGGCGCCGAGTTGTGCCTGAGACGATCCTTGGGAGGTTTCCCCTCGACAGCGCCTACTGAAGCATCTCCTGTTCCATAGGACGGTGGTATTGAAAAAGAATGGGTTTACAAAAGAAATCTCTATCATCGTCGTCGGTTGTATTTTATCGTGAAAGTCCGGGCAATCCCCGAGTTCCGACTCCTGTCAGAATTTTGCTAGTTAATACGAATAGTAATATTTATTAATCATAGTGAGAGTGAGCATTGCGGATGAAGCGGAAGTTCGGAGAAAACGGCAGCTACGGACACCGAACAACGTCAAAGCAGAAAAAGGAAAATGTGATAGAGCTGGATGACCGGGGCAGCTGTTGTTTAGCCTTGTTAGTGATAAGTTAGTTCCATTTAGGTTTGGTGAGTGATTAGTCAATCGCATATGAGGCGTGTTATTTGTCCAACACTGAGAAGAAAATTTTAATATCGCCTTATGATTGGGTTGAATCATCCCCGCTGGGGCAGCCGCGGCAACCAACGGGAAGCCGAGGATCTTCCACCCCAATTTCGCTTAGCCTGCAACGGCTGCACAGTCATCATCTATCCACCAATCATGTCTTGTTTGTGCCCTGCAGCCAAGCCCCGCTTGTCCCTGACTGGGCTGTGTATTAATATTATGTCTTTAAATGTTTTTATGAAACGGGAAAAAAAGGGAGGGCATTCTCGGAACACGGAGGAAGTTCAACATCACCTACCCAGGTAGGTATAGTTATGGACTAATATTATATTATTATTAACCACAAACAAACAAATAAACAGGGTGGAAAAAATCGAGATAAAATAGCCCGGGTTCTGGGACAGCTAATCGTGTCCCGATCAAGCCCTGAGTTTGCGGATCCCCAACAACTCCCGAAGAAGAATGTCTGAGCAGACGGTTCTTCTGAGGCATATTATGATTATTATTTTTGTGATGACCACATGGGCCCGGCCCCGGGTCGGACAATAGCCGCAGTCTGCCTAACAGCAAAGGGCTTCCTTAGCGTTTGAGACCTCTCAGCTAGGGAGAGAGCAATTTAAACGACCAGCCATCGTATTTATTTCTTGGAGGCATATATCGACTGATACACTCTAAACCAAGTAGGGGAGTATTGCTGCATGACAGTCTGTCTATTTAAGTTGTTATTGACAAATTAACATCATCGGGCACACGAGCGTATCGCCCTCTTCTACCCAAAAAGGGCAAGAGAAGAACATGTGCAGAGAGGATGTTTATTATGCTTATGCAAAAAAAAAAAAAAAAAAAAGACAGAAAGAAAGAAAAAAAAAGCGTTAAAATACAATACGGTACTGCAGGCGGAGACCTTACCCATCCGTATCGATCATACCAGTAGTACCTACCTGCTTCCCCTTCTCTACGTCCAACAACCTCACATGCCTGTCTTGTCTTCCTCCCTGAAAATCTCATGGTGGGCAGATCAACGGCAAGCCGCACCGGACAGGGTGATCAGTCTGCATCCAACATGCACCTCTCTGAGCTTGGACACGACAATCATCGCAACCGAGTGAAGAAAGAAAAGAGGGGAGAAAGACCAGCTGACCATGATGGCACACGTTCAGCATCCTCAGTGGCGCTTATGTCATGCAGCTAAACTGTCATGATTCTCTCCTTACCTCGTCGTGGTTGTTGTTCGTCGTGGATAGTTTCAACTTTGCGAAGTTTCATTATTATTATTCAATTCAACCTTGGGCCCCAGCGCCAACTTTTCTTTAGTTCGGTGCGAATGAGATTAAAGGATGTTCGCCGTACCGAGTTTTTTTTTTTTTTTTTTAAATTACCCAGTTTTAGTATTATTCATTTCACCTGTCAGTCATGTTGATTCCATACTGAGGACATTTATACCGTCATCTTTGTCTTTTTTTATATTTAGTCTGATTATTACGGTTTTATATCATCATAAATAGTATTAGTTATAATTATAATTATAGTCTGCAGCTCCCATCTCGTATTCGTTTTTTTCCCCATTCTGTTGCCTGGAGCGAGCTCAACCGGGATGAAAAACCACTTACCAAGAGCTTGGACCACTGCCAAGCAGAACAGGCCCTGATCGGGAGAGCAGATCATCATTAAATCGGTCCCCATCCAGATTTCGACAGTATTTGCACTATTGACAATAAATCATATTTATTGATATTGAGGCCGAAATGATGGTTCTTTATTCTTTTGCAACAAAGGAGAGTTGTGACAAGAGCCCATCATCCAACCCATATAATTACATCATCACTATCACCATCATCACTTCCTTGGCCCTCCCAAATCATAGACATCATCGTACATCATCGATCGGGCAAAACCCGTGGGTCTGGGTCCTGTTTTCTCACCATACATTATTATTACTACATCTTACCCTACCCTACACTTCATCAAGTAACAATGTAATAACAAGATACTTCAATCAATCAATCAAGTTAATACCCGAATGGTGGCTGAGGGGCCCTCGATGAAGCGGGCTGCATATGGGCTGATATCACCTGATGGCCTCGTGCCCTCGAATCAAACCCGCAGCCCATGAAGTCATCATGCATGAAGTAGATTAACTTATCTGGAATTACTGTGGCGGTCGAATCTCATGCAGAGTAAGTGATTCGACGCCTTTTCATTTCGACAAACCTCCCAAGGTGAAATGAATGTAATAAAAATAATATGAATGTAACTTCGTGTCCATCCACACTTCCCCGACCGCCTTGCTTTGGTTGTCCCCCTTAAAAGAAATCAACAATGAAAATAAAGTAGCATGTATGCATAACAAAGAACTAATGGTGAGCTAGATAAGCTACCTAGCTTACCTAGCTTGATCATTTGAAACAGCAAGGCATTTCTCAATAACACCTTTCTGCCCCCAAAGGATTCTTTCTCCCTCCCCCCAAGAGCCATGGCATGCCGCTACTGTGGCCCTACAGTGGCAGTGCTCCATCCCCCCCCCTCCCTTGTTCTGACTAAGAATTCTTCATCAAACATTGCAGAGCTTCCTTCTCCTGTTGGTTATTTACCAGAGGCATCACTAATTCAGGAGTCGAATGAAGTAGTTTAAAAAATAAAATAAAAAAGGAGAGACCCACAGATAATCGGTTGAGTTATGCTGCCTAGGATTTCGATTCATCCAATTAGGGACCCCCCGAACTCAGCATCGTTGTTTGAGAAGAGTTGGAATGTGGCTTGGACTAGATAGAAGTCAGTTTTTAGTGTTGAGGCGAGCGCATCCTTCCAAGGAGAAGTGGACGTCAGCCAGCCAGCAGGAGCGGACTAGTGCCCCGTTGAATGAGCCAGGCTTATGCTGAGCCTCTTCAAGCGAGTATTCCCTCGAACTTGTATATTACGAGTTCGCCAGCTTAGAGTGAAGGGTGTACACTAATGATAAGTTAGCCCGCAAGTCAACTACAGTACTCTATATATTGAGTATTTAGTGCATAGGTAGAATAACTCCAATGTAGGTGTTTCTATGAGGCGGTTCTTGTCACATGGCACTAGCAAGCCGGCAGCTAATTCGAAGCACCTAAGTGGGAGAGGAGACCAAGAGTGATAAAATCAACAATTGGGATATATAGATATATGAAAAAAGATCTCCCAGAATTCTGGGTCTTCCCACCGCAAAATAATCTCATGAAGTGTGTGTGAGTGAGAGGCATACTAAAGTCCTATATTCCTATACCGAGCAGCTTTCATTTCCTTCCCCTTACTTCAAGATATCTCCCCGAAAATGCCCTCCAATAAAGACCGCCTATATGTTGGCCTCTTCGCGCGCGGAGGAGCCCCTACCATGCCCGGGAAGGAAGATACGTGAGTTTCAGGAACGGCCAACTTTCACATCCATGTGGATGATAAAACATTCAATGATTATTATCTAGTTGCCACTGGGGGTTAATCATTGGCCCCAAGTACGAGACGCAAGGTAAATCGAGTGTCCAGTACCATGCGAAGGAAACGGTGAAAGTGGGAGGGGGTAGCGAATGGGTTTTCGAGGAGCTCACCCCCCCTACAAACATGTTGCTTGTTCGAGTTGTGATTGGCAAGGTGGAAGATTGAAACCGCGTTGTGCAGATTCTGCGCTCAACTCCAGTAAGGCAAAACCAAGTGGGATGGAACTGCGTTGCTTGGGTAGAAGAAGCTTGGGAGAAGGTCAAAGCAGATGGTGGTGCGGCATTGGGGACGAGTGTTCTTAACTGGGAAACAGTCCGTGACGAGGCGATGGGTTACTGTCAAAGGAAGAAAGACGAGCATCGCTTTGATGGGCAGGGGGATTATGATATGGCCAAAGTCGCGACATATGACTTGATCGAGCACAAACAAATCATCATATGAGCGAAGCGTACGCAGCTGGACTGCCTCAACTGTATGTCTTCAGAAACACCGTACATGTGGCCCTTTGGTTTACTTCCTTAAATCAGGGAGTCTTTATACACAGTACATGGTACATTCTAGCTCATGAGTTATCGACTTCGTCTTGCTTGGGGGAATCCAGTTGTATATCACGTGATGTACCAGACCCTAAGTACGACCATAGATGGGAGTTTTTCGACCTTTAATAGGAAATATGTTAAAGCTACACATCGATGACTTTTACAGTTTCCTATCCAAAACAGGACTGAATGTATATTGCAATCTTAAAAAACATAACGTAACAGCCTGGTTACTGGAAACTAAAAGAACAGGCCAGCATCTGATATGCACAGATTGATGGACATGCAAGGATGACAGACACCCTAGTGCTTGGAATTCTCTCTCTCTCTCTTTGATACCCCACATCCTCAAAGTTTGTCGGTATATATAACAGTCAGACTTGAAGTTGGGTCATCGATGAAATGATCTCCATCGCCATTTAAGATATAAAATAAATTCTGACACTCAGAATCTTCATAGAGAAGGGCAAAAAGCCCCTCCTCCTCAAATCCTAGTAAGGAAACAATATCCCACTGGTCAAGCGATTTGACAATACAATCATGAGGCTTAAATTCAGAGCTATCTAGCTCTCAGGGGGGGATGGCGTTTGGTGCACTGATTTTCCACGCGGTGCAGATGGTTGGTAGTAGAAAGACTGAGAGCTGGGGGAATTTCATCTTTGGGTATGTAGAAATGAGTGGTTAGATGGGTAGGTAGGTAGATAAGAAGGGGAGAGATGGGGATAGATTGTATTGACACCTCAAGTTACAGGGAACTATCATAGTTGTCATGTTTGAGAGGGGTGATGACTGGGTACATATATTCATGCTCTCTCTCTCTCGCTACACAAGAATACAATCAAAAAAGGCCGAACTCGGTTCCAATTCCCTGACCAGATGAATCTGTTTCTTTATTTCTTTTCAAATATATCGATATGCCCAGATAGAGCGCACGCAAGAAAAGAAAATCAACATCGGTCTATTATTCTCATAAAAATCAAATGAACCGATCAAAACTACCCAGTGTGGCTAAATTCTGTCAACCCGGAAACTTGCAACTGTGTTACACACTGGGACTAAGCCGTCCTCCTCCACCGAGAAATTCCCCCTTCCTCTCTCTCTCTCTCTCTCTCTCTTTGATACTCCACATCCTTAAAACAATATCTGATATTTACAACAGTCAGACTTGAAGTTGCGTATCTGGAGCGACGATTTCCATCCATAAGTAGGGTATAAGAAAAATCCCGACACTCAGAATCTTCATAGAAAAAGACACAGAATCTCTCTTTCTCAAATCCTTGTAAGGAAACGGTTTCCCACTTGTCAATCGATTTGATAATACAATCATAAGTCCTAAATTTAGAGCTATCCAGCTCCCAGGGGGGGGGTCGGAATTTGGTCCACTGATTTTCCACGCGGTGCAGATGGTTGGCAGAAAGACTAAGAGCTGGAGGAATTTCATCTTTGGATATGTATGTGGGGATGATTGATCAGATAGGATAGGTAGATAGATAGATAATATGAGGGAGATGGATATAGAGTATATTGACCCTTCAAGTTACAGGGAATCAACTATCATAGTTGTCATGTTTGAGAGGGGTAATGGCCGGATATATATGTATGTCCTGTGCTCTCTACACCAAGAATGCAATGGAAAAGAAAGCGGAGTTCGGTCAATTCTTGTAACCCCGATGGATCGGTTTATTTCGAAATCTATCACGAATCCCCCGTCACAAATACAATAAACCAATCAAAACTACGCCCAAGGCACTACCTAAAGCTTGTGCACCCGGAAACTTGCAATCGTTTCACACACCGGGACCAAGATGAGAAATCCAGCCCGATACAGGGACATCGGTATATTTCTAGAGTGTAACAGGGTACAAATAATAGAATCAAAGATGATAGTCACTCTAATCTAAAGAATAATTCTAATGATAATCATTCATACAACCTCCCCTTCTTCCCCCTCACCTCCTCGACCCTATCCGCCAACCCAACCCCCAACCTTCCCACATCCTCCCCCCCCTTAACATCCCCAAACCTCACCTTCAACCCCCGAAAAAGCTTCGACCTCTCCTCCCCCCCCAACGCACCACTATGTTTCGGAATCCTCTCATCCTCCCCCTCCCCATGCCACAGCGCCATCGACACATACCCCAACACATCCGGATTCCGCGTCAACGGAGTCAACCCGGCGGACAACAACGCACACCCCAGCATAATCAACGAGGCAGCGACAAACACCCCCATCCACGGCCAGTAGATCTCGTAGATGCGGCGGCCATCAAAGGACGTGCGCACCCCCGTGGCATTAGCCATTAGCTCAGGCAGGGGCGAGCCGCGGAAAAACCCCGCGGGGTCGTAGTAGCTCAGCGCGTAGGTGTTGATCAGCTGGGCCAGGCGGGGGATGAGATCCTCGAGCGGGATGGTGGAGTTGGTGTAGTCGGGGACGGCGGCGGCGGAGGGGTTGATCAGGTAGGCCTCCGTGGAGGAGAGGCGTTTGGCGCTGACGCGGTTGAGGGTGACGAGGACGTTTTGGATCCAGAAGGTCGGGCGGGAGGGGGTTAGGGTTAGGGCGTTGTAGCTGCTGGTGTCGGGGGAGGGGGAGGGGCGGATGGCGGTGATGGCGCAGGAGGAAGAGCAGACAACTTGGGATTCGGCGAAGAGGCGCGTGAGGGTGAAATAGGCGTGGTAGTCGGAGTCGACGGGGTGGAAGTGGATGGCATCGGTGTTGTTGGTTTCGACGCTGAAGCCTGCGCCGCCGAGAGGGGCGGCGGCGCCGGTCGAGTTGAGGAGCGAGAGCTCGAAGTAGGAGACGTTCATGGGGAAGGTGATGTTCCCCCCCGTAGCTTGGTTGAGTCCGACGATGGGGATGCCGAGGAGGGAAGAGTAAGAGTTGTTATTGTTGTTGTTGTCGTCGTCTATCTCAGCCCAGCCGCTCTCGTTTAGAGCCCCGAATTTGGGGATTTTCACGTACCCCCAGTTGTCCGTAGGCGATGCCTTGGTATAGGCCGGGGCCAGGATGGAGGCCATGAACAAGGAGGACGCAAAGGGGAAGTAGGAGGACATGGTGCTGGCACCGAGGTCGAGGTTGTCCATGGAGGAATTGAAGTAGGTTAAGGGCATGAGCTGGGTGTCGCGAGATGGGCGAGTGTGGAGGAGATACAGCGACGATTGGCCGCCTAGGGGAGAGACGGCCCATAGCAGGACCAGAAGGAGACCGAGGAGGTTGGCGGCGTGCAGCGACAGGAGCGTGTGGATGGTGTTGATCAAGGTCGAGCAGCCATTGAGTTGCTCGAGCGTCATGATGGAGCTTCCTCGCTCCAGCTTCCAGGCGGCGAACCGGTGGACCAGAGTTCCAGCCACGGCGGAGAATACGAGAGGGAACGCAGTGACGGACTGAGAGTGCATGAGGATTAATTAGTATCAGCGATTAGCATCTCGAAAGAGGCTGCCGTACAATGGACATTCCCTGTTGAATCCGTTCCCAGTCGCTTTCCACGACAATGCGGCCATCTCGACGGAGGACCAGCCCCATTAAGACCAGAAAGGGGGTGCAGACGGCGATTAAGAAGCAATCCAGCGCAATATCGGCGGGTTTCAACCGGTGCAGTCGAACAACTGGATTGGGGGAGGAACTTTTCTCTTGCTGCTGCTGAGGGATCTGGTTGGTGAAGACCAAACTCTGGTCCTGCGATGAGACCAGCTCATATTGATTGTCGATGGTTGCGTTGGGTTTTGGTGCAGAGAGATTGTGCCGCTGCCATTGCATCATGAGGAGTTTATTTGAGAGAGAGAGAAGAGAGATAGAGATCATGAATTGTTTGCTGTCCTTGCAGGATTCAATCATGAGGGGGGGCTGAGTTTAGCCCTAATTCCCAAAATAAGAAATCCCCAACATGATCGACATGCTTGGTCGCTGCTTTGGGCTGTCAGCCTTGTTGGTTGCCTCTCAGCTTGAACCCAACAACAGCTGCTACTGCAGTTGTCTCATCTCCTGGAGGGTTTTCTTGCCTCTGTTGAATTGACTGACACGATGGATGTTTCTATCCACCGCAACAGGGACATGGGGCTCACAGCACAACATGACAACGAGGACGTCATCTCCGTCCCCCAATGGCCGACGCAACCTCAAGCCCTGCGTTCTCGGAAGAGGGACTGGATTGCCCATGGCATCTGGATTCTGGTGGTCGTACCCTACGTGATCCTAGCTCTGTATGCCCTGGGGGGACAGAGCAAGACGGTCTCGCAACGGAGCTGGGATCGCATTCAGACTGCGATTAAAGTGGTATATTATATCCATCAATCAATCACCATAAGAGACAGGACAGTATCTCTAACTGCATAGGCCGTCACTATCTTCCCCATCGCCTTCGCCGCCATCATCAGTCGCATGCTGCGCCAGATCTCGCAGTGGCAGCTGGAACGGTCCGCCTCGGTGGGCAGTCTGGAGCAACTCCGACGCAGCAGCACCGTGTTCGGCACGCTGTCCATCCTGTTCGTGCTGCGCTCGCTGAACTGGATGGGCCTGGGGCTGCTGCTGCTCTGGACGCTGTCGCCGCTGGGGGCGCAATCCGCCCTGCGCATCCTCTCCGCCGACCTGCGCCAGCACAACGCCTCCCTCAACCTGGCCTATCTCGACCTCGCCCAGACGTCGCAACGCCTGCAGCAGCCGGTGATCGAGCGCCAGAACGACCTCGCCGACCAGCTCTTCGTGTCGAATATCCTAGCGCCCAACGACACTCGGCTGTCCTCGATGGACGCCTGGGGGAATGTGAAGATTCCGCTGTTGTTGAGCGACGACAACAACAACAACAACAACAACAACACCGACTGGACGCCCGTCCCGAATGATGTCGACGTCGTGTATTCGTCGCTCCTCGGCATCCCCATCCTCGGCCTCCCCCTCGGCGCCAACTCCAGCTTCACCCTCGCCACGACTTACATGCGCGTCGCCTGCTTCCAACTGGCCACCACCACCCACGCCCGCCAACTGCAGCCCTCCGTCATGAACCGCAACGGCGTGCCTCTCCTGCTATCCATCCCGGAAGACTCCATCGGCATGCCTCCGGACGCGCCCACCTCGGACCCGATCATCCGCTGGTCGGCCCCCAACTACGCCGAAACCGGCGGCGACATCTACACCACCGCCAATTGCTCCCTGACGCAAATCCCGGTGGAAGCTGAGGTCCGCTGTCTCTCTTCTTCTTCTTCTTCTTCCTCCTCCTCCTCCCAACAACAACAAACCAACTGTTCCGTCACCGCCATGCGCCAAACCCAACTCTCTCCCTCTATACCTCCCCTCCTCCAATTCTTCACCCCCTTCGGCGCCGCCATGATGAACTCCACCCCAGAAGGTCACCCCTACTCCCCCAGCCTCGAAGACCACTACCTCAACGGCATCGACCACTTCAACGACACCTCCATGAACGCCATCCCCGCGCTATCCAACATCTCCCGCCCCGTGTTCTCGCAGCGTCTCACCCAGCTCGTCAATACCTACTACACCGCCCGCGTGGGGTATGAGATGATCATGGCGCAGGCCCATGCTCCTACCCCCCAAGATCTCAACACTACTACCTACTCCACCGCGGTAATCGCATGGACCACCGCCGTCGCAACACACGATAACCCGGGTCCCACGGTGGTGGCGCATTGGCCCTGGGTGGGCGTGTTTCTGGTGGCGGTGGTTGTGCTGGTGGGGGCTGTTGTGGTTGCGCCGGTGGTGCAGGCAAAGACCCTGACGCCGGATATTTTGGGCTATGTGAGTAGTTTGACCCGGGAGGGTAACCCCGAGGTGAGGTTGCCTTCGCCGGGGAGTACGTTGGATGGGTTTGAGAGGGCGAGGTTGTTGGGGGGGGTGAGGGTGAGGTTGGGGGATGTACGACCGGAGGGGGATGAGGTGGGTGTGTTAGGGCTGGGGAGGGTGGAGAGGACAGAGAGGTCGAGGGGGGGGAGGGGGTATCAGTAGGTTATTAATAGGATAGGAGGATATATTGGGTTTGTTTAGAGGGGATTGGTTATAGATTAGGTATATGTATGTGTATATATATATATACCTGATATCATTATATTACAATATATCAATCATCTTAGAATACTCCTGATGATGAAGAAGAAGAAGAAGAAGAAGAAGAAGAAGAAGAAGAAGAAGAAGAAGAAGAAGAAGAAGAAGAAACCTATAAAATTTGCATACCCAAACTCCGTTTTGATATAAATGTTGAAAAGAACCAACCCACTTCCCCCAAAACGCCCCCCCCAAACTAGTACAATGGATAGATAAATAGACAGATTGATCAGAGAACACCCAAATTAAGAATCCTCCGCCAACAACTGAAACCCCCTAACCAACCCCATCGCCGAACCAGCAGCCACCCCCCCAACCACCACCATCTGCAACCCCCCGACAACTCCCCTACGAACATTCCCCCTCCCCTTCCACCCACTCACAAAACACGTCTTCCCATACCCAAACGCAAACAACGCAACCACCATCGTTGCAATCGACCACCGCAGCGCCACAAACGCCTCGTCCTGCCCGACAAAGAAATACGGCAGCAGCGGCACAAACCCGCCGATAAAGTAGCCCAGCGCGATGGTTAGGGCACACACCACGGCGCGGGAGTCCGACGGCTCCGCCAGGGTGTGGTGGAAGTTCATCAGGAAGGAGGGCAGTTGGGGGGAGGCGGAGAGGTGGTCTGTTAGCTGGGCGAGGAGGTGCGGGGGGAGGTCGTAGGGAGTGAATATGGAGGTGAGGGTGGCTGTGGTGGAGGATGGGTCGGTCATGGTTTGGGTTTTGGTTTTTTGGAGGGTTGCATGGTAGGATTCTCTAATTTTATTATCATAGAGAGGTTAGTTAAATGGGTTTCAAATAGTTTAAGTAAATACTAGAGAGATAACTCACTCCTCACTCTTGGCTCCCAGGTACCCTCCCAGACCCATGGATATGGCGCCGGCAATTAACTCCGCCATGCCTCCGAAGACAACCACTTTGGTATCGCCCAGCGCGGACAGACCCGCTGTCAGGGCGAAGGGGACGGTCATGCCGTCGGAAAGGCCGATGATGGCATCGGAGACGAGACGGCCGTCGATGCGCGATGGTTTGGGTTCGGAGGGTTGTCGGGCACTGGATGGAGATCGCTCAAAGGAGGAGGAAGAGGAGGATGATGCTGATGGGGATAATTCATAATCCTCGGGGTCATGGTGACGATGGTGACGGTTTAGCCGTTTCTCCAGGTCTTCGTCTGTGGAGACGGGAGAATAACTGGTCAGAAGACCTTTGAGAGAGGAGAGAGACATGATGGGTTTGGATGTTGGATGTTAGTTGTAGTTAGTTGTAGTTGCAAGAACAAGAAGAAGAAGAACAAAAACAGGGAGAAGCCAGGTTTATGATTGTTTTTTTTTTTTTTTTGTTTTTTTTTAGTTCTGTTTTCAAAGGATTCCTGAGTATTGTAGGAGTAGAGTCAAGATATGACAAGATGATGGGGATCCACCGGACTCCGCCGAATTGGGCGGGGGATGAGGGACTAAATCGACTGAATTGTGATCGGTTCCTGGTGGAGGAGTAAAGCAATCAAGATCATTGGAGAAGCCCAACAACGGCAGCAGAAGCTCTTCTGCCTATCGCAGGATGATCAGCGTCAACGTGTTGCCCACCCTCTTGGCACGTGCAAGGCTGATTCGTTGCGTTTGGGTCTGGAAAAGCTTCGGTCGCTTAAATTGGGGGAGAAAGGCCCACTTAGTTAATTAATTAACACATAGCATGAATTAATTGATTAATCTTCGGTCGGTCTGTATCTCTGCCCAATCTGGTTGAATCCCTTACTGACTGCTGACAGTTCACGATCATCTGAATGGATCATTCGAATGGTAGCAGTAGTAGCAGTAATAACAACAACAACAATAATACAACATCTAGAATATCTTATGATCTCTTCTCGTCTCCCTCATCATGCCACATCAATCGTAATGAATAACTCCTACACTACTAACTACTCACCACCAATACTATTCTTCCAGTTTCATGATGCAGAATCATCTCGGTAAGGAGTTGATCCTTGCTCCATACCTCCCCCGATGGCCCTGGAATGCATGAATCGACTTCGACGCGAAGTAAGTATGTGGGCCATTCTGGTCGCATCTGAATCGTAATAAAATGGAACAATTATCCTCGATCTGTATGTAAATTCCAATCGAAAGCCAAACCCATCGCATATCCTATCTACCATGCGATCCCCAACAATAGCCCTAACTGCCGTGCTGGCAACAGCAACAACAGCATCAGCCCTCCCAACACAGCAGAATAGCGCACGCTGGAAGACCCTTCGAACAAATGTAGACTCTTTCTTTCTTTCTTTACATCCATAAACCACTAATCCCCACCAGATCAAACATGTCATCTGCCTCACCATGGAGAACCACTCCTTCGACAACATCGCCGGATACTGGGATTATCATCCCGACATCGACAACCTCCGCAACCGCCCCTTCTGCAACGAATACACCAACCCCAACTGGACCGTCTGGGGCGAGCCGCTGAACATCTGCGCCGCCCCCTTCGAGACCGAAGTCCCCCTGGTCGACCCAGACCACAACTTCGCCGGCGTCACCTATCAGATCTACCGCAAGTGGAATGCCACCAACGCCGACGTCCCCAACATGGGCGGCTTCATCGAGCGGCAGTCGGAAAAGTATCAGGCCACTCCGGGCGAAGCGGGGTTCGTGATCAAGGCGTATGACCAGAAGAAGACTTCGACGTTGGCGGAGTTGGCGAGGAATTTCGCGCTGTGGGATACTTATGTGAATTTATTCTTTCTTTCTCCCCCTTTACGAATATATAGAGGTATACGATGAAAACTGACTCGTGTTATTATGTAGTTCGCGGAACATCCTGGCCCGACAAACCCTAACCGTCAGTTTGCGACGTCGGGTTCATCATGTGGGTATGTCGATAATACAGACCAGGCGGCGGGGTTTTTTCAGAATACGACGGGGACAACTTGTGCCGTGTCTATATTTGAAGCATTGAGTAAGAAAAACATCACCTGGAAGAATGTATGTAGAACCTGGTTTGATAATGCTTCTCCCTCCCTAATTTCTCTCTTTCTTTCTTTTCTAATGAACCAAAAAACCCACAGTACTACGAAACAGACATCATCGACGGATGGATGTACAAGGTATGAATTATCCGATCCCTTCTAGTTTGTTGAATCTATATATACCTCCTAGATACCTAATACATGGTATATAGTGGGTCCAAGACAACGCCATGGACCATCTCGTCCACGCCAATGATTTCTACCGCGACCTCGAAGAAGGGACCCTGCCGACCTTCTCATACATCAACCCCGAATGCTGCTCGGTGGACTCGATGCACCCGTCCAGCAACATGGCCGCCGGCGAGCAAATGATCAAGCATCTGTATGATGCGGTCCGACGCTCGAAATACTGGGATAACGTGTAAGGCCTGATGCTTTTTTTTTTAAATACGATACCTAGATCAATACCTTTTGCCCTTGCTAATATATATGACTCAAAAACATTCAGATTGATCATCCTCAACTTCGATGAACATGGCGGATTCGCAGACCATGTCCCGCCGCCAGTGAATGTCCCTGCGCCGGACGACCGCATCACCTTTGATGGAGAGTCGGAGGGTCATCCGGTGAAATATGATTTTACTCGATTAGGCGTGAGGTGCGTATTATTTTGATTTGGATTTTTGTTAACCTCTTTTTTTTTTTTTTCCCTCTCTCTCTCTCTTTCGATTTCTCTTGTCAAAGAACGAAGAAAGAGAAAAAAAGGAGACATAAGGTAACTAACTGACTGACGAATAATAGAGTCCCCGCATTTCTAATCTCACCCTGGATCCAACCGAACACGCTCATCCACGACGACGGGACTATGTACGCGCCTGATTCAGCCTACACGCATTCGTCCATCCTGCACTTTCTGCAGGAACTGTGGGGGCTGGAAGGGTTGAATAATCGGGTGCAGTGGGCGAAGACCTTTGAACATGTGTTTGGGGATTTGCGACGGGTTGATACGCCGGTGACGTTGGAGACGCCGACTTGGTATGGGAGTAGTTGGGAGCCGAAGCCGGTGGCGTATGCGCTTTTGAATCAGGATGAGAGTTATTATAAAAGTCGGCAGGGGTAGAAAGTCGACAGGTGTGGGGGATATTATTATATTCCTGTTTGGTTGGTTGGTTTCTTTCTCTCTCTCGCTCTCTCTCTCTCACACACACACATACATACATACATGTTGATACCATTATACACAGTACGGGATTTTTGCATCCCCAGCACTGCACCATATAGAAAAAAGAAAAGAAAAGAAAAGAAAAGATACATAGATCCGATCCTTGGGATGAAATGGATTGGAGTATATATATATGAACCATTCCATCGTGGTGTCACAAGAACATCAGTGTAAAAAAAAAATCATCAACGGACTATCGTATATCATAAAGAGCCGTCATTTATCTGCTGTCTCTCTCACACACACACATTGACCCTCTCTCACTTCGCATGCCTAGAATCAATTAATCAGCACATCCCACTCCAAGGACACGATAAAGGAACTCAGTAAAACATACGGTTTCCGCTTCTCAACCCCCTCATCCGCATTCCCAGCCATATTCCACAACCGACTCTTATACGCGGGAAACGAGGTATGATTCCACATATTAACCAACACACTAGAAGTTCAACCAAGCGAGGAAGTTCATTAGCCTTTTTGCTGAAAATGCATGAACAGTCAACAACAACACAAAGTGGTTCTTTCCATACCTCTGACTTCGATCCTTATATTCCTCGTCGCCCAACTCCTTCACTCCGACTTTCATACCGTCCTTGGTCCACACGACGTTCTTCTTCTCCATCTTGGAGCGGGTGTTGCGCGTGACTTCGGAGGCGATGGACCACGCGACATAACCGACCGCGGCGACGACGAGGGCGACGACCACCAGGATAAAGAGGGGTAAGAGACGGAGGGTCATTGTTTATTATTGTTATTTTGTTGTGTTGGTGTTTATATCTGGTATTGGAGGTAGGGAGACGAAGGGAGGGGGGGTTTGTTTTCTATTTCAATTCAATTCATTATTGTTAGCCATGGAGTTTGTTTTTGTCATGTGTGGCTGTAGGGCTGAAGATCTGATGGGGTTGAGAGCGGATCATGTTTTATTCAGGTTTTGTCGCGTGGAGAGGATGAGAGAGAGAGAGAGAAAGAGGTGAATATTCATGTTAACATACCTGACGACTTGGGACGGTCGAATCGAATGAAAAGAAATATTTGTAGGTCCCTCGATAGAACAGAAAAGGGTGGTTGAAGTGTGAAGAAAGGCTGAATGAGGAGGGAACTAGTAAATAAATGGTTCGTGTGAGCAAATCGCAATCTGCCAAGAAGGGGGGGAGAATTTGGGAGCCTAGAGAGAATTCCCTCCCAGTGGCTGTGTCGCTGGTATTTAAATACGCTGTTAAAATGGGTGGTTTTCTAGTTTGATTTATCCTTGTCTTTAGTTTAACTAGATTAGGTTGGTTGTCATTATGATTATTATTAGTAGAGAACATCTTTTGATGAACTGTTTTCCTGCGCTTTTTCCGCCCAGTTGCCCGAATCAGGTACTGCCACTTTGATGAGGCTTCTCTGACCTATAATCAAGCCTTCCTTCTTCTCCTGGCGGTGTGACCAGCGACGAGAAAAAGATAGGGAGTAAAGACTAAACGCAACGCTCAACGCATTTTAGAAAAAAAGTGGCGTCTGATTTACAAGGCTGAGGTTGGATATGATGTCATTGTTGTCCAACAGCTATTTTTCGTTTGCTTCCATACAAAGCATTCCCCATGCCAATGCCGCGATGGTTAATCTATATCCAACTGAATCAAGTTGCATTTCCTCATCAGGGTAGCGTGGAATAAGAGATAACACCGCTTCATTGAAATCAGTGAAAAAATGGCTGGATTGACAATGTTGCGCCGCTTTTTTCAAAGGCAGGAAGGAGTATGTATATGCACCTGAATATGCCCAGTCAATCAACCATAATTGTTCATCATGATCCAAAATCAGGTTTTGAAGACTAATATCATAGTGGGTAAGGACAAAGAAACAAACTTAGTAAAATGGAATGGCGGGATATCTGAAGTTGCTTGCAGATATCTACCTAGGTAGCTTCCATATCAGCACTGAACAGTATCTGTAAAAAAAGACCCAGCACTATCATCTGTAAAGAACAGGCGTCGTCATGGTTTCCTTCCTCCATCCGTAGGACCAGGTTGCATAAGCTCAATAGACTGTATCTCTTGAATCATGTTAGCAAACCTGCGCAGCGATGTTTCCTGGTGTATCACGGGATAGGCTGTTCCTGCACGCATTCAGCGGTTGACCGGGGATTAAAATATATCAAAATATACCCCGATGTTGCCGAAATATTGTGTTATCATCTTTGATCAGAAATGAGTGATATAGTGGATTTAGAAGCAATAAGACAAAGCATTTCTGCTTCTGACACCCCCACCACCTTTTCATGGCCAAGGTCTTCGTCTCTTTGAAAGCTACACAGCTGTATTTCCACCCTAACTGATGAAGAACAGGAGCGGATGTAAGAAGAGTTTCCAGAGCCTCTTCATCTAGGACAGAATTAACATAAACAATCCATCAGTGTCACGAGTCACGGCTGTGTGGCTTGGCGTAGAGATGTCAGTACGTAGATTGTATTCAGCAGACTATGAATAAACTTACAATGAATGGTTACATTTCAGTGACATAAACGGCAATGAATATGACCTCTTCAAGGGCTGCCCAGGGTTATGCCTCATCATGTGACCTACAGCTTCAAGCATGACCGACTAGCTTTACATACAGTATACACCCTATTATATTATATATACATCTCTCAATAAATACAATGTTGCCATGAAAATCAGATCCAACGATAAACAAATACCTCCAGAATAGCCACTCTTTGTTCTACATGTCACTCACTGTCGTCATGATGAATCATAGCCATCTACTCAGCAGAGACCTACTTCATTCCCACCAACCAACCAACCAAGATGTGTCTCATTCATCTCCCTAAATTAATACGATCGATAATAATATTATTATATATATATATACCTACCTATATTAAAGTATCTATCTATCCAACTCACCATAAAATATGTGCGACGTTCCCTTCTTCCCAATCTTCCCCGTCTGCATCCAATGCGGAACCGACCAGAATCCCTGTCGCTGTAAAATCCTGGGTCCAACACTGGGTAAGTATAGCTTTTTTTTGTTTTTTTCACTGATAGATAAGACATCAGTTGCTGATCGGTGTAGGGTTTTGTGTGACCATTGTCGCCGCGGTATGTAGAACCAATTCTTTCCATATGAAGAGAAAAAGAGACTAAATCATTGGCATCAAGGTGTTTTGCTATCCTGCTGCGCTCTTCTGTGGCTGTTGCGCAACTCAGAAGGGGAAAGAGTATGTTTTTTTCTTTTCTTTCTGTCTTATTCCGGGGAAGACCAAAAGAGGAGAGAAAAAAGAAGCGAAACTAACACAGCTTGTATACAGTGTGCTAGGATACCCAGTGTATCTTAATCAAAAGGTAAATGAGGTGGTACCTATATGAAATAACGAAGCCTTTTTTTTTTTCCATCATGATGTATTGTATGGTGGATATATTTTAATATGATATGATATGATATGAGCAAGATAATGTGAGCACGAGGCCAATAATGTATGGGAAAATATGACATTAATTAGAACACGACTTATTACTAGTTACCCGTAAACTGACTCAACACGTACTCTAATCCTTCATGAAAATAAAAATAAAACTAAAAATGATTCCACAAGGTATAACTCATAAACGTCAAGTACAAAAAGCGTAGGCAAAAAAAGGTATCCAGTTTCCATCATTCCCGTCATCAATCAATGCACGATTATTATAGCATTACTTGAACGGCAAAACTTCCCGCTCTACTTAAGCTTCTCCTTGAGTCTGCCGAACCAGCTCTTCCGCTTCTTCTTAGTTTCTTCCTTGGCGCCGTTTTGGGTGCCATTCCTGGCCCCATTTTCACCGGCAGTGGTAGTACCAAAGCCAGACGAAGGCACAGTGTTATCAGGCTCAGCTGCCGCCGATGTCTTGGCTGCTCCTCCCTCTGTCGGGGTGGTCGCACGAGGTGATAGCTGTGTCGAGTCGGGCTGGCGCTCGCTGGATTCGGGGGCAGTTTCTGACGTCGCGGCCGCTGTGGTAGGGGCCGGCGCACCGGCAGATTGTTCCAAGGGAACCTTATGTTGGAGCTCATCCTCGAATTCCTTCTTCTCTTCCACGGCTACTCGGTTGGCCGCCGCTTCGGGGTCCTGGTGGGATTCAGAGATTGACTTCTTTACAACGTTGGGCACGTCGTCGGCGGGGACATTCTGTTTTCCTCGGGGTTCGAGAGGGACACCCGCGGCCAGAGCAGCGGTGGTGGAGTCGGGGCCCGCGGACTGGATCGTGTACGGCTCAGCTCCTCCTAGACTGGAATCACCCATGGGGAGACTTGACTCGGGGATCATGTTTCCTGATACGGGGGGAACGGCGATTGCATTGGCTGGATTAACCTCCTTACCCGACACGGGGTAGCTGGCGTTCTGTTCGTAGCCAGCCGGATCGGTCCGGGCAGTGGATTGGATGGTATTCGAGTTGAAGGTGCTCGGGTCGGGCACTTTCTCGCCGGGCTTCAGCGAGATTGGGTTGCCCGTGCCACTCGATGCGGGGATGGGATTGACGGAGAACTGCTCCGCTTCACCTAACGGTGTGGCAGGAAATGTTCCCGGCACAGTACCTCTCTGCTCAAGAGTTGATCCGGCGGCAGTAGAAGAGAGAGCGGCATCCCCAACAATATCCTTGTTGGAAGTTTTGGGCACACCGGCCGCCAGAGCAGCGGTGGTCGAGTCAGGAGTGACGCCGGACATGATTGCAGCAGTCCCGTTTTGCGTAGTTGAATTGGGTGATGTTCGAATGTGTTCAGGGTAGAGCACGTTATTGATGTTGCTGTGGCCGTCGTCTTCCTCGGGAACACTATTATCAGTCGTCCAAGTGCCGTCAACGACAAACTTTGATCAGGGAAGAATTATGAGTCAGTGGAACCTGAATATCATGACCCGCTGACGTGAGGGACGTCTTATAACAGTGGGAGAGACGGAGCGGGGGGGAAGGAAGGAGAGGGGGAAATGGTAAGATGGTACAACCCGCCGCAACATGACGTCAGTTGATGTCAGAACGGGCACCGCGTCATTGATGGGATCTCTTGCGCGGGACAGCCTGATCCATCCCGTTTATTTGATGTTCCGGGAAAGTCAAAGAAATTGGGGAGAAATCCTTCGGTGTTATTTCGAATCAAATAAATGGGGTACCTTACCTTGTACTGAATCTTTTCGTCCGTCAGCGGCAACTGCACCTCTTTCTCAAAGACATTGCCCTTGCGATCCAGGCGAATTGTCTTTCCCCAGTCGTCAAAGGTTCCAGTGACGAAGACCTCGTCGGCACTTTGAGGCCTACAGTTTTATGCAGAAAGCAAATCCGTTAGCCTCCCTGCGTCGGGCTCGTGGGGTGGGTGGTTGTTTCTGCGCCTCCGGTCGAAATCAATGGATTCGACGCACGAGACCGATAAACATGATACATTGATTGGGTTCTCGGAACATCAAACGGTGGAACCCCAAGAAAGGGTTGAGAAACTTACCATCGGAATGTGTAGCTTCCCATCTTTCAAGGCAAAATCTAGTGGGTAGCTAGTAGGAGTTCGGCGCGCTAGTTAATTGTACCAAACGAGTGTCGAGAGGGTCGAAAGTCCGTCCACCGGATGTTTCTTCAGGTGTCGCGGGGAAGATTTTTTTTTTCGAAAATAATCGCACCCAGGCGGAAATTTTGAAAGTGAGAGTCGGAGTCGGTTCGCTTGTATGAAGCGGGGTGGAGGTGGTTGGTGGTTGTCCGTTAAGTCAGTCACACAGACCTCTTCCGTTCGGTCGGATGTTCTTCTGGTGGGTTCGGGTCAGACAGGAAAGTCCCAATTGTTTTCCCCCTAGAGGATTGATTGGTAACAATCGAAGGCGCGAAAAGATGACAACCTAGCCAAGGCGGAATCTTGGAGGAGGAAAATCCTCTCCGGAGAAGAAATTGGTGTTAACCGTTCGGATGGCTGAGCGTCAGAGTCACGAGTCAGAGGGGGCTGGTTTGGTCTAGACTTAACGTGACTGGACTGTACAACTCATCATGAATTAATTAATAACAAGAATATTAATTAATTCATTATTCCTCCCAATTCATGTTGAATTCAACATTATTGTTATTACTAATTATATTATCTTCTACAACCATTCTCTTTAATTTCCATCACTTGACTGATGCTGCAGAATTTGCGAGATCTTGCATCCAATCAACATTTAGGGTGCCTGATCCTTCGACGTGTGCCATTGTGCAGTGCAGGTGCCCTGATCGGAGGAATGATTGATTCTGTGGGTTCGAGAACTCCTGGCTCTCTCCTCCGAGACGCAACGCCCTTAATATAGTAACGATAGGAATCCGTTGAGAATCATCCTTATCTTGCTTGATGTTTGTGTTTGTGTCTTTCTCTGCCTGACTTCCGTCATTTGAATTCTGGGTTTTGCCGCTAAACTCAATGTGAAAGTGCACGGTCCTATATCCTCTCACTAAACCCGATTCAGCCCAGTCAAAAACGGTGATCTCGACGCTAGGCCCCAAACAGCAGTTGACCAGATCATCATGTCATCGGAGCCATGAATTCTTTCTTGTTCATCATCCATGGGTTGACATCAGGGAAGCAACGGGCTCCTCCTTGGAGCTTGCATCAAGCTCCGGACTCATTATTGGAGGGAATCTCAATCCTCCCTGGTAGCTACCACCTACCACGTACCTCAGGTAACTCAACTGCGGCATGCAACCTGACCCATTCAGAACCCCCTTTCAATGGAAGAATTATGATCTCAGTGATCTCGACTCTCTTTGCCACAGGATCTTCATTATTCGATGCACGACACCACCACCTATTCCAATGAGGATAAGCAGCGAAGGTATTTGAATTTTTTATTTTTTTTTCCTTTTTATTATTTTTTATCATTAAATAAATAAAAAAAGGTAAAAAAAATATAGAAAAAAGTTTCATGAGCTCAGACCCTGTCGGATGTGATGCTTGTGATGTGGCGCCTCAACGAACAGCCGTTGGATGGAAGTCTTGCTGTTGGCTTCTAGAAGACATCTGGAAAACCCTTTGACATCAGATGGAAGTTTCCACACATCCTTCTGGAACCCGACCCCATGGGAGAGATCCATTTGAATTACTCCTTTTTTTTTGGCGTTTCTTTTGAAATTAAGGAGAAGAATGACAATCCTAAGAGAAGCTATTATTGGCCCTGTCGCTGCCAAATGGACTATTGACACCACCCCTCCAGCTATTGATGGACTAGTGACTCTCTTGGCGGGGGACGCTCGTGACGTCGATCAGGGAGGATCCATCATTGCTTCCTTCTCGACGGTCCATAGAAGGAAGATTATTAAAATTAATGTCAATCAATCGATCAATAATATTAATATATTAATATCAATATTTATCGGAGGAGTTGAAAAAAAAGAAGTCCAACCCCCTAAAAGAATAAAATAAAATTAACTAAAATATATATATATATATATATATCTACAAAATAAAAAAAGACGTTCCCAATGTAAATCTTCTCTCTTGTGTCGAACAAAGAATAGCTCACAATAAAGGAAATCCTTCATCCTATAAGAAGCTCCGGCCACAAGCTTTCCGTGACTTCCACCTGCTTTCTTCCCCCACTCACGCATTCTTCCTCCTCTTCTTCTCATTCTCTCCTCTTTCATCTTTATCTTTGTTTCTCTTTACGACATTGATTGTCTCCCTCTCCAAGTCTTTGGGTCATCATCACCACTGTCATTTTTTTCCATCTACCGAACATTATCCTTTCCGAGCCACCAGTTGATATCCCCTCTTCGGCTGTTGTTTGCTCATCGGTCCGTATGTTTTCTCTTTCCTTTGGGGTTATTTTTCATACGGTGTCTTCTTTTCCTTAATTCCGGGGTGTTTCGAGTATGAGACTAAGTGGTGCAACTTTTACATATAGGAGATTTCTCACAACATTGAGATAAAACAAACCACCCCTTTTTTTTAATTGAAAAAAAAAAAAAAAGAGATTAATAAAGAAAGAGAGACGCAACAAAAGAAGGCAAAGATAAAAGTGATACATATAGTCTTCTGAGTTGTTGACTTGAGGTAAGTTTTTTATTTTTTCCCTTTGGGAGGGTTGTACTGCTGCCCCTCCAAAGCTTGGCCCGCAATGGGAGCAGCTCTTCTTCCACACACAAGACACTCTTTGCCCCCTCACACTCTCAAAAACACTCGCACACACACATTTGTTTTCTTCCCTTTCCTTGATTGTTGTCTTTCATTTTCTTTTTAGACTGGTTTTAGGTCTCTCATCTGTTTGTTCCCCTTGCCCTCCCCTTCAGAAGCACCCACTCTCACCCACACACACTCTCTCTCTCTCTTTCTTTCTCTGGTCCCCCGCCCGCACCTTTAGATTCTCCAATTAGCAGCCCTTCAACCCTAGCAATACCCACTTTTTGGCGGAGAACTGCCCACTCCAATTGCTTTCCTGTCGGTTTCCCTACCCACGCCCCTCATCCTCCTTCCCTGTATGCTGAACTGCAGATCTGCTGCCTTCCTGCCCTTTGTCTTCTTCCAATGTCGGCCTATTTATTGTCTTCGCCGTGGTCTCCTACTAAAACCCCCTCCTCCCCTCATCGTCATTCTTCTCTCTTCGGTCTAGCGTCTGACCTTCTTCAGACCAACCCTCTTTTCGTATCCCGGCCGCTTCACTCGCAGCATTTCAACCTCACATCTACCCCGCTTACCGGCGGTTGGAGTCGTCCTCTCGCCCCCTCTTCACACGACAGCATGGCCGAAAGCTCGTTCCCAGGGACCAATCCCTTCCTCAAGGTTGGGACAAAAGACGACAAGTCAACATTCCAAAAGATTTCCGAAGAAGACGAATACGAGGTGACGTCACCAACCGATCCCACCTTTCGAAACGCCAACGCAGGCCTCATGTCCTCTGGCGAGAACACCATCGGTGGTGAGCCTACCTTTACTGAAGTGGGAGGGGAAATACGGTTCGGTCGCAGTCCTTTCGGGGATGGGTATGGAGGTGGAAATGATGGCCAGGAGGGCTTCACCGGACCAGGCGGCTCCCGTCCCACGGGGGGCTTGGACTCGGGGTTTCCCAATAACTACGCCTTGGGCCGTCGAACATCGGTGTCAGCGGAGTCCCTGAATCCTACTTCGGCGGGTTCAGATAGCTGGGTACCCCCTTACCATGAGAAGACTACCGAGCAACTCTCCCGCCTCAAAACCGCCGTGAGCGGAAATTTCCTCTTCTCCCACCTGGACGACGATCAGTTCACGACCGTGCTTGACGCGCTTGTGGAGAAGCCCATTCCCGCCAAGGGCATCAAAGTCATTTCCCAGGGTGATGCGGGGGATTATTTTTACGTGGTCGAGAATGGTCATTTCGACGTCTATATCCATCCGTCAGGCGCCGTGCAGCCCGGTGCAGATGGGATGGGCAACAAAGTGGGCTCAACCGGACCTGGAGGCTCTTTCGGTGAGCTGGCACTCATGTATAACGCTCCTCGTGCGGCCACCATCGTTTCCACTGATGCGAAGAGTACCCTCTGGGCCTTGGACCGGATCACATTTCGGCGAATCCTAATGGACTCCGCCTTCCAGCGACGTCGCATGTATGAGGCGTTCCTGGAAGAAGTCCCCTTGCTGTCGAGCCTGAAGCCCTATGAACGATCCAAGATCGCAGACGCTCTCGAGCCGATTAAATTTCCCTCTGGTTCGACCATTATTTCGGAAGGTGACCCCGGTGACGCATTTTACCTTCTTGAGTCGGGTGAAGCCGACGCATTCAAAGATGGGGTTGAAGGCCCCGTCATGTTGTACAAACGGGGCGACTACTTTGGCGAGCTTGCCTTGCTGGATGATAAACCTCGCGCGGCTAGCATCGTCTCCAAGACGGACGTTAAGGTCGCGCGGCTTGATCGCGATGGGTTTAAACGGTTATTGGGACCAGTGGAGAATATCATGAGGAGAGCTGAATATGAATCGAAACCTACACCTGCGTGATGTGTAAACTGTTCCTTTGCTTTGGGAGAATCGGAGTGGGTCTACGGCTTTATGGAGTGTTTTTACTATACTATATTTTCTTATTCTTTTTTTTTTTTTTTTCCCTTAACATTTCTCCATGATTATCAATAGTTTCCTTTTGTGTGCTGGATAGGTAAACGGAGCGAGTTTGTCTCACGATGTGAAAATTGGTCCCGTATCATGACGAATCATTGGCCTCCAGGCTGTTGTTGACTTTCCCCGTTCATGGTGTCTTTTTTTTTTCTGTTGCGCTGTTTTTGCCCTCTACCTCGCTGCTCCTGTTCTCCTCATGTCAAGTCGGAACATTGCGGTTGTTATTTATTTTATCCGTGACAGTGGACCATGAATATTCATTCCATCTAGTAATTGGAATCTTTCCTCTTATTTTCTTTCTTACTTTCTTTATTGTGTGATGAGCTCCGATGCACATTGACACGTCAGTAGATGGGGTCTATTTACAAGCCTTATGACAAGGCTAGAAGAAGCGAAGAAGAGAAACAGAAGAAAAGAGACACAGTCACCGTTCCACCACCAAGTCACTTCGCAGCACCCACTTCTCTCCGCCGAAGACTTCCATACCCTCATGCGCGAGACACTGGTCCCCATGGCGGTGCAGTAGAGCCATTCCAGTCTCTGGTGCCACCGAGACCGGTTCCGGGTTGCGATTTGCGCGCGTCGGCTCAGGATAGAAGACGGTTTCCCCACCAGAGCAAGCCGTCAAGTAAATCAGTAGCGTCCACGTTGTCCGGGCTGGCTGTGAAGGATGCGATGGCGAAGAGAACGTGACAGTGTTTGAGTCATCATCTGTTATATTTTATCGTTAGCCATAAATAAACCTATGATCATCTGAAGGTCCCCCCCAAAAAGAAAAAAAAAAAAAACTTACAGTGCTGCGCGAAAAACTGCCCTTTCGTATACCGATAGATTCGTATATTCGCATTCAGTCCCAACGGCTTCCCACCCCAAATGTCGGTCTCGGCTTCCTCCCTCTCTCTCTCTAGCTCTGCGTAGATCCGGTTGGTTACGAGCTCCTTCATCGCCGTACCACTCCAGAGCATCTCGGCGAAATTCTCATCTTGGACCTGGAACCGGTCATTGACGCGGACGGCGTCGCCCTTTTTGGGTTTGCCGGGGGTCGTGATGAGAGGAAGTGAGGAGAGGAAGGAGACGTAGGTTTTGCAGAGAGAGGATGGGAGGAAGTTGGGGATTAGGTAGATTTGGTCGTCGAGAATAGGTGTGATGGTTAAATCGGTGGTGGGGATCAGGGGACGAAGGGGAGGCCAGTTGGGTTTTTGGGGGATGGTTTGAGTTGGGGTTGGGGGTTGTTTGTCCTTTTTGGACTTTTTGGGAGGCATCTTTATTTTTTTATTTTTTTGTAGGTTTTTTTCTTCTCTCTCTCTCTCTCTGTCTTCCAGGTTTCTTTGTATTTTTTTTGGTTGTTGGGGTGGGACAGAGTGGTTGGTGGATGCTGGAAGGAGGTAGTATCTATTGATTGTACGGGATGATATGTAAAATGGAGGGAATTTATTTTTCTTTCTTTTGTTCTGTATAGAAAAAGTATTGAAAAAGAGGAATAGAGAAGAGAGAGAGAGAGAGAGAGAGAGAGAGAGAGAGAGAGTCTGATAACTGATAATGAACTGATAATGATATGATATGCATGGGGGGAATTCTTGGCATTTTGGTTGCAGAGCCTTGGGGTACCTGGAGGAGGTACCTGGCAGTATTAAACAAAGAGGAGGGTACATCTACTCGATCCTTGAGATCCTTGACGTCTGGAGAAATTATTCCGATGTATCTATCTTGTACTAGTGACTTCTCCTTCCACCTAATCTCCCCTACCAACCCAGGTACCAGGCTCACTCCGGCAACCCAGACCGACCACCCGTGCCGGCAGAAAAAAAAATCCTCATCGAGACGGACCAGTCACAGGCCTGCAAGGCACCGTTCACCGCCCTCTTCCTTTCGATCTCCTCTCCCCCATCGACTTCTCCAGCACCAGCACCAAGCCGCCGGTCATGTCGTTGTCGACGTCGCAGACCATGACAGCGCCAGCGGTGGGCCATCGTCCTCCTGATGCTGGTCCGAACATGTCGTCAATGTACGACTATGGCCGTTCCCAACAGCCTGACCACCATCGGCCATCCTCCCCGCCCAGCGACTCCGCTATCCGCTCCCTGCACGATCCTGTCCCCGACCCCGACGCCTCTCCCAAGGGCCTCGCCTCTCTCTCCGGCAGAATGCCTGTCAAATCAGAACCTATAGACCCTGATCAGTCGCCATCATCTGCCACAGCCCCTTCCCACGACTCCCCGTCCAACAGCCTGAGGCGGCAGTCCGCCGCCAGTGCGCTCCTGGCTCAACTCCTCGGCAACCAATCATCTGCGCCTTCCGACGGGGCAGGACTGTCCGCCGCCGCTGAACCCGCCGCGCCCGCCGAGCAGGCATCGAACCAGACCCCCAAACCCGACTCGGAGATGAATGGCCACTGGCCTGCTGAGTCTTCGACGGATCCGTTGGCTGTGCCTGGAGATGGATCGGTTGAAGTTCAGGACCAGAACCCTACGAACCTCAATGACTTACCGGGCTCCCAGTATGAGGAGAAAAAATCAGACCCTTCGGCGGAGGTGCCATTTACGAACCCAGAAAACGTTGAAAATGCGCCCGTAAAGACAACAGAGTCCATTGAAGGCTTAACAGACCCTTTACTATTCTCGAAATCCGGTCTAGACAATTCCGACCTCTTTCCGCCCTTTGATATCACAGCCGCTACGACGAACCCGCTCGAGGCACTACAACAAAATGAGATGATAACTGCGGCTTATCTCTCCCAAAGTGCTGACCTATCCGCTCTAGGATACTCGGGGGGCCACCTGACTCATGATGGCACTGGCTCCGTTTCGGGGTCAGAGCCTCGGATTCAGGCTTTTGCGAAATTGGAGTTTGATGATGGACACTTCTATTGCAATACGTACTCTTTCGTTCTTGGGCGAGATGTTCGAGCCGCCCGGGCTGCCCATCAGCGTGAATTCCAGGCTCGACACGCAATGAGACAGCCGCGCGCGAAAAGTTCAAGTGGTGGCAATACATCACATACCCCCGCTCGTGTAAAACATGAAGGTAGTGGCATTATGGGGAGCGTCGTTAGTGATCGTGGTGGTATCATGGGATTTGACCCTGATATTCCTCCACATCTACCGCCTGGTGTAAGTCGACGGTCGTCCAATTCCTCTCACGGCGAATCAGGCGCTCCGCTACATGCGACGCCAGCCCAACTTCAATCTACCACTACCGACTACAATGCTCTCGCGATGCAATCATTAACCGAAGGTGGCGGTGATGCAAAGCCTGTCGACGCTTTGGCATTGCTGCCTTCCCCCGATTCATGCCCGACAATTCCAATCCATCCCCCGGCGACCGTTGATGGCAGTGCCGCTGGACATCGGGGTATTTCACGAAAACATGTGAAAATCGCTTACAACTTCGACCGAAGTCTATTTGAAATGGAGGTGATGGGAAGGAACGGTGCTTTTATTGGAGCAGACTGGTTATCACCCGGTCAAATTAGACCTTTACATAGCGGCGACTATATCCAGATTGGAGGCGTGCGCATTCGATTCTTGCTTCCAGATGTACCGATCGGCGAGACCGGTGCCGACAGAATGGAGGAACCGTTCGCTGCGGAAGACGAAAGTGCTCATGCTTCAGTTCCCCTCGATCATGAAGTTGACGATGACAAGCACGGCGCTGCTAGTTCCGAAAAGAAGGACGACAAGTCTACTAAGATTATCCTGAAAACTAATAAGGAGCCTGAATCAACACAACCTATGTCATCTATTGAAAGCAACGCCGATGGTTCTCAGCCACCCCGCCGACGTGGTCCTGGAAGACCTCCCAAGGATGGGATTATGTCCAAGCGTGAACGAGCTGAACTGGCTCGTGAGCAAAAGGCGGCCGCCAAGCGCGAAGCAAATGGGGGCGTCACTCCTCCGCCCTTCGGCAAATCCAAAAGTGGCAAGACCACGACAACAGGCGCCCCCGTCACCACGCCGAAAGAATCTGCGGGTGCAGAATCTCCCGGGTCCAAGCCAGAGAAAAGAAAGTACACGAAGAGGAAGAAGCCCGATGGCACGCCCATGGACTTCCCCATTCCTTCGACGGAAGGCGGCCAGTTCCCCATGGACCATCGCCCAGAGGATTTCGTCAAGGCACCTCCTGTCAAAAAACGCAAACCATCGCGCTCACCCTCGCCCAATTACCCTCCAGAATCTGCGTATACGCCGGAGGACCTGTCCAAGCCGCCATACAATTATGCTGTGCTTATCTTCGATGCGCTTACGGAGGCTGGTACTCCAATGACGCTGAAACAGATCTATCGTGCTTTGAAGCTCAAATATCCATACTTCCGATTTAAGTGCGAGACGGAAGGTTGGACTTCTAGTGTACGACATAATCTCAATGGCAACAGCCATCTCTTCATGCATGCTGAAAGAGATGGGAAGGGATGGTCGTGGCAGCTGCGTCCAGGGGCATCGGTTGAAAAGGAGAAGAAGAGACGCCCATCACCGCCTCCGCCAGTGTCGCAACCACCATCGATGCCAGCGTCGACTCCGCAGTATATGCCTCAATTAAATCCATCCTATGCCAACAACCCGGCGAATGGACAGGCGAACATGCCCAACCCGCATTTCCAGTTCCCGCCAATGCCATCAAACCCGTACACTGCGCCTGCGCCTGTGCCTGCACCTGCACCTGCCCCTGTTCACGCCCCGGCTCCTCCACAACCAAGCCCGTACCCTCCTCCGCCTCCTCCATCACAACCTAGCGCCTCTACCCCTTTCCCTTTACCCACGCCGCTCCGAAACAACCTCCCCCCTGCCTTTGCGCAGGTTACGCCATCTACCTACACCTCTCCTTACGCCTCCGACCCTCCTCCACAGCTCCTTCAATATCAACAGTCGCAGACTATGCAACATCCGCCACAACCGCCGCCTCCGCCACAGCCGCAACATCAGTCACCTTACCCGCCCCAAAATCCTCAACCGATGTCCAACATGAGCCAGCCTCCCCAAGGCCTACCCCCCAACTCTGGTCGTCCACCTATGCAGCCTCCACCGCCCATGAATCCCGGACCCAGCGAGCCTGGAGCCGGCGCGATGAACACGTCCGATACGTCATCGTTCAATGAACGAGCCAGCAAGGCTATCGACGACTTCGAGGCGGTGCTCGTGGAAGATTACGAAGACAAGAACTACATCCGAGAGGTACTGAAAAGTGCTCGTGCTCGTGTTCTGGGCCATGCGACAGAGAGCTCATTCCCTGGCGGGGAGCCCAAAGACGAGACGGTTCTTGTGGATGCGCTACAGAGCCTGGTCAATAGTCTCAAGGGCGAGTAGAGTGTGTGAGAGATCCTTATTCGTGGATCCCGGCATGACAAGAACTGAACTGAACGATTTACGAATTGATCCATTTCTATTTTTAACGTTTACGAATGCCTACATATACGGCGATTAGGCTGGTGTTGAGGGAGGTTTGCGACATATGAGGGAGGCAAACATGCCATTTTCTCGGACGGAGTCCGTCTCTTGGTTCTCTCCCTCCAATCTTTTCTTTCTTTCTTTTTTAGTTTGTGTTTTGGATTTTGTGTGATTTGATGATATCCACTATGTTCTGGGTGCAATGCTCCTCATACTTCGAGTTCATCTGTGCGATGACGTGTGCAAGAAAAACTCATTGCGATATTTCTTGGTTTCTTTGGTTTTTTGATTTTGATTTAGGGGGAGTGAAAAAAAAAAAGTAGTAGCAGCAGCAGCAGCAGCAGCAGTAGTAGCAGTAGTAGTGGTGGGAGTTTATATCTGCATAGACAAAATGAACATGGAATATGGCTGAATTCTATTTGTATATTCTCAGTATACTCCGTATCTTTTGATCAACTTCAACTAAGCAATCCACTTCTTCTTCCTCCTCCCCTCCCCCTTTTGCAAATCCATCCTCGCCGGCACAAACAACGCCGTCCCAACCAACGCCCCGACTCCCCCAAAGACAATCGCCGCCTGATACGACCCATCATACGCCCCGATCATCGCCCCCGTGATAGGCGTCCCCGTCAACGCCGCCACACTGACCACCCCCAACGCCATGCCCATGTACGCCCCGACCTGGTTCGGCGCCGGCGCCGTCATCGCCAACGTCGCGAAATACAGACTCGTCACCGTGCCAAAGAAGAACCCCATCACCACCGCCACGCCAATCAACCCGGCCTCGTCCCCCACCGCCAACCACCCCAGCATCGCCACCCCGAACCCCACCCCCGACGCAGTCACCACGTTGAAGATCCCGACTCGCGCGCTGACCAGCCCGCCCAGCACCCGGCCCCCGATCGACGCCCCGTTCACGATCGCTAGCAGGTAGTTCGACATGTTGGAGGAGATTCCGAGCCCCTGCGCAAACGACGGGAGGTAGAAGAACGGGATGAAACATACCCAGTTCAGGAGGAAGATGGCGCCGACTTGCAGCGTGTAGGCTGGGACGCGCCAGGCTTGTTTGACCAGGACGATGGGGAGGGGGGAGCCGGTGCGTCGTTGTCGCGGGCTGCGTGTCGAGATTGTTATACTGGCTGTCATGCTTGTGACGAGCAGTATGAAGCCGATGATTCGGACGGCCCAGCCGAAACTGAGTCCCGGGGAGGAGTTGAGAAGGTGGCTCAGCGCGATGGGGATGATGATTCCGCCGATGGAGGAGCCGGTGGTGCCGAGCGAGACGGCGAGGGCGCGTCGGCGCTGGAAGGATTGGTTCACGGCTGTTAGGGCAGGCGTGTAGGTTAGGCCGTTGGAGAGGCCGCCGAGGATGCCTTGTGCGAGGAGGAGTTGGTAGTATTCGGTGCAGAGGCTGGTGAGCATGACGGAGAGGATGAAGATTGTGGAGCAGGGGATGATGATTATCTGTGGGGTTTAAATTGTTAGAGGTATATATATTTGTTGGATTGAGGGTACAGTTTACTCGTGGCCCATATCGGTCTGTCAATGGCCCCGAGATGAGTCCGGAGGAGAAGATGAAGAACGACTGGAGAGATCCGATCCATGCGATGTTAGAGTGGCTTTCGTTGGGCAGATGGGTGGTTTTGTAGTAGGCTTCGTAGGTTCTAGTTAGCCAGAATGAGTGTCTCTCTCTCTTTATATATTTATATATACATATATCTGTATGTATATATTTGTCACTTACCCAAACGCATTGCTGTATCCGAACGTGTTGAAGGTGATGCAGAATAGGGCTACCACAGCCATCCAGCCTCTGATGCCGCCTTCATCGTCGCAGTCGATGTCGCAGGCGATATCTCGTGGCTGGATTTCTCGTGGGGGATGCTTTGCCTGCTTCTCCTCCTCCTCCATATCACTCATCTTGGTGGTGGGTAAGAGGAATCCATCCAAGATAAGAAAAATGGTGGAATCCAAACATGGTGGGCGTTTGGCTCCCTCTCTCTATCTGCAAGGGGTTTCATTCTATTTCTTTTTTTTTTTCTTTCTCTCCCTGAATGTTCCTCTTCCGATTTGGGGTTCTCCAGATGATGCGTTAGCGACATGAGGCTGTTTTTGGTTGTGGGCAGAGAGTGATGGTACCGCTATTAATTAGGGCACGATTGAATTATCTATTCTCCATGGGTTATCTAGGGCTGACTCCCACGAGAGGAGGTTATAATAGTACAGGTCCATTGTCTCAATTGACAGGAATGGTCATTGTAGAACTAGTAGGATGGAATATTGGGAAGTATATCCATCACATTCAATCTATAAGTTCATCAGAGCCAACATTCGCATTGACTGAGTCCAAATACCTGATTTGTGATTCCCTTCAGATTTCACAGAGACTCCGGTTGTTATGGTGGTGCATCTTCCTGAAGACGTCATGTTGGTTCTCTACTACGAAACCACTACGCAACTTGGCGAGAAAGTGTGCCACCCCCTCTTTCATGATATTTGAATGAACCCTTGGGTTTCTGCGGTAATTCCTCATCCTTATATAATCGTGCATTAGTGCTGTCAACCTGTGGCCGAAGCAACCCGATTTCCCCTCATGATCCACCTCCTCCTTAAAGCCCCGACGCGCGGGGGTTTTATGTATTGGATTTCTAATCGAGGACATTTAACTATCGGAATGAATTATAATTAATAATATTATTATTCTAATAACATAATAATCATGATTGTATTCAAGGTAGGAGGTAGTAGTGAGATAGAAAAACAAGATGTCTTCTAACTAGTTAACTATAACTAGTAGAATCTGTCATCGGGCAGCCATGTCATTTCTCCCTCCTCCTCCCCTCCCCACTTGGATGTGACTGACTGTATGTGTTATAGAATGTGTGCAGTGCATTGCAGCAATGATTCATTGACCGTTCCTGAATAGGTAGTCGGTACGGTCCTGATGACCTACATTGGTATGTGCGTCGAGGTCCAGAGTACTTGTCGAGTACATCTGGTCTGATTGGGCCAGAAATCCGCTTGGTTTGGGTGAGTGTTGTGTCGCCTGTAAGGAGCACAATCTATGCACATGCCACAGATGAGAGTTTAAAAAAATAAAATAAAAGAAAAAAAGAAAAAAAGCGAGTCTTGTTACCTCCGCATATGAGGAGTACACAGTATGACCATTCTTGGGGCGGATATGATGGGTAATGGTGGGTGGTCGGTGGTTCTGTTCTTTCACTTAGTTACCTAGTTAGGGCTATGCTGGTATCCTCCTACAAACTGCACCAACCAACCTACCAAAGGTGGTTCAGTCTGACCGCATCCGAGGGGGAGAGAGACGCCTGATTGGGCGCTTGGTGACGCTCCATGAGTCAGATGCTGAGTCTTGTTTGTTGGTTCTTCTCATGGGCAACTATATCGCTCTCTATCTACTAGGGAGATATCTCCTGAGGGGACAGTAGTGCTACGGTGTAAGGGTGCAGGCGAACAACCTGATTCATCCGCATGATGGGATGAGCAGCACCAGCAGCAGCCAGCAGCAGTAGTGGTAGGGGGAGTAAGACACACACTCTCTCTCACTCATCTGATGACGGTCGACAGAGCAACTAACTGCAGGGTATTTTGCCGGGAATGTTTGACTCAGCGCGTACACCCTGGATTTACAGATGCTGATTGGTTCTAAGTCCCTTTTCCATGTTTTGGTCACTTTGTCTGTTCACCTTTATTTATTTATTATTTACCTATCTAACTGGTTATGTCCATAGTGAGTTTCATTCGAGATCAGGTATCTCATATAGTACCTAGTTAGGAGATGTAAAATCATTAAGTTTTCGAATAATACCCATCCTGTACCTTACGGAAAATGGCCCTGATCGTGTTCCCTGCAGGCGGAACTGCCTCGTTCAAAGGTGAGGCGGCGACTTGCCACCAGGTTAATATTTTATTTTTAATTTCTTAGGTGTCATGACCGACCTTTTTTATTTATTATTTTTATTTTTATTTTTTTTAACCTTGATCTCTCGTAGGTTTCCGGAATGGATTGGCAGCAGGTATGATGAAATGGGGGCCAGGTTTTTTCTCCACGCCACAAGCAACCATGAGGAAAGTCAAAAGTCCGGGGGAATGGATGATGAGGTTCTTGATTTGAATTTGAATTTGGGGGACTGTATCATCTGTGTCATATTTATGGATGTATATCAATAAGAAATCAGGGATAGGGATGTGAATGTCTGTATTTCTTGAATAATGTCTCATAATATTCTGTCTGTAAATTCACCATCATCATCCATCATGACCCGGAAAATACCTCCCCTTACTTACCTAATCCCATCCAACCCTGACGCACGACCGAAAATAGACCAGAACCAGCCACGCACTACGAGGTTGTACTAGTCGATTTAGTATCGAGACACGTTTCTGGTTCTTTTTTTTCTCTTTTTTTTCTGGTAGAATTATTTTAGCACGGGGTGGAAGAAGAAGAGAAAGAACAAATAAAATTAAATAAAATTATTTTTTTTTTCCAAAAAAAAAGGAGTGGGTAATTTCTTTTTCCCCTATTAGGACGTGCACTCCCACTTGCTTGTTACTCCACTGTTCTCTCACCGTTCCCTCCCTTTTCTGTCTCGGTCGACGACGCTTCGGGGCTAGACAAGCCTGTGTGACTGCGACTTTGCATCAGTTGTTGCCTGGTTTAGGGGAGATGCTCCATCGAACTAATGCTCTGGGACGGAATTAGGAGGTCAGAGGAGGGTCTTCTCGTACCCTTTTTCTGATTAGTATTACTATTATCATCATTCTCATGATTATCCTTATAATTATTCAAATCTTTATAATTGTATTTTTTATTTTATTTATTTTATTTTATGATTTTTCAAAATTACTATGATTATCATTATTATCAACTACCTAGTTGAAACATCATCAGGACTGAAGTTCAGCCGTCCTCGATTGAGATTGATTGATGGATGATGATGATTATTAAAGCTGGTTTCAACCAGAAACGGTATGAGTATTACTTATTATTATCCATCCTCGTTCATCCACTCTTTCCTTCTTGGCCCGTTCGAGTCGAACTACTCCCCCCTAAAAAGAAAAAAAAGTGGCCCTCTGCCATTCATGGAGGATTATTAAAATAGGGTTGGTTTTATTTTTACTTTTTTCTCTTGAAAGTCAAGAATCCAATAACTCCATGCATCTCCAATTTCAATGGAAAAATCATCCATAATTTGATAGTCCTTTTTTTTTTTTTTTTTTGTATTTTCTATTATATACTACCTAAGGTAATGTCCTATGTATATACTTTGGAATGACAGCATAACCCAGTAGTTTGGATGGGTAGACAGACGACCAACGTCTTTTCCCGCGGATGATGTTTGTTTCTTGAGAAATTTTTCGATGATCCATGGTCCTCTCATCCATCGGCGCCGAGTAACCACCCCTCAACGGCTTCTTTTCTTCTGGCGTCGCGACACTAAACCGCAATGAACGATAGCCACACGATGGACGGGCGGATAGTCAGGGAAAAAAAATTTCTGTAAACTCTAAATCCTCCATGGGAAGAGGAAGAGGGACTTTGTGCTAGCCGTGAGGATTTGGAGGGTTTGTTTTTTACTTAGTGAATAATTATACATACGACTCCGTATCTATCCTCGGGTTTTGCGGCTGGGAGGGGGGATTTTTCGTTTGATTTAATTTGGGGTTTTTTAATTTTATTTTTTTGCGTTCGATGTGGTTGGTCAGATTTTTTAAGGATGGTTGGGTGAAGGCATTAAAATGTTTTATTTTGATTTTTGATTTTCCCTTTGGGAGGGGTGGAAGAGGTAATTTCAATGTGACGGTTGGACATTTTTGATTATTATTATTTTTAAGTTGGTCTTATTTGACTGTTGATGGACTTTCCCTTCTTCTTCCTCCCCCTCGACCCTTTTCATTCCGGGTCCTCCTGACCGGTATTAATTAAAAAAAAAAAAGAAGTTGTTTTTTTGTGATCATTATTTATATTACTGTATATGATGATAGTCATAATAATAATTACTCGATTGCCATCATAATAATAATAGTAATAGTAATAATAGTATATATATAATAATATAATTATAGGCGGCAAAATAAAATAAAATAAAATAAAATTGAATGATTATCGTCATAATAATACCGATGAGAGAGGAGGATAATAACTGAGGAACCGACCGGGCCAGTCCCCGTCTGACTAACCGCCCCCCTCTTCTCTCTTTCTCTTTCCTCACTAAATATTCTTCCTCGTCTTCCCTCACTCACTCCTCCACTCTTCTCCATCCTCCACTCTTCCTCCTTTCTCTCTCTCTCTCTCCCCCCGTGTGTGTGCTCCTACTTCTTGCTTTGCTCTCTCAATTGTTCTCTCATCCTATGTTGCCTTGTGTTTAAATTTCCTCCCCAACGAGCTTTTCACTAAGTGTCGTTGTCTCCGTGGCTCGAGCCTAGTTAACTTCGACGCGAGAGTGAGAGAGAGACTGTTCGTGTTTTTCTCCCCCCTATCTTCGACTGTCAAAAGAAAGAAAGAAACAAACAAAAAAAAAAGTCGACCCTCTCCGTCTTCTTCTCGCCACGGCTTCCCTCTTCTCTGTTCTGGTACTGATCGCGTCTGGTGACATCTAATTACCGGCTTCTTTCGCCTGAATCTCCTTTTGTGACGGAACTGATCTTTCAGCAAACCGATACAAGGAAACAACACCAAGACTTCCCCCCCCTGATAACGGACCCGACAAGAAAAAGGAATCAATCAAACGCGCTAGTTGCGACCGCTCCTTACGCTCTTTTTCTTCTCCAGTCTTCTTTCATTGCTTTTGTGTTGCCTTTGCCATTGTTGAACCACACCTCCATGTTATTCAACTAAGAGACTCTCACTACGCCATACATAGAGCTCCGGCTCGTTGAGCATCGCTCTTCACCCCCAGGATCAGGGTCTGGCGGACATAGACGGTTCGTATCTATCTTTCGGCTCTTCTTACCCCCCCCTAGACTTATTGGATGGTTATTATCCATTGAAATTATTTGTGGGATGACAAAGGCGCTGACTTGAGACTTTCCATGACGTTATAGTAAAATCGGTCTATTTCCCCATCCTGAACTGGTTCTCTTCTTCTCATTCTCGTTATGCCGTCCTTCTTCAATCCTGGCCTTCAAGGTCTTCCTCCCACTCCTCCCCACATCAACGGTGGTAACATGGAGAACGAACCACCTTTCTACGTGATGGGCCAGTCCGCTTTCCCCCCGCGCTACTCTCAGAGTGGCTGTGAATTCATCGAACAGTACTCCCAATCGGCTTGCTTCGCCAAACCGCCCCCGATGAACCTACTTCCACCCTCCGCCCACGTCATGCGCAGCGGGAGAGACATGACTGCCGTTCACTCCATGAACCAGCCCATGTTCGGTCCTCTTGCCAACACCAACGTACTGCCCCCCATCCGATCCAACGTCCAGCTGCCTCCGATGGAGAGTTCGATTCCGCCCCAATACCGCCGACACGATGCCATGGTGCAGCCCGAACAGCCGCCACGCAAAGAGGAGAAGGCCACCGGAGGTGTGGCCGCCCACTTGGATTATGAGATGGACCAGATGTCCGACTTTGTGGCTGAAATGGCCCAGGGAATGTATGCTTTGTACATCACCGAGATCAACCTAGCAGATATTGACTTCGCGCGAAGCGTCTACCCAGGATCGTCTGTACCCCCGCAATTCCGAAAATACGTCTTCCAAATTTTGTCGTCGACTCGCCTCCCAAGCTCGACAATTCTTTTGGGCCTCTACTACCTTGCCTGTCGGATGCGCATGCTTTCTACTGCCAAAGTGTACTCATCTGGCAGCGGGCAAGTCTACCGTATGCTCACGGTGGCTCTCCTTCTGGGGAGCAAGTTCCTGGATGACAACACGTTCCAGAACAAATCGTGGGCTGAGGTCAGCAACATCCCCGTCGGCGAACTGAATTCCATGGAACTGGAGTGGCTCTTTGCCTTCGAGTGGAAGATCCACGACCGCATCTACGATCAGCAGGATGGCTTCGCCTCATGGCGTTCTCACTGGGACACCTGGCGTACCAAGTTCACCCGGGCGCAAGAGACCCGCCACAGCCTTGCTCCTCTCGACACGAACGTGCCTCGGGGGCCCCGGGTTTCCAAGCCTCTCATGTCGCCTGAAGGTCCGATCCCTCCGCAATACCAGCGCAGCTCCCACTTTGAAAACTCCTGGCTCAACCCGACGGCATCGGAATACTCTCCCCCATCCGCCCCCCATAGTGGACCGACCACCCCTGATTATTACGCGGTCGGGCCGTGGGGATATACGAACCCTCCGCCGCCTTACTCTCGCACATGGGTGCCTCCCCAGCAACAGTACATTCCCCAGGCTCCTCGCTCCCAGCCCCCGTCCTATCACCACACCCCAGCCTACGGGTTGCCTTTTGCCCAGAGTGTCTGGACTGGTCACGGCTCCTCCTGCGGCTGTATGTACTGTGCCAAACATATGGAGCATTACATGTGTCCAGGTGGTATCTTCGGAAACTCGATGCAGCCCATTGTTGCCGGCTAATTGGGTCGGCAAGTGGTGCCAATGTTAACCGATGAACGCTCATTTTTTTCTTGCTTGTTGCTTTTTTTTTTTTATTTCACTCTTCTTCTAGATCTTCTTTAACTTCTTGATCTTATGATACCGCATCTTCTTCCATTTCAGCTTGCGATGACTTTTCTTTTTTTTTTTTCGGCCTTCGGTTTCGGTTATTCCTGTTGTGTCAGCTGAAAAAGTGTCTTTGGTCCTCAGTTTCTTGGCCCACTCAAAAAGCAAAAATCGGAAAAAAAAGTGTCATACAGCGACATAAAACGACTACCACATCTACGACACAAATACCAACCTGCATTTACGATATGGCCTAGTTGTCTTATTTCGACTTGATACGATTTTGTTGCCTATGGAACGTCGTACCCGTTTGATCGTGTTCGAACATTACTCAAAGATTCCGGGAGACCCTTGCTCTTTGCAGTGCGACGTCACGATATTTATGATTTCTACTGTGTTGATTTGACCATTCTTCGATACTCTTTTTTTTTTTTTCCCGTTGTCTTTTTTTCCCCTCTGGATTGCGCATTTCATCTGGCGAATGTTGTTGATAGATACATTGGTTTTCCTCTCCCCTACATGCCTTGACTATTCTGGCGTTAATATTCTCTTCGTTTCATACCTGCCTCTGCATCTCTGTTCTGGTTGACAGATTCGGCTTGATATATTCTATTTTTTTTTTTTTTCGATCAGTCAAAAAGTTTTGGTGCTATCCTCCGGCTCGTCTTGTTGATCCAGCGGATTCACGCGAACTCTCGACTGTCGCCATGTTTTTACTTCTCTTCTACGATTGTTTTCGATGCATGTTGGTCTTATCGTTCTCATGCCCATTGTCGTTGGTAAGACATAAAAAAAAAAGTGATACACCCCTTGTGCCCCCATATGCCACTTTGCATTCTTCTCTCCGTGATTCAAACCATTTGTTTGATTGATTGATTTGTTCAATTTTTCATTCTTTGATTGTAAGCTATATTTAACTACATCCAGATAAGCTTATCGTGGAAAAAAAGATTAAAACCACTTCCTAACTCTGGGAAACTTGTTTTCTGTGCTTCATTATTCACTAAGATACTAGTTTAACATCACATCACAGCTTGGTCACAGGAGGAACCCGCATCTGGTGCAGCGCGCGTCGAATGATCTTGCCACTGCCCGTCCGGGGGATTGCGTCGATGAAGACCACGCCGCCGGTGAGCCACTTGTGCCGAGCGAACCTGGATGCGATCAAGTCCTGGAGCTCCTTTGCGGTCACGGCCTCGGACTTGCGCACCACAAATGCCCGCGGGTATTCGTTCTCGTCACTGTTTCTCCATGGTCAGTACTCAATCGGTTGACAAGACAAGACAAGATAAGACGTACATTTTCGCGCCGACCACCGCTGCGTCGGCCACGCCCGAATGCTCCAGAAGCGTCAGTTCCAGTTCCGCCGGAGAGACCTGCAGACCCTTGACCTTGATGAGTTCCTATGCCCATCCCAAACGTGTCAGCAGTTGCATCGATGAGATAATCGGTAATAGTAAACCAGAGAATAGAAAGAGAGAGAGAAAAGGGAGGGGGGGGAAATAATACCTTCAACCGATCCACAACATAAATCCTGCCCTCCGCATCAACATACCCAATATCCCCCGTGCGCAACCACCTCATCACCACCTCCCCATCCTTAACCTCCTCCACAATCGTCTCCGCCGTCTTCTCCGGCTTATCAAAATAACCCTTCATGACATTCGGCCCCGCAATCCACAGCTCGCCCCCCGTGACCCCGGCCGGCAACGACGCCGAAAAATCCTCCCCGTCCACCGGCACAACCCTTACCTTGCAGTTGGCGTTCAGCCACCCGACCGACCGCCCGTCGTCCTCGTCGTCCGGCGCAAACCCCGACAGCGAGCAGGTGCATTCGGTCATCCCCAGGCCTTGTTTGACGCTTACGCCCGGCCGGAGGAAGAGTTTGGCGACGGCGCGGCCGGTCTCCGGGTTGAGAGGCGCGGAGCCGGTGGTTACGCTCTCGATTGATTGCAGGTTGTAGTCCGTGGGGCGGGGGTGTTTGGCGATCATGTTGAGGATTACGGGCACTGCGGAGAGGAAGGTGATTCGGTAGGTGTCGATGTAGAGGAGGAAGCGGTTGAGGTCGTATTTGGCCATGATGTAGACTTTGGCGTTGAGGCGGGCGGCGTTGAGGCAGAAGTACGTTTGGCCCTGTTGGGGTAAGTATCATGTATATATATATATATATATATACATTACTTTCAGAATGAATGAATGGTATCCAACTCACATAGGCATGATACATAGGCAGAGCGCACAACCATCTCTCCCCCGAAGCGTCAAGCCGGGCCTTGCGCGCCTCTCCCGCTGCAGTGGCCGCCACCAGACCCCGTTTATGCACGAGTTGTTCACAGTTGGCGATGGCGTTGTAGTGCGAAATCTCGACGCCTTTGGGGGCTCCGGTCGTTCTATATTCATTCATTCATTCATTAGGAGAGACCACCATATCCACTGTATATAAACTGTAGCATAAACGCACCCGCTGGAATAATTCAGAATCGCCGTTTTGGCCTGCGCCTCGTCGGCCGTGGTAATCCGTCTCCATGTCCACGACTGCACTTCCTCGGGCCGACTCCAGAAATCCGTCCACACGGGGGACGAAACGTAGTTTTCCTTGTCGCGGGGGTCGATGAACAGATACACGCGGTTTGCGGGGAGGCCGCAGCGTTCGGCGACGCGGGCGGCGATGGCTGCGCCGGCCGGGTGGGTGAGGAGGACGGTGGCGGTGGAGTCTTTGAGTTGGTATTCCAGTTCTAGTTATTATTATAGAATAGACTGGTTAGATGATGAATTACTTTGCGAGGAGGATAGGATGGTTTGTTTACTCACCACTCTCTGAAGCAGCTGGGTTGGCAGCCGTGAATACTCCCCCCGCCGCAGTGACTCCCCACAGCAACACGGGCACATACAGATTGTTGCCGGAGAAGAGGAGGACTTTGTCATCGGGTTGCAGGCCGAGCTTGGTTTGGAGGCCGTGCGCAACCTGTTTCACGTATAATTCGGCCTGTGCGAGGCTGTAGTTGCGGGAGGGAGCGTCGGCGTCGAAGTACTGCGGGGATTGTTTGGAGGCATTGTCGCCGGAGAAGATGAACGAGGCGATGTCGGTGGTGGGGATGGGGATCTGGTGAGGAGCTGTGTAGGTTATTGGCTGGGTCATTTTGTCTAGTTGTTATTTGTTTATTCTATTTTATGTATGGGGGGTTGGGGTTGGGGTTCAGAGAGGAACAGAGAAAGATGAAGCTATTGGACAAGTACATGTATGGAGGTACTTTTTTCTTCAGGTACTTATTATATATCCTCCGTCTGATTCAAGAAGCCTCTCGGTAATAAGCCGAGTAATAAGCCTAGTCATAAGAATCACTCTCTTCCCCTCTCGTGGTTTGTCTTTTACCGAGCTTATACTTCCTCCTCCCTCTTCTTCTACCCGAGGACCGCCCCCTATTCTGATTCTTCTTCCTTTCCCATGCTTAGAATTCCATCAAGATAGTACCAATTTGATCATTTGATTGACCGATTGACCGAACGAACCGAACCCATTAAGTTGGACCGAACCGAATCGATTCACAATACACTCCTGTACGTGGTTCAACCTTCTGTCGAAATCAACGAACCACCAGAGTATAAATTCCCCGCGTGTGTGACTACGCTCAAAGGTCATCCGAACGAACCGAACGAACCGAACCCATTAAGTTGGACCGAACGAACTGAACGAACTGAACTTATTAAGTTGGACAAATCGAATCAATCACAAGCCATACCGACTCGACTTGGTTTAAGTTAGAAGCCCTAATTTTAAACCCTCACAGCGACGAATATCGTTTGCCTCCATCCACCACCATCTCGCTCCCAGAGATATAACTCGCTTTCTCGCTCGTCAAGAACACCACCGCTTCAGCAATCTCCTCTGCACGACCCATCCTGGTGAGAGGCACCCTTGCGGCGAAAGTCTCGTAGTTGGATCCGCGACGGATGGATTCCTCCATCACTGGGGGAAATATTATTAGTCAATAATAGCCAGATAGCATAGGAAGACAAAGAATGTATAAATATATATAAAAAGATAAAAAAAATTAAAATCTTACACGGCGTGTTGATAAATCCAGGCAACACCGAATTGATGCGAATCCCATCTTTGCCGTAGGCGATAGCATCAGTCCGCGTCATGCCCAGCACTCCTGCTTTAGAAGCTGCATACTGGATGACAGCCACCAAGAATCAGTACATATAGAAAGAAAGGAAGGAAGGAAGGAAGGAAAGAAAAGAAAACTCACCCCCCCAACCGTCGGATGAGACAGGATACCAAAGATGGAGGCGATATTCACAATCGCCCCCCGTTGAGCCGGCGAACCAGTCCTATCCATCGACCATCAGAGACATTCAAATTCGCTAAATCACCATCATCTGAAACGTAAACTCACCTCGATTCCAGCTCCAGCCCCTGTTTCAGCATCTGTCGGATCTCCGCTCGTTGGCAAAGCCACGCGCCGCGCAGATTCACCTCGACGACTCGATCCCACGAGGCGGTATCGAGTTCATGGGTCCGCACCCGCTGAGGGCTGGTGATTCCGGCATTGTTGACGGCATAGTGGATGGCGCCGAATCGCTCGACGGCTTTGTCGATCAGACGCCCGACTTCTGTCTCGGAGGAGACATCCACCGTGACGGCGAGGGTCTGCACCGAGGCGTCCAGGGCTTTCAGCTCAGCACAGACTCCTTGCAGAGATGTCGCGTTGCGGTCGGCGAGCACGAGTCGGGAGCAGCCCTCTTTGACGAAGGTGTGGGCGGTTGCGCGGCCTATGCCTGATGCCGCTCCGGTGATTAGGGCTACGCTGTGGTTTTGGTTAGTTGTCTACTTTAGGTACCTGGTTGGTCCTGGTGGAGGAAGCTTCTTGTATCGACTTACCCGGGCATTCGGGATGGAGTGGCCATGGTGGATTATGTGGATTGTGAGAAACGAAAAGAGGAGGTAAGTAAGACCATGAGGTCAGCGTCTCTATTTAAGACGACCCTGGGCTGGCTGTGCGATGCTTCCCCCGCAGTTGGTAGCAGATCGACTAGGATTCCTGGGGAAAGCCGAGTCACGGAGTTCTGGCCGAGGTCCTTTATGAATAATTGATTGAACAAGGCAACATGACATCTTGAGAACGAGAAAGCAAAGAGGGTCCGTGGAGGTTCGAATATCATCCAGGGTGTTCGAGGAAAGTCTGTAGGTCAAGACCCACAAAGCAGTCAGGAGTCATTTGACGTTTCAAATGATACCTGTATAAAGCGAATTGGCAACAGGGATAATGGCGCGCAAAGAAAAATGATATCGGGAATGCAGTTATTAACGAATTCAAATTCACATAGCTCAACTCCAAGTCTCCAATCTCTGATGCTGGAGGCATTTGCAGAGGGAGACCAAGCCTGGTCATGTCTATCAACAAGGCCACCGACGCCACCGGCTTGCAAGGGACGCCTGTTTCAATTTCTCCGAGGAGACGCGGAATTTGAGATCTCGACTCAGTTCTGCGTTGGCTATGATTCTCTGCATCCAGATATCTAGAATGTCAAAGACCCTGGAGGCTAGATCAAATGCACCCAAACAAAACCACGTAACTCCCATGCTCATGGTGATGGATTTTGTAATGATCCCATGCAGATCTTCCCCTCTGTCCCAGTTTCGTAGCACGATGACCACGTCTCCATCGCTGTCGACGGAGTTGACTTTGTCGGTATGGATGGAGGGGCAAAGCAATGCATATACAATCCTATTCATTTCGATATTCACCCGGCGAATTCTGTGAGCAAGTGGTTTTCGAGGTCCCTTCTTTTGGCCAAGTCTCGGCAAAAGGAGCAAAGAAAGGGAGGAGGTCGGTTGGTCCTGTGAATCGACGTCAGTCTCATCCAACTCAGAGTGGATAGGAACTTACCGTCCGGTCCTCTTTTTTGTGCTGGATTCTCTAGTATTATCTTACGTGGCCTTGAAGGTTAAATATTGCATGGTTTGGTAAAACTAGGTACATAAGCTCTAACGTTGAATTCCCGGGTATCAATGGCAAACGAAGTAAGTCAGTCAGTCTGAGGGAGATCTACCACCATTTGTTTAGTGTGTGATCTCACCATGGTTAAAATTAATTATCGGTGATATGGCAAGCAAGATTAGTATACGCTTCCTCGAATACTCTGATCTTCTCGTCTTTCGGCTTCAATAGGGTCATCGACAATATTATCGCCCTCGCCATCGTCATAATTATCTTCATCTTCGTGACAGCCATAATCATGATCATGCTCATGATCGCATTCTTGATCAACAGCAAAACCTTCATGTTCCATCTCGGTGGCGGTCGTCGTAGCTTTCTTCACCAAGCTTCGTTTTCCTGCGGTCTGAACGTGCCGATGGGGATGGTGTGACCGCGTACGTCGTGGTCGTTGGGATTGTGTGCCGCTTCCTTCATCGTCGCCATCATTACCAAAATCTTGTGACGGCTTAGGCTGATGTGATGGGGGCCGACTGTCAGATCGGGGCGGCGTTTTTTCACCTTCATGTTCATCTTCGGACGGGGCTAGGCTATTTGCCCCACTCAAGGAGCCACCACCATCCCGGCCGCGTAGGTGGAATAGTCCATAGCTCGATCGTGGGGGGTGGAGGAGGTGATCCTCGCTATCGCGGTGCAAACTTGACAGATCAGGACGCTTAGGGACTGGGCTAGGAGTTGACCCGGCTGGTGACGGGTTGCGATCAGAGGTATCGTTATTATTCTTGTTGGATTCGGCGGACGGCGGTAGTCGGTTATTCGTATTCGCATCAAGCCCAAGGAAATTGTATTGTGGGCGTGGAGAAGGTATGGTATTCTGCAAGGGCTTGGCTTCTATTGAACGGTCTCCAAGCGCTGGCTCCGGCGCTGTAAGCATTTCTTGTTCAGTCTGTGTTGCACCTCCCTTCGTCACGATGTCGGATGATCGCTGATCGTCGTTCTGCTGGTGGTGAGGGTGGTGGTGGTGGTGGTGGTGCTGATGATGTGTGGTATCGGCTCCCTTTTTGTGCAGAGTTTCGTGCCCATGTCGGTGAGGTTCCGGCCCGTTTACCTTGGACGAGCGTACCGAAGCTTTTCGGCGAACTCCGTGGCTACATCCCTCAGGGCAACCTCCCCATTTGCGTCGAATCGGGGGTGGGATCTCAGATGGGGTCGGAGGAAGGGGGCTGAGTCCTTTGGCGTTTCTTTCCCGCTGTGCATCTTGTGCTTTCTCCCGCCTTAATTCGGACCATGTGCGCAGCTGGTTTTGCAGCACATACTTCCCATTATCAGGATTGAGTTTCAAAATCACAAATTCGCAATGGTTGATGTTCCGAAGATCTTCAAAGTATTCGACACTCCAATGGTACCATTTCATGAGGAAAACCCTGGTCATTAAACCATGGGTGACCAGGACGCAGACATTGGCAAAGTCGTCCTCTCCGAACAAACGCCACAGCGACTCATTGAACCCGCTGATTCGGTCATAGGCATCAGCGGCTGATTCACCGTTGGGAATTCGATAGAAAAAGTGACCATAGTCCGCCCTCTCCAACCACATCCGTTCCATTTCAGCCGAACACGGTTGGAAATTTCCGAAGTCTTGCTCCCGCAGTCGAGGCTCCTCATAGACCTTGATGGTCTGTCTCGGGAAGGGCGAAGGGGAGGGCGAATCGGAAGTTAGCGACTTGAGAACGCCCTCAGTGGTCTCTCGGGTTCGACGGTATGGGGAGGTGAAAAAGTGGATTTTATCATCTGGTCGGAGAAGCTCGCGCAGTTTGGTACCAGCCTCAAGGGCCTGACGATGTCCTTCGGCTGTCAGCTTGACCCGGTGGTCAGGAACGGTCTGATGAATTTCTCGGCTCTTATTGCCTTCGGATTGGGCATGGCGGATCAAGATGATCATCTACTAAGTGTCAATAGATGGAGTATACACAATTTCTCTCTTTTATGAACAAGAAGCTTACACGCGGCTTGCCCATGGTGGCGGTAACATTCAGTTGATGTACAGCGAGGGGTGGAGGTGGGGGGGGTTTGAAGCGATAAGAAGGGGAGGAAGTAAGATCGATTCGAGTGGAAATCTTCTCTCTAAGAAAATATAATTGAACAATGAACAAGAAGATAGGGAAATAAAATCTAGATCTAATGGAGAGGAATATGAAAAGGGAGGGGGAGTGGAAGAGGAAGAGGGAGAAGAATAAGAGAAAAGGGTAGAGAAAGAAACTGGGCTGAGAAAGAGAGAGAAAGAGATAAGCGGGTACCTGACGCTCTTTTCTCGGGCTGGATCGGGCGAGTGATGTCAGTTGCAATGGTCAGTGTATACGTCGGAATACCTGAGGTATTCATTTCAAGATTATTGAGAACATACTAAAACAATAAAACCAAAATAAGAACACAATAGAAATGTTTTCTTGCTGTATTGTAATAAATAAGTAACCACCTAATAGTTAGTAGGCGGAAGGTACATGGAGTAGGTACAGTAGACATAGAACCTGTCATGATGCCTGTCATATTGCTCGTGCTCGCAGGAAAGATAGGTAAATGAGTTTTCAGTGGCTGTAAATAATTGAAGTAACTCAGTCAATTATAACTAATAGAACATAATTATTATTGGGATTAATTTTTTGGAGAGAATTTCTACCTACTTGACTGAAATTTGACAAACCGGAGATGCTGCGCCAGTTGCCGCAAAGGCCGCCGTACAAGCAACATATCGCGACCTCCATCTGGCCTGTTCATCTTCTTCCCCCATTCACTCCCCAGCCCCGCCCAACGGAGCTCTGCCGCAACAATCCTTCTTTCTTCGAGAAGAAGTCACCATGGCAGACTATCTCTATGAACTGGTGACCCCGCACCTGGCTTCGACAGACTCTTCCTACCCCATCCCCTCGTCCCCTGAGCATGATGCCACCACCGCGCAGTATCTCAATCGACTTCCCACCCTATCTCTCCAAGCTTTACAGGACACCGAACCCCAGTCTTTAGCGCAGTCCTCCCATTCAACGCTTCTGTCCCTCCAAGCCCTATCGAATCGTTCCCACAAAACCTTCATCTCCTCTGCCGACCATCTGTCAAACCTTCGCATTTCCATCCCACAATTGTCCCGCAATGCCCAGGAGCTCCGCGATACAATTCCGAAATTGGACGACGAAGCCGTCCAGTTCTCTTCCAAATATAGTCGGGCCGCCGAAAATGTATTCCTTGACCGGCGAAAGAAGGTCATGCAGCTATCGAGGAATGTTGACCGACTGTCCGACATTTTGGAATTGCCGGCATTGCTCTCGACGGCCGTTTCTTCCGCCGCGGCCAGTGGCTCCGTTTCGACTACATATTCCGCGGCATTAGATTTATACGCACATATAAAAAGACTGCAAAGTCTGTACCCGGATTCCCCCCTCGTCAAGGACGTTGCCTGTCAAGCTGAGGACGCGATGAAGGATATGGCAACAAATCTCATTACGGGTCTACGTACCCAGAATTTACGATTAGCCGCCGCGATGAGAACGGTTGGGTGGCTGCGGCGAGTGGCACCCGAGTTGGAGACACTAGGCAACGATAGCGAAGGTGCGCTCGGCGCCCTGTTCCTGATCTGCCGGTTAGCGAACCTCGTATCAACCTTGGAAGCTCTAGATCCGTTACGGGAACTTGCCGACCAGGAGATGCAGCGGAGAGTACGGGCTACGGAGACAAAAACTGGTGCGAGTGGTTCATGGGCGGACGGCCATCAAACCGAAAAGTTCTTGAAGCGCTACATCGAGATTTTCCGTGAGCAAAGCTTTGCGATTGTCTCCCTCTACAAAAACATATTCGCTTCTGATCAGTCCGAGTCCGAGCTTGCTGGCGCAGGCTTACGAGGGATTGATGCGCGCATTAAATCAACTCCTCCAAAGGCCGTTCGCAAAGATCCCCTACAATCTCTGGCCCCAGCTCTTGCGACATTCCCCATGCACCTGGTTCAGTTATTGACTGATACCCTGCGGCGGTATCTCCCCAATGTTCACGATAAATCCTCTCGCGAAAGTCTTCTCACCCAAGTTTTGTATTGTGCCGCTAGTTTGGGGCGACTCGGGGGTGACTTTGGGATGATTCTCACCGAGCTGTATGATAATAGCGATGAGGAGGAAGACGAAGAAGAAGAAGAAGAGAACATGGACTATGAATGGGAGGAAGTGACTCGAAAGCACCGGGCACTGGCTGGGCGACTGGAGCAGCTGACAGGAGGGAGTACAAACAACAACAATAATACTACTAATCATCCAAAGGCTGCCGCTGTACGAGATTAGCACCTGTCTAGCCGGATGGGCACTAGCGGCGGATGCCCGTTTTGGCCTCCCGCCGGGCAACGTTCCGACAGTTCGCCCATCATCTTCTTCTTCCTTCTTACTCTCTCTTTCTTTCTCTCGGATTGATCGGCCATCCCCTTTGTCTCCATCTTTCTTTAACCTTAGTCTGAAAGATTTCCTCCCTTTATTCTATTTTTATGATCGGTGCTGGTCTTCCGTTCCCTCTCTCTCTTCTCTCTCTGTTGTTGATCTCCGCACCCACCCTCCTCTTGTGTGACGTTTCTCCCTTGCCTGGGCGGTGATCTACCTACTACCTACCACCCTCGCACCGAGACATGATCACTGTTCCCTACATTGTGGCAAAGGGGGATTAATTCAGAATCAGAATCTCGATATCTTCTTCTTCGCCCCCCCCATTAACCTATCTGATATTCCCTCCCCGATGGCAACCGGCGGGTTGGTCGATCCTACCAAACAAGCCGAATACCCGATTATCTTGGGTGACCGATTGGCTGGAAATCATGGCGCCTCACAATCACAACTCGTCAATGTTCAGTACAATTACCGGACGAAATCTGCGACCGCACGATCCGTCATAACCCCGTCCTCACAATCCAGAAACCATTATAAGCTCACAATTACCGACAAGGCGCCGGGCGCCGAACAGAATGTGTTGACCTATTCGTATCAAGGTAGCGTGGACCCGGAGCAAGCCATCCCACCTGGCGATGAGCAGAATCTTATTCTTGTGTTCGACCCCGAACGGAAGGCGTTTGTCTTGGAATCGGTCGCGACCCAGCTCAATTTTAACCTGCGATCGGCCCCAGCGAAAACAGAAAGCCAGGTGATCGAACAATATCAACAGCTTCGAATAGCGCAAGATGAGGACCAGGGCTCCGGGGATGATCAGGCTTCTGTCAATACCAATGGGGTTGATGAAGGGCCACCAGATGAATCCAATCCTTATGACTTCCGCCATTTCCTTCCCAAGGCAAATGCCGACGGGGACAAGTCAATGTCCGACAATGCCACCCCAGAACCGCAGTCTGGGACTAGCAAAGCAAATACTCCGTTGCTGTCCGCGACGACCGAACGTACGCCCAGCCCCAGGCCAAAACCGAAGTCGACTAAGCCGCAGGCGAATCCATTGCGACAACCGAAGAAAACGAGTCAACCTGCTAAACGGAGCAATCCAGCGCCGTCCAATGCCAAAACTCAAAGTCAACGTCCTATTGCTCGGGATGAAACGGCAACGAAGCCAAGGAAAGTGGAATCGCGGGAGATCGAGTATGAAGCGCCGAGGTCTTCTCCCTCCGACAATGGAACCGGCGCCATATCCGCCGTGAAAGCAACTCCATCACCAGGGACAAATATCATCATTGATGGGGATCTGATCATTGACATGGGTTCTCCACCCCCGTCTCGGCCCACATTTAAAGTCAACCCCGCCCACTTCTCGTCCAATAACACTCCCGCCACTGGCGAGGAGGAAGATGAGGATGAAGATATTGAAACCCTTCGGCTACCGTCTCCGGCCAGACACGGCGGGCTGTCCACGCATTCTCACGGATCTACTGCGCCAGCCAAGGAAGAAGAAGTCGACGATGATGATTTGTTGGTGGCAGATTTGGAAGCAGCTCTTGAGGAAAGCGCTCGGGAAAAAGAGGCCAGAAGTCCACGATCTCAGCGGTATCATGTACCGAGTGAAGATGAGAGTGAGATTAGTGAGGAGGAATGATGAATGTAGATGTTTTTTTTTTTTTTTTTTCCTGTTTTACTTTTTGTCGGCTGGCAACTTGATGCATCTTGTACCCAGCGTGTTCTACATGTTAAGCATGGCACCTTTTTGGGAGTTTGGAGCAAAGCACGGGGACTCTTGATGGAGTCGATGATTATAGCGACTGGCTCTGGCCAATGATACCACCATCAATGAAATCAGTAAAATATTTTTATTTCGTGTTTCGTGTTTCGTGTTCTGGTACTACAACAAAGGGGGACAAAGCGATAACTACTATAAAGGAATACCTGAGGCACACGCCCTGGAATAATAGTTGTTCCGGGCCAGCTCCGGCGGCGGATCAACGTTAGTTAATAATATTATTAGTTCCCTCCGACGAGATGCTTCGATCTCTCTCCTTCTTTGTCAACGATCTCACATCGACACTGCTCTTGTGCCTGTTTTTTTTTTCTCTTAGAACCCCCTTCGTCTTCCCAATCATCTCCTCCCCAGTCTTCTCGCGCCGTCAGTATCAGCGCTCCCTATCATCGCCGAACGAATAACACAACCCTGGTCCATCATGCTTTAAAGTCGTCTTTCGCGCAATGTTCGACTCCAGTTGTCCACCACGAGAATAACAGCTTGCTTTTCTTTGTGTTGTGCTACTGGTGGAGGATAAAATACGCCCTCTTTTTTGGTTTACTTCATCTCATCCCATCCTTCAGTCCTCAGAAGGCGTGATTGATTATCCTTTCCGCCATCTCAGATACCTTCTCCTATGAGACTCCGTCGCCGGGTTCGCCCTCGCCCTCAGTTATAATTAGTACTCCCAAGAGAAACACAAGCCGTCTCCATGGCATCTCCAGTGTCACGTCCTCTGGAAAAACGACCCGTTCCCGCACCATCGAATGCCGTCTTACTCGCAACACAGGCCCATTGGCTTTTCACAGATGAGGAGCTCACGCGTGCGCCGTCGCAACTCGACGGTATGACGCTGGATGCGGAGCACACAAGTCGAAGCAAGGGGGTCAACTTCATTACCCAGGTGGGCATAATGCTGAAATTACCCCAACTCACCCTTGCAACTGCTGCCGTCTACCTCCACCGGTTCTTCATGCGCTACTCCATGGTTGATCTGCCGAACCGGCCTGGCATGCACCCTTACCCCATTGCCGCCACATCACTTTTTCTTGCAACAAAGGTGGAGGAGAATGTGCGGCGGATGAGAGAATTGGTCGTGGCATGTTGTCGCGTAGCTCAGAAACAACCCAATTTAGTCGTTGACGAGCAGTCCAAAGAGTTCTGGAAATGGCGCGACACGATCCTGCACCACGAGGATACGCTTCTCGAGGCCCTCTGCTTCGACCTGCAGCTCGAGCAGCCATACCGCATCCTCTACGATTTCATATGCTTCTTCAGTGCCAACGAGAACAAACCGTTGCGCAATGCGGCGTGGGCTTTCGTCAACGACTCCACGTTTACCGTCCTTTCGCTACAGTTCACGGCGCGCACCATCGCCGCAGCCGCCCTCTATGCGGCTGCCCGCCACTGCGACGTTGCTTTTCCAGACGACGGTTCTGGTCGCCCCTGGTGGGAGCAGATCGATGTCGATCTAGTCGAGGTACGACGCGCGTGTACGCGAATGGCTCAGCTGTACGAGAACAATGCCATGCAAAGACATAGCCAATGCTACCCGACTACCCCCCTCATGTCAGACGAGGGCACTGAAAAGACCAGGGCCCAATACACTGGTAGCCCAGTGGGAACCCCGCAAGATACCGACAGTATCAATGGGCTCAAGCGGTCAAGGGAGCCAGAAGACGAAGCCGCCCCTTCCACATCACAGAGTCTCGCACCTCCTCATCCTCCTGCTGCTGATGCCTCACAGAACGGTGAGAGATCCCCTAAGCGACTACGCGTCGATTCGGAGACTGCCCCCCAGGGCCCTCCTGCCCCTCAGCATTCACAATCCCCATTCTCTCACGACCGACAACCCACCAACGGCCACCTTCCCCGTCCGCCACATCAGCGCTATCAACCGCCCCAACCATATCCACCTGCCAATCCACCTTACCCCCGTGGAGACAATGACAGCAACCCTGGTGGAGGAAACAGCGGCGCATCTGTTGATCCAATCCAGCAACGAATCGATCTGATCGTGCAGCAAAATATGGCTCCCCACGGAGGCCCCCCACCTCGAGATAACACGCGATCCGAGCGACGATACTCTGATCGATATCGCAACGACCGAGAACACGAGGACTTCAGCCAAAAACGTCGTCCCTCGAACGTCTCAGCATCCAGTCGCCGGTCTGAGGAGCACCCCCCTCCCCCGCCGCCACCACAGCAGCATCAACCCCCTCCACCACCTCCACCTGCCTCTTCATCACAGCCACCTCCTCCGTCCAACCCACCAAACAATGACGAAGAAGGCGAAGGGAGCGAAGAGGGCGAATTATGATGGTGTCAAAACTCAATTCAATACAAGAAATCTCATCAAAACACAACTGGCCCTATACCTTCTCCATATAACTTTGGGCGAGTATATATACAGCCTTAGCGATTTCAGGCAACGCACAACAACAGAGAGTGGCGTACACAATTTGTATTTCTTCTCTTATCGGGGGGTTTTTTTTTCATACACATCTTTCTTTACACACTCTTGAAGCTTTGGGATGACTGGTTTCGACGTGGAGTTTCACCTAGGATTTGGCTGGTTGGTTAGTTGATTAACTAGTTTTTTTGTTTTTTGTTTTTTCCACCTGTCTTGCATTGCATATGCATTTGTGGCTAGCGGTCGGTCAGGGGTGGGGGTTTTTACTTTTATATGATTTTTTTCTCTCTTACTGATGATGCCGAGATTGGATCATCGCTTTGGGCTTGCCTGCCTTTTCACCCTGTACATAGGCCTTGATATATATTACTTTAGCGAATGCGTGGTTGGAAAGTTTCCAAATATCCAGTTTGCCGCAGAACCAGGATCTTGTATGTAATTGGGGGGCCTTTGCCCAAAGAAATGAAAACAAGAAGATACAATACACAAGCCAAAAGTGGAAAACGATAGCTGCTCTTTCTTTCTCGTCTGACGGGGGAAAGGGAATCCTCTCCTCCCATCTATTTCCTTATATAGTCAATAGCCCGCTGTCATAATTCCAGTCCCCTGATCAAGCAAACTGCTCGATGCAACATAGCTGAATCCACCGAAGGGGTTGCTCTCACCACCCACACCATCGTAACCAATAGACATACCACGGTGACTACCTTGCGCATGAGGGGAGTGGAAGTGCTCGAACCCATTGCTGGAGACGAGAGGGCTCAGCGGGAGATGGGTGAAATCGGCGGAAAAGTTCTCGGCGAGCGCAGGATCCGTCACGACAGGGCTGATAGGGGGCGTGATCTCGCGACGTTCCAGAGCTTTCCAGTCGATTTTGCGGAAGAAGCGATGTTTCTTGATGGTCTGGAGGTCCTTGGGCATGTGGTAGCCGAGACGCTTGGAAGGATCTTTGCGCAGGAGGCGGATCAGCAGGTCCTTGGCGTCAGGCCCAAGGAAGTAGGGCAGCGGCAGCTTCTGCTTGAGAATCTTCTCCTGAAGCTTGGCATTGTTGTTGGCGACGAAGGGGGGCGAGCCCGTGAGGAGATCATAGCCCAGGGCGCCAAGGGACCACCAGTCGCAGGCTTTGCCATACGGCTTACCCTGAACAACTTCCGGGGCCATGTACTCGATCGTGCCGAGGGAGGAGTCACATCGGGCGTCGTCATCCACGGCGATCTTACTGAGGCCAAAGTCCGTGAGGAGGAGATGGCCTTCGTGGTCCAAGAGACAGTTTTCGGGCTTGAGATCGCGGTAAATCACGCCAACGGTCTGATGAAGATGTTCCAATGCAAGCACCATCTCTGCCATGTAAAACGCGGCGGTGTCCTCATTGAACATGCGCTCCATGGCCAAGTGGGTAAACAATTCGCCTCCTTGCGCGTACTCGAGGATCAGATACAGCTTCTCGTGGTCCTGGAAAGCGTAAAAGAATTTGACCACAAACGGGTGGCGGTTGACACTCTCCAAAATGGTTCGCTCCGTCTTTGTCTGCTCCACAAGCTTCTTGTGGACCGTGATAGAGGCCTTGCGGAACTGTTTCTGGGCATACAGCTTTCCCGTGAGAGCATGGCGCACCAGTAAGACTGTCCCGAAGGAGCCCTTGCCTAAGCAAAGCAGCGGCTCGAAGTCGTCGGTAGTCATCTTTCGACAGAGTTGAGTGCGCATATCTCGGATACTTGAAGTGTTCCGGTAGCTCTCTTCTGCGGCGGCGTCGGCGCTGACATAGTCGTGTTCCAAAGGCACTTCGTAACTGGTCAAAACTTCAGTCTGATCGCTGTCCGAGCAGACACTGGCGTTACTTGGCGTCTCGGAGTAGATGTCACTCGGGGGTGCACCACAAGGGCGGGGGTTTCCCGATAGGCTGAGCGAGTCTAGCTGGAGCTTCAGGGCGCTGACACCAATGCTGGACACAGGTTGCGCCAGAGGGCTGCTACCGTTTTTGCCGACGCGCGGGCGGGAGCTTGGTGCCCTGGAGCTAGATGCCGACAGGTCCGACTCTTCATCGCCAGAGGCCATCGGAGTAAATCCACGGACGGTGGAGATCGCCGGCGCAACAGCGCTGTATTGCTGTTTTTTCTTCTTCCGGCCCCGGTCCTTTCTGGCAAGCGGGTTCGCATTGAAATTGGGGGCGGGAAAAGGCTGACCATTGACTCCACCTTTGGTCGTGGAGTTTTTCTTGTGTTCGGGGCTGCCGTCAGTCATGCGGAATCCCATATCATTCTTTCGGTCCAAGTTCATTCGGTCGGGAGACCGCGCAATGTCCGCCTGGGGAGTAAAGACATCTCCCACGGAAAGGTCTTCCTGTGAAGTAGTCGAGGACAAGTCCATCGGGTCCATTTTGAATGTACTAGCTATAGGGGTTGTTTCAATTCCCGTGCGTCTCTTAACAGTATCCCTGAAGTATGCGACACGTGCGGCAACAGCAGTAAAGTGAGAAAGCTCGATCGAGTATGAAAAGCACCAACAAGCACAAATCGTAGGTCAAGGTGGATTACATCCACTCAGTTATGGACAGCGCACAAGCATCCGTGAGGGTTATGCCGTAATAATAATACGTACCTAGGTAAGCACAAGTTAGGTCCAAGCTTCCAAATCTTCCAATCTCACACAAATACACACACATACACACCCACATAAAGTGGGGTACGGTACTTCCAAATGAAACAGGACGCAAGGGGGAAAAATAACTATGACGAACATACCTCTAATTTGAGGCAGATCAGTAATCTAGGAGTCTGCGCTCTCAACCGCAGCTCACTAGGGGTATGTGACTCGAGAGCTCTCAGCCTCGATATGCGGAATTACCGTCCGTCCTGATTGTCGTTCAGGACGGACCAAGGACCCCTGCCCAAATCACGTCGTTGACGGAAGAATCAGACAGATGTGCAAAGGGCACGGCGAAAAACGCAGCCAATGCGGGAGACAGCAGAGAGATATCAAAATCCAGATCGAAGTCCCTATTCACGGAGAGAGCAACGGAGTCGACAAGGCGGCCAGCAGAGCGGGTAAAAGCGGACGATGAGGAGATGGACGCAGACAGGCACATAGAGAGGAACAGCGAGGGGGGGAGGTGGTTAGTAGTGATATGGATTAATGGTAGATGAATAGATGCGAGATATTCGTCCTGAGCCGGAGAACAAGAAGAGGGCGAGAGAGGGAAAGAAGGAGAAAGTCCGAAAGTTCGAAATTGTTTCATTTTCATTTTCACGTTCATTCATCAGGGAGAAAAGTTGGCCCAATCAGCGGCCGCGGAGGGTCAGCCACGCTAGGCCTTATCGGGGACGATGACTTCACGTGCCGCGATCATTGGGTCCTCAGGCAGAATTGCCTATTTAGGGCATTACAGTGGATACAAAGTAGATACAAAGTAGAATAGAACCTAATGAATGATATTATCCAATACCTACTTAATTTATAACACCTCGAAGAAAGCCTGAGACCGTGTAATCTCCACCCCAGACCCTCCAACGAAAGCCAACGCGCTGGGCTTTTGCACCCGCACAGTCACTCGTTCATTGGCAAAGTCCACCGTCACAATGCGCGCCACAAACGTCGCCAATGCCTCGACCGTCTGGAAGGAAGTCGTCTCAACTTTCTGCGCCTAGTTAGCCCCAATATCTGTCCCATGTTTTAAAGAAAGGAATTCCACAAACCTCGGCAACAGCCCTCGTCATGGCCTGATAAGTATCCACCACAGTCGAGCCCCAGGCCAACTGACCAGGTCCCTTGAACTCCAACGAGATAATCACCGCCTGCTTTTCCACCCGCTCATGCGAATTGACCCCCAGGATGCAGTGACAGCGGATGCCATCGATGCAGAACTCCTCCTCCAGCACCACGGGACACCGCTCCGAATTGCCTCCTACCGTTGCGTCATCATCCGGCTGTCGATACCCCCACACGGTAACGCTGCGATACTTGAGACCTTCCTCAGCTCGCAACAACGCCTTCGGAAGATGCAGCCACACTTCACATCGCCCGAACACACTGTCAATAGGGGAACCGGAGGACGAGGATGAGGAGTTCGAGACAGGCTCGGAATTGCTGTTCCGTCTCGGGCCTTGATGATACTGATGCACATGCGACATCCTGCGGACCCCGGCGGCCGTTTCATCCAATAGCCCCAGTCCACAATTCGCGACAATCGCCGCCGTCAGCCGTACGTCCTGGCCCTGTTCTGTCTGCATCATCGAGTTTCGCCGGCTGCCTTCCACGCTGATCAGGCGGTGGCCCGGGTGATCGTCGTGCTTGTTCTTGTGGTGGATGTCCTCCTCCAAACGACGATAGAGTTTACCGTAGTCAAGGGAAAGAGAGACATCATCGGCATTGGCGGCTGCGACAGCGGATGAGTATGATAGTTTCAGCGATGCGGTGCAGGGCTGGGATTTTCCAGGTCGGTGCCATGCCTCTGGAGCGGCGGGCAAGGGAAGTTGAATGTCGCGTAGGCGCACGCTGTCGAGGACTGCGGGGTGCGAGGGGATATGAACATTAACTCGGTCCTCAGCCATGATGAGAGAGTGAGTGAGCTTTGGGGGATCAGTTTTTTTTTTTTTTTTTTTTTGTTGTGGGGGGGGGGTTCTGTTTTTTTTTTTTTTTTTTCTTTGGTGGGGGGAGCAGAGCAGAGCTGGGTAGGATCTGCGATTAGCTCTGATTGTTAAATGAGGTGGGGGAGTTGGGACTAACCAGGTCACCAGGGATATAACTTAGGTTGAGAGGGGAATTCGTTTGGAATAATAAATATTCAGTACAATTGGGTGATTTTGAAAGTTGATTTTGAAAGGTGTTGGGGGGGGAGAAGAAGAAGAAGAAGAAAGAGAAGATGATGACGATGTGGGGTAAATCTTTTTTGTTAAGCACCCGCCGTCAACCATACATGAGTACATACATACTGTACTATACTGTACTACGTATATCATCAATCTTGCTTCTCCTCAACCGCCTTGTTCATCCACCGATTCTTCGCCGCCACAGCATCCCAGTTCTCATTCTTACAATTATCCTGCGCCTCCTTCAACCACCCTTTCCAATACTTCGTTGCCGGCGCCAAATCCCCCTTCTTGACCCACTTGATCTCCCCAGTATCGCGGATTGCCCGCCAAAGAACCTCCGTATAGTTCCCCGTCTGAACGCTTTGCGTCTCTTCCACCCGGTATCGTCGCATATCCCACGTATGCTGGGGCGATGTCAACAGGGCCATCGCCCAATACAGAATATTGAGAATGATGTACACCACCCCGACGGCGATCTGCATGGTGCGCCCACAGTTACTGAACAAAATGATCGACGCCATGAGAAGTACCGTACTGCTGGCTAAGAGCAGCTGGTGTGGCCGGCCCGTGAATACGTACTGACAGGTGTCCATGCCCGCGTACAGCTCTCGCGTGATCTCTTCGCGGCAGTGGACGACGATGAACGCACCCCCGCGGGTTTTAATTACCAGGTCCCCCGGGGGCACTCGACCGCCAGTTGGTCGCTTGGAGAGTCGGGGTCGCCATTGCCCCGACAGGCACGCCGTGCTGGTGGAGAGGGACATGCTGAAGAGGCCAACCAGCGCGACCCCGTCGTGGATGACCCCGGCCCAGACGAAGAGCCCGACCGTCATCAAAATCGACAGCACTGTGACGCCATTCAGGGCGGAGAGCGTGCGTACCGGAATGTTGATCTCGGTTTTCGCCGCGTCCTCCTTCTCGATGTCCGGCGTTGCGTAGGTGATATTGTACGAGCGGAACTCGTACGGAGCCAGCGACTCGGCATCGTGGATCACGTTGGCGAAAAAGTTCAGTTCGTTGGTACGTGTGCCAGAGTAAATCCCGATGATTACGACATCTCCGACCGAGGGAAGTCGAATTGGCCGGTCGGTATCAAGAAGCGTATCAGGGGCTGGTAGGAGGCGAGGAAATCCCGCAAATGGCGAAGCTGTGATGGATTGTTTGTGTTTTTCGATCGTTGACCCTCCGATAACAGCTAGCAAACTGACGATGTCGAATCGCCAGCTTTGTTCCCCTGAGTCGAGGGTTGTCGGGAACCAGGACATTTTTTTTATGCTTTTTTTTTTTCTAACTCGACCAGTCCTTCCTAATCACAGGTAAAGAGAGAGGGAGAGAGAAAGAGAGAGCGAGCGAGCGAGCGCGCACGTTCAGGACCAGATATATCGACGAGTTTTAAATCGAGAACGACTGCATCTTGCGAAAAAGGCCTTCCCTTACATTGGCCCAGCTGCAGATTTAAATCCAAACAAACTCCATGGGGAACTCAACTCCAGTCTAACTGGATCTGTTCCCGAAGGACACCAATTAGGATCATCATGAACTAGCCAGAGGCTGGCTGGGCTGCATGCAGGCGCATTGTGTCGACTCAGATGTGGTGAGCTGAGGAACCATCCAAGCGGTGTGGTACGAGTGCACCACCCCCACCGAGGAGCTAAGACAGCATTCGATGCCTCTTTTTGCAGAGATATCCCTACCCTACGATCAGCTGGTCCTTGGTTTTGCTTGTTCGATACTAGCGCCCGATAGCCTGCGGTGGTCAGGACGGAAACCAACACTGCATTACATTATTAGCCTTGGTGATGTGGGACGACAAAATCGAAATGTCAAACTAATGGGTGATGGATGGGTCACGTCGAGTTGTTTGCATGGTACACGAACGAACTGCACATCATCCCAAGAGCTGACAGGGTGAATGAACCCTAACGTGGTCGAATAAGCCCAGAATACTAGCTCGTACATACGACTCCCCAGCCAGCCTATTTTCCTTCCACCTCTTTTTTTCCGAGAAAATGCAGGGAATTGTGGGGTGAAAGATCCCCGAGTGGTCGGCAAAGACTGCAGTTCTCGTCTGGTGCATGCGCCACATCCTGCATATCTTCATTTCGAGAGATGATTCCCGTAAGATTATGTACTACTGAAATCTCACTCGTCAAGGGGAAGGTGTTCATTCATGGAGCCTGATCGGCGTAGATCCTGGGATTAGGATATGCCTTTTATCGTTGGGAGTGTCTTGACTAGTCTCCAGTCTCAATCAATCAATCACATTACGCCATAAACAGCTGCTTCAAAATTGTGCTGTCAGCCTTTCCAAATACTACTACATTCTGATCTCGTTCATTCTTTCGAGTTGCCCCAAGACATGTGTACTACTTCGCATACACACTCTATTGGGTGTGGATTCAACAGAGTTTCGTGGTCAGCTTGGAAACCCCCCCTCCCCTCTTTTGAAGCAAGATTAGTAGGGTCTCCCGAAGATAGCCCATGTTTGGCTATAGATTTTACCTTCACTCTTCTCAGAATGCCGCCTCACTGCAATCCAATACATTCGCTACTGTCAGCTTAACTGTCTGCTACAATTCCCTGTCCATCCAGGTTTAGAATCAACGAAGCCGTACAGTAACCTCAAAAGTATTCCGGGAAGTAGCTAGGCCAATGGTGAAGTCACACGGTGTATTGAGAAACAAGACTGGGGCCAAATGTACAGAAAATCCTCCGAAGCGGGCAATATAATGAGACCAGAGCAGAGCGTATGTTGCCAGAAATCGTCCATACATTCTTGTTGTTGCGTAAGTCGATCCAGAAATTCGCTTGACCAAGGAACACGTCACGAAAGAGAAATCCATTTTTCATCATGCCTGTATCGAGAGGGTATTTCCCCTCGCATCCCGAGACCGGCGGGACGAGAGATCGTGATCATGTAAAACAATAAACATCATTTCGTTGGTTTGTTTGTTTTTGGTGGTTGGTTTTTTATTTGATTTTTGTTTTTGTTTTTTGATTATTATCTTTCGTAGGCCCTTCACACCGTTCGCGCATTGGGCCTAAGTCGCAAGGCCAGGATAGAGTCACATTCGAGGAGGGGAACCGTCATACTTCCAGCTAAGGCGAGAAAAGCGAGTGAAGTAAAAGCAAAAGGGGGTTGGGGTAGATGAAGCAAACAAAGCACAGGGGGTATCCGCCATGCACATAAGACAATCAAATAACCTGAGACCGGTATCTACCAGTACCCACGGCGATCATACGGAACATATTCACCTCTTGGGGGAGTCCGGGGACGTCCATAAGGCCTGGCTTGGATGTACGGGTCATCGTAGCGAGGAGGCGGAGGAGGGCGGACATCATAGGGGTCATCATAGGGGCGGCGGGGAGGCGGATAGTCATCAATCCTTGGGCGGGGAGGGGTACGACGTCCGTAGCCGTCACGCTCATAATAGTCCCGGCGGAGTGGAATTGGAGAGCGTTCACGGTAATGAGCGCGAGGGCTGTAGCCACGGGGCGGAGGGAATCTCCGGTCATATTCCTCCATAGGGGGGTAGCTCCGACGGGGCGACCGAGATCGATAAGGGTCACGGAGAGTACGCTCATCAAACGCCTGGATCTAAGAAGAGAGTGAGGATTTCATCCAGGTCCTTGGGCACGGTAAGGTCCTTACATCTGCAATGCAGCTCACTCTGGAGCCCTTGAACTCTCGCCCGTCGAGTTTTTCGACCGCGGTCTTCAGGTCGTTGGCCGTCTCGAATTCAACAAACCTTGGGTGTCCATGTTAATGAGATCTGGTTGTCCGGGGGAGTCGAATTTCACCCACCCTCTGCCAACTTCACGGCCGGTTTCCGAGTAAACTACGTCAAGTCCAGACTGACGAGCGAAGTCTTTGAGATCCTGTATAATCCAGCGGTGTGAGTCCATTTTCGAGTCAGGGATGAAGAAAGTCCGGGGTCCATGGGTCGGAAGAGGGCCGCAATGTGTAGGAATGAGAAATAAATTTACGAAGCAGACCATATCCAACGGAAGACGAGCCTAGAACAAGGCCCCAAGTGATATGCGGGTTATCTCAGCCTCAATACCCTTTTCCAGAAACCAGGTCCAGAACCTGGGCTGCGGCTTAAGATGGTTGACCTGTGCAACAACCCCTTGATACAGGTAAAGCCGGTTGATTGTTCGAGCCATCTCTCCGCCAGAAAGAGTCCATGGGGGGGTGAAACAAGAGTCCATTATGGCGGAGCTGACAACGGCAGGCCGCGTCCTCGGATTCGAGTCAAGGAGGCAAGGTTTAGGAAAGGAGGGAATGAGAGCTGAAGGATGAAGATGAAAATTACGAAAGGGGGAGGGGGGCATGTTGATCAGGAAAGAATCGGAGAGGCCATGGAATATCCGGAAAATCCTGAGAGAAATGGATGTGGGCTGCTAACCTGCCAACTTGTTTCCGGGAGTCCAGAAACCTGCATACGAAATATTGTGCGCCTAGGACGAGGCAAATTGGGGCGTTCCATTGGGCCAGGGAGGTTCTCCTTACGACGAGGGCCACGCGCAAACTGCACAGTGAGTCGTTCGCCTTTGAAATCGCTCCCGTCTGCGAAGAATTGCAAGTCAGAAAATCAGACTTCACAGATGATTTGAGCTAGACCAGGAACGTACGGAACGCTAGACCGGGTATAATTAGCATGACTGCGCGTGCAAAGGCATGGGGAGAAAGAAATACCGGGAACAACATCGCGAGCATCCATTGCATCTTCATATTCGATGAAGCCGAAGCCGTTCATCAGCTTGATCTCGGTGATCTTTCCCGAGCCATGGGTGCTAAAATGCTCCTCGATATCCTGTTTAGTCACTGGAAACCCCCCGAGCACCCAGATAGGTGCCGTGGGCAAATGTCAGCTCACTGCGAACAATCCATAAAAGGGTATATATGTATGAGGCTCTTGATAAAAATCCGGAATTGGAGACGCGTCCCAAGCGAAGCCACCGCGGCAAAAAAACAAAAACAAAACAAGCAGTCCAATTCCAGGAATTATGCCCCTGAGAAGACGGGTGTGGTTAAGTAGAAATATCCTGAAGGGTTCGAAGTCTCTCGTGTAACTCTCAAGAGGGGGAAGAAAAATCCAATGGTATAACCCAACTGGGAGGAAGCGATGGTGTCGGTCTCTCCGTTTCGGGGGTAGCTAAATCGGAATTTTGTATGTTTCAGGGGGGGGGAGAGGGGAAGGGGCAAGGTTTGACAGGTGCCAGCATACCATTGCGGGGAAGATTCCCGAGATAAAGTCGTGTGGATGAAACTTCGGTCATAGTTCTTGTTGTACAGGTGAAGAATGCCAGCGGCTAAGTAGACCCAATGAAGACGAAAACCCAGTGTTTGAGCTCCGAGCGCTAGTGGATCGATTCAATTAGTAGTGGGATAGATATTCTTTTCAGTCCCGGGACCCCGTGGTGGCCTTAAATCCAGATTTGGAGCGAAGAGTCAGTCCCTTGGGAAGGTGAAGACAGATAGATATTAGCTGGGTCGCGGCGATCAGGATTTCCTTAGGAGGGAACTGGTCCAGCAGATGGGCTAGTGGGCCTGAGTGGGAGGGGAAGGTGGGAGCTTTCTTTCGCTCGGGCCAAGAGAGACGAGCGGGCGTAGGAGTCGCTGGGATGGAAAGATAGAGATCTTAGTTGTCGGATGGATGAGATGGAAGGAAGGAAGGATGGATGAATGAATGAAGAGGGAGGATTGGAAGAAGGAGAAGAAGAAGAGAGTGTGAAAGAGAGAGAGAGAGACAGATCAGACAAGGTCAGACAAGGTCAGTGCTGACCGCCAGGCCAGACGATGATATACTAAGTAAGTTCGGGGCTAGTCGCAGTGGGCGAATCCCATCGCTCTTGCGCTCGCCTCACTTTGCGGTTCCACGTGGCCCCGCCCCAGCGCCCCAAAATAACCATGACCATGACTCTTGACTCGCAGTCAATAATAATACTGTTCAATAAGATCATGATTCTACCGACATTGGTTGATGGAGGATTGTCTCCAGGGGCTAAACAGTACTAAGGCGAGTTGGTTTCCACGGTTCCGTTCCGTCGTGGCCCCCACGGGGAAAGCCCTGGGAACTTCTTCGAATTCTTATTAAATTAGCGATTGTTTTGATATTTGATCCAGTTTTATTAGGTTTTCTTCTCTCTCTCTCTCTCTCTTGTGCGACTCTTCGATTGGGTAATAAATAGTAGTATATACAAAAAGAAAAGAAAAGGGGGAAAAAAAGAATATAGAAAAATTGTCCCATCCCAGTCTAATATCAACGGCTTTTGAATACAAAGCTCGAACGCAATATGTTTTAGTAAAAGATATCAAGTACAACAAAATCTAACCGGCATCGCATCCAGTTATGTCATGAAATATTTCGGTCCCTCCCCACCTTGAGGGGTCTGCCAGTTGATATCTTGTGTGGGTACCTTGATATCACAAGTCTTACAGTGGATACAGCTAGGGACGGCAGTTAGCATTCAGTGGAACAATCGAGGAGAAAAGACAAACAACTTACTTCTGGGAGTTAATCTGGAAGCGAACACCATGCTCCTTGGTCGAATCTTCCACGTACTCATACACACCAGCCGGGCAGAATCGGTTCTCCACGCCCTGGTACTTGGGCCAGGCGACGTCCGTGTGCTTATCCCAGTCGGCAACCTGCAAATGCACCGGCTGGTCTTCCTCGTGGTTGGTGCCAGTCCGGCTGACACTGGTCAAGATGTCAAAGCTAATCACCCCGTCGGGCTTGGGATACTCGATTTTCTCGCATTCGGATGCAGGCTTTGTGGCGGCAGCATCCGTGCCGTGGTGCTTGAAGGTCCAAGGCGTCCGACCCTTGAAGAGATAGGCATCGAGACCAGAGTACATGAGTCCGCCATAAAGGCCGAGCGGGGTGCTAAATGAGGGTCGCATATTCCGCACCTCATATAATTCCTTCCAGATCGACGACTTTCGCAGGGAGTCTTCGTAGTCAAACATGAAAACCGTCCCCTTGTCGTCGTCCTTCAGCGCAGAGAATGCAGACTCGGCAGCCAGCATACCCGACTTCATCGCGGTATGGGTACCCTTGATCTTGGGAACGTTCAAAAAGCCGGCGGTATCACCGATCAATGCTCCGCCGGGGAAAGCACACTTGGGGATGGACTGGAACCCACCCTCGTTCAGAGCTCTGGCGCCGTAGGAGATACACTTGCCACCCTCCAAGACTTCCTTGAAGAGAGGGTGGTGCTTCATCTTCTGGAACTCTCCATAAGGAGACAGCCACGGGTTTGGATAATCGAGGCCGACCACGAGGCCGAGAGTGACCATGTTGTCGCCGAAGTGGTACATGAAGGAACCGCCATACGTATCCTTCGGAAGCGGGTATCCTAGCGAATGCACAATTTCACCTGGTCTAAATTTCTCGGGCTGAATCTCCCAGACTTCTTTCAACCCAATGCCATAGGTCTGTGGTTGACTATTACGTCGCAGGTCATACTTCTTGATAACCTGCTTCGTCAAACTGCCATGGCAGCCCTCGGCGAGAAGGGTGATGCGAGCGTGAAACTCCATTCCCCTTTCAAAGGTATCCTTTGCCTTGCCCTCTCGATCAAGCCCAAGATCATTGGTTGCAACACCCAGGATTGAACCATCGCGCTTGTAGACCAACTCGCTAGCAGCGAAACCCGGGTAGATTTCGACTCCGAGCTCCTCGGCACGCTCACCCAACCACTTGGTCAATTCATTCAAACTAATGATATAGTTCCCATGGTTGTTCATCTGCGGAGGGGCCGGGATGGGATAGGAGGAGGTTTCGGTCAAGAAGCGCATCTTATCTTCCTTGGCCGGAGTCGCCCCCTCAAACCGGGAGGGGTTGTCCTCGGACAGCCAGTCCGGCAAAAGCTCGTTCAGGGCAGTAGGCTGGATAACATTGCCGGAGAGAATATGCGCCCCCAGTTCACCAGCTTTTTCCAGCAAGATCACACGGAACTCTTCATTTCCTGCTTCATTGGCGAGCTGTTTTAAGCGAATCGCGGCAGCGAGACCAGCGGGGCCTAATCCACGAGAAAAGAAACAGTTAGTTCATGGTCTCTTTCCGAAGAACGAAGTTCTCTTTTTTTAAATCAAGTATTATTGCAGAGGGGGGGTATTTCGCGTCCTTACCACCACCGACAATGCAAACGTCCACTTCATCTGATTCTCTCTCCACCTGTCGCGGGTCGAAATGGCCATTCTCGTCTGTGAGTTTTCGTGATAGCGACTGCGAAAAGGCTCGAATCTGGCCAGAAGCTCGGCTGGGTGTGAAGAGAGCCGCATTGCGAGCTGTCCTTCGGCTCGATAGCGAGTTATTGGATGTCCGGGTAGGGTTTGCGAGGGTGGACAGGGCAGAGGAGGTTCTGGAAAGTCGCTGGGGAGCAGGTCGCAATTCGCGCCTCAACAGAGGCAAGACGGCGCCCTTTGAAGCCATTGCGAGGTTCGTGAGAGGGGGGGGGAGGTAAGATCACGGTGACAGTTGATATACAAAAGCTATAAGGACATGACACACGCAGTACACCGCGAACAAGGAGAAGAGGAAGCTTTATACCGAAGTGATCGAAGCAATGTCACCGAGTAGAGGCTCCGACACTAACGAGTCCCCTCCGTCACCGAGAGGGAGATCGCACGAGGCAAACGTGACTAATCCCCGAATTTTTAGGCGGAAGATCCAGCAGTGAGCCGAACCCGAGGTAATCACAGCCAATCAGAGACACGGCGATGGGAATCAGGCTTCTTTCCTCTTCCGCTCGCTGGCCCGTCATCCGTCGAGAACCGCCTTCATACAGCCTATCTGTTGCCGGATGCTCTGGAGGTTCTTCCGCTCAGATTCGGAGGAAGATTTAATTCTGGGAAATGAGTCGGATCTCCCTCCGCTGTGAACCGTCTACTTTGTTGGTCGAAAGAAACCTTTTGTTTAGTTTTTTTTTTTTTCAATAATATCTACTCGATCAATGAACTCAATCAATGAACTCGATCAATGAACCTTGAGGTAGGCAGGCATCTAGGTATACCCTAGCCTCATCATGAGTAGGTCATAATCACATGAAGGTCAAACGAGAACTAATATACTCCGGAGAGACTGAAAACCTTGGAACGCTGTCATCTTATTGCATCAAAGTTAGAATCATGTGATGGACAGACAGTTGGTGGAACTAAAGAAAAAATCCCCCCCTGAACCCGCGTTCAGGTGACCTGACGGTCGCATGCCCGGGCAACAGGAATAAATCCCTCGTCAGGAATAATTCATAATAAATAATATCATCAAATATTATAATAATGTAAACAACACATAACTACTCCAGATCCTAACAGGTATCGGAATGTTTCTTCATGGCCAAAAACTTAAATAAAGTCTTATCTGTCCTGATGGGGGAATAAATTCTCTACACCCCCTATTGCAGCAGAAGGATGGCATTCAGCATTACCGCCAAGGCGATATTCAGTGATGCTCCTCCTGAAAAACTGGACACCTGTACACAACCATCCATGACGTGTGTGTGATGGTCGGGTGTTTTACCTTCAAAAAAACCCCCATCAAATTGACAGATCGTGAGAGGGGTTCAGCAGATCAGTCCATTTTCTTTAAAAAGAAAACTCTCAGCTGCGATGATCTTGTCGGTGGATCACAAACTTGTAAGTTAAAAGATCTGGGGAAAAATCACCTGGCGCCACCGCAGGCAAACAGGAGTATCAGCACCCAATCAGGGCGTCATCGATGTTAGTCGCAATATCGATCTATCATCACCACTAGGCTTGGAGGAGGCTTATCGCGCGGTCGGAGCCTAGTCAGAGAAAAAATTGACAAGGGTCAATGTCCCAGTAATCTTTATTATTATTGTCGGTTGGGCGATACAAAGAAATAGAAGGGGGGGAGGGGAGATCTTGTAGTCGGAGAGAACCATGGCAGTCCAGCGAGATAACCTATCCAGCACGAAATGGATGGATGAGTGAAGAAAAAAAGGTGTGGGAATGGCGAAATTTTTGTTCACTTCGAAGAGACTAAAGCAGCGAGAGGTTGAGGCGCGTCGCGAAGGGAACGCCGAGAACAGCGACGGGGGTAATGATTGGACAAAGTCGGAATGGATAGACTCCATGGTGGATCCACCTATCAGTCGCAGGAGTGACGCGGAAGCGCTGGCTGCAACGATGGTATTGACCGGGAGAAAAAAATGAAATGAAATAAAATACGTAAGGAAGAAAGCACCAAACAGAGGGAGAGGCCAGGGGTGGGGCACCCAGACAATGTGTGGTGAGTGGGTCCGCCGATCAGCAAACCAGAGACGGCCAAACGAAAGGGTTGGCTCACCAGGAGCCGCTAGTGAAGCGCTAACGGCCACACGCCCCCCCGACCAAAGCAGACAAACCCATGGATGAGCGCGACCGACCATCGCTGCTTTTGCCGCCGCCGCCGGGCCCAGCCCCCCCCCTGACGCCAGCAAGCCCGGGCGCTGTGAGTCAGCCTATATAAAGGCCCAACCTCCCGTTTCTGATTCCCTCTGGGAATTTTTGATCCTGGTCTTGGCACCGCCCGGAAAGCCATACAACTCCATCACCACCACCTCTACCCATCCTCCTCCCTCTCCTCCCTCTCCCCCTCCCCGCCCTCTTTCGCACATCGCAGAGCTTGGCTTGTGGGTTTTTTCAAACCTTCATCTTCTCTTTGTGTCTGTTCAAGATTCCGGGAAGAAACTTTTAATAGGATACGTCCATCAGGACTCTTAAGGGATACTACCTACTCTCCCTGATTGTTTCAGCCTCATTTTACTGAAACAGGAAGTTTGCATCATTTGCTCTTGCAACTTCACCACACTCTCTTTTTTTCGCATCGCAGATAGAACTTCCCAAATTCCAAACAAAGGAAAACAAAAAAAAAAAAGCCTTTTTTTGAGTTTTTCATCCCCAAGAAGAAAAAAAAAAGTCGCGCTTCTTGTTCACTCCCTTTGCCTTCCGCACTAGTTCTGTTCCCTACCTATTAGCTTTGCGAAAGTCTTCCTCCCCTCTTGTGAATATCGCTCTAGAAAACACTTCACTGTGCTTTTCTGCCTATAACTTCCTCCTTCACTGCCTGTGTTTTTTTGTGGTTGCGCACTTGGTCGACGTCGGATATCCTTTGGGACTTGACTTGACTCGACTCTGAACCCTTTGGTGATTACACTACGGTGCATCTTGAAAAGCAGTGTGTCCTATCGGGGAGACATTGAGTTGTTCATCTCCTGAATCACAAAAGGTACGTTTTTGACTTTTGGAACTTTTTCGGGTTTTCGCCTCTCGACACCTCAGGCATCACATTGTTGCCTCCGGAACCAAGTACTTTAGGCCTGCCTTGTCTTACTCTCTCTCATCTGACATTCCTCCTCGACATTATCTCATCGCATCTCACCCCCACCCACTAACGATCTTCCTTGCACATAGACTCCTGCTTGAAACAAAACTTCTTGCATCTATCTATTCAGCCTCGGCTGGTCTATAGCTCGAGTATCTACTACTCACGTCGCAATGGATTCTCTCACCACCCATCCCTCCACCGCGCAGCAAGCCCGGGCCTTCACTTCTCCTGCCTCTCTGTCCTTCCCAGGTGGGGCTGGTGACCTTACTCCCCCATCCTCCGAAAAAGACCCAAATCTGGCGTTGAATGCTCAGGGTGCGAACGGAAATGTGAACGGCCAGCAGCAGGGAGCAAATGCCTCAAATGGCAACGGGGTGACCCCCGCAACTCCAGCTGCGACCCCCGGTGCGAACACTCCGGGGAGTGGAATCGTGCCAACGTTGCAGTGAGTATACTCTTGCTGTCTTTTCTGGATCACCAGAATACTGAACAATGATTTTTTTTTCTTTGTTTCAAGGAACATTGTCGCTACCGTCAATCTTGACTGTCGTCTGGATCTGAAAACTATTGCACTCCACGCAAGAAATGCGGAGTACAACCCTAAGGTATTACTCTCCACACCTCCCTGAGTCTTTTATATCAGGGTACAGTGTGGCTGAACTACTTTTTCTCTCTCTTCATAGCGTTTCGCAGCCGTGATCATGCGTATCCGTGAGCCGAAAACAACCGCGCTGATCTTTGCCTCCGGTAAAATGGTTGTCACTGGTGCCAAATCGGAAGATGATTCCAAGCTGGCCTCCAGGAAATATGCCCGTATTATCCAGAAACTCGGTTTCAATGCGAAGTTCACGGATTTCAAGATCCAGAATATTGTGGGCTCGTGCGACATTAAATTCCCCATCCGTCTGGAGGGTCTCGCCAGCCGCCATCACAACTTCAGTTCTTACGAACCTGAATTGTTCCCCGGTCTTATTTACCGTATGATGAAGCCCAAGATTGTACTCTTGATTTTCGTCAGCGGTAAGATCGTCTTAACTGGTGCCAAGGTCCGTGAGGAGATCTACCAGGCATTCGAATTGATCTACCCTGTGCTTTCTGGTAAGTTTCTCCGACATCCCGCTATTAATCATTATACCCTTTCTAACATCCACAGACTTCCGCAAGGTTTAGATGGCTTGTGTGATACGATGATCTGCACAGGGGGGTCATTCCCTCAACCCTTGATTCTTCACACTTGTATTAACAAAAATTTTGCTTTACTGTTTTCCCCCTCGCCCTTTTTTCTTTTACGATGATGCTAGCATTTTCACGGCGTTCGAGCGACTTGGTTTGCTTCAAATTTCTACACCTGTTTACAATTAGATAGTCGCACACCGCAAGGGGGCGGTACTTGCGCTGGTCGAATGGTTGCTCCCTTTAATTACTTGATTGTTCTTTACCCTTTACCAGCTGACGAGAAGGATCAGAAAGGGAAAAAAAAAATTACTAGGCCTACTAGATTATGGTAGCACAATGCAGTGAAGTATTACTGGAATCCGGATGATCTTGTAGATGACTCTGTATTGTAGAATACTTTGTAATCTTGACATGTGTGAAAAATAATATAATATATAGGTATCAGGTATGTATATATATATAAATCCACGTATTAACCACACTTGGAACCACATTCCAGAAGCATACTGTACCACGTTCACGGTATACGAAGGGGAGGGGCCGACGTGAAGTTTCCAGAGTTCTTGTACGACTTGCCACACTGCATGGCGAAGAAATTCGTAAACTTATTTCGACCTCGCCCAATCTCTCTCTCTCTCTATATGACAACCATCCCCCAACAGCCACCCACATCAGCATCTACAAAGTCAGCTATAACAAATATTTACAGGTAGATCTATGTATACACACACACACACACACACACACACATATATATATATACAAATGCATACCGCGGTCCAATCTACAGAGAGCTTGCGCGCTGCGCCTTCTTGCCCTTAGCTATCTCCTCCTTCAGCTTTAGGCCCTTGGGACCAGAGCGACTGCCATCTTCTGTGCCATGGAAGGTGGCCTCGTCAACGGGAGTCGGCCAGGCCCACATTTCGCGCAGCTCCTTGTCAAGGCTTCCCTCCATTGCATCGACGATCTTGTCGCCGAGCACGGGGAAAAATTTGTAGCCGTGGCCGCTGCCGCCGGTGGCGACAAAGAGACCCGGGTGATCGGGGTGGTGGGTGATGATGAAGTCACCCTTGGGACTAGAAGGGGGTTTAGTATAAGGTACCTAAGGTATATAAAGAAAGAGAGAAAGGGGGTGGGGGGTGTAAGCTTACGTATCGGTGTACCAGCAGACACGAGTCTTGCAGAACGGCCGGTCCGCCAACTCAGGGACAAGTTGCTTCAGAGCCATGCGGAACTCGTGCTCTTCCCGAGCGGGAATGGGAAGGTCGGGCTCTGGAAAACTGACAGTCATGGATTTGCCATTGGCGCCAGGCACGGGGACGGTCTTCGGGTTGATGTAACCGTAGGCATGGCAGGCGATTTTGAGGAGGTTGTTTCGCGGCGGCAGGATGAACATGCCCGTGGCGAAGTTGAGGATTGTAGGCATGTGCGCGAGACGGGTCTGTTCCTCGTCGGTGATATGCATGTATGCGAGAGCCTGGCCGGTGGACACGGCACGGCCGCGAAGATCGATCAATTTCGTGGACCATGCCCCCGTTGCGAGAACGACCAGGTCCGCGGTGACGGTTGTGCCGTCGGCCAAAACCACTCCGGTCACTGTGCGCTTATCGGCGCCGTGCAGGAGGGACTGTACCTCGCCGGTCTGGAAGCGCACCTTTCCGTCCTCGTCGAGCTGCTTCTTTGCGAACCGCACGCCGGCTTCTGCGTCCGACCACCCCGAGCCCCAGTTGACGTATCCCCCTGACACGCCCAGATTGGGTCCGAAAGCGGGCCCAGCCCGCAACACGTCCTCCTGCGACGGCAGCAGTTCAACGTTCTTCCCTTCCAGCTTCTTGACGTTGTGGTAGCTCTTGAGAGCGTAGTCCTTGCCGTTGGAGTCGCCGTCGGGGTACACGAGGAGGAGGCCGTTTTGCGTGTAGCGACCCTCCTGGCCCCATTCGGTGTTGCGCCATTTCTCGATAGCATCGGCAGCGAGTTTCGCATACACTGGGCTGGAGTAATCTGCTCGTACAATCCGCGAAGTGTCGACGGACGATCCGGCGGGGTTCGGGATTGTGGCCGAGGCCTCGAGGACAGTGACCTGGCTTGTTGGGTGGCGCTTGGACAAGGACAGGGCGGTCGATACTGCATCAGGCGGGGTCAATTGATGAAGAGCAATTGAATATAAGAGGACCACTCACATCCGAACACCCCTCCACCCACAATAAGAATTTTTGGTGGGAGAGTCATGGTCTCGTGTGGGGGGGGGGGAATGAGTTATGGCCGATAACGCCGCTGTATGCAACGAGAGGGAAAAGAAACAGAAGAAACAGACAAGTGGGGGATACCCTCTATTAGTATATATATATATCTCTCTCTGATATATTATAGTATTGGGGAGAAACGAGAAGCGGGGAAAGACTGTGGGAGGATTGAGGGGGAGATTTTTTTTTTCATGGAGCGCATTCTTTGCGATAAGCGCAGACCAGCCGATGCGGGCTTGGCGGCCATTTCTCCGAGATCCTGTCGGTTTTCTTCACCATCTCTTCCCCCAAACACCTGGCTCAACAAATGTGGAATTGCCCAATCTATCTCTGCCCCATCACCTGCCCTTAATATTCCCCAATATATCGCAGGCGGAGTACAGTACAACCAACAGCCTGGACGCTGTAGATCCGAAATCGCATGAAACCGCATCGCATTCCGTCACAATGAGTGCTTCCCGAGCAGGACGCGCCGCCTTGAAGAAGGCCAAGGTGCCATCCCCAGGTGCTCCGAGGGCGGGGAGTAAGATCCCCACCGAAGCTCCAGGGTCAGTTACGCTATAGGCATCCGTATTGCGTGCCTCGGTCAACGGATCTAACTTCCCCCCCCTACAGCAAACTTCCAGCAGCTGCCTCGTTACCAAAAAGAGCCAACCCGCACTTGATGAACCTCAAGCCAGAAGCACCGCCTCCCTCCATCTCGCCCAGGGTTATGACGTTCCTGGGAGTCAGCATCCTGGGAATCAGCACATACTGCGGTTATCTGTTCGCGTCGTATAAACGCGAAGTCGCCCAGTCGCAAGCTCTGGATATACCCGTGGATGTATCAGACCGATATAACCACACCGCCTGCACCTTCGATGCCGACGTGGAAATGTCAGAGAAGCTGATGCGCATGGGGAAGAAACGACGAGATCTTGCCCAGGAGGCCCGGGGCGATACCCTTGAGGTAAGCTGCGGAACCGGCCGGAATATCGAATACTACAACATCGGTGAGCGACGGGGGATGGATAGCGAGGGACGGGCAGATATACGGGGTTGTCGCTCCATCACCTTCGTGGACCTCAGTCCGCAGATGGTCGAAATCACGCGCGAGAAGTTCGAGAAACTCCACCCGGGATATAAACATAGTGTCTTCCGCGCCCAGGACGCGAAGGACGTTCCTGCCCCATCATCATCCACTGGGGGGAAACCGGGCTACTACGATACAATTGTGCAGACCATGGGATTGTGCTCGATGCCAGACCCGGTTGGGACGCTTCGCCATTTGGCATCTATCACGGAGCCGCAGAAGGGTCGCATTCTGCTTCTCGAACATGGTCGTTCGCACTACGATTGGCTGAATAGCATCCTGGATAATCTAGCCCCCGCTCATGCGGACCGACATGGATGCTGGTGGAATCGAGATATCGGTCGGATCATCCGGGAGAGTGGCTTGGAGGTAGTGGAGGAGAAACGATGGCATTTCGGGACTACTTGGAAATACGTGCTGCGGCCAGTATCGAAGCAGTAGGACGTGATTACCTTGCCTACCAGGAAGTAGACAGACTATGTATAATTTGTATATTAATGATAGATGAACTTCCAGTTCTGTTTTTGGAGGAAGAATCGTCAAATCATGGGGGATTTCTTTGTCCCGTCTTCATCACCTGATGGTCATGAACCCTAAGTGTTTCATTGTGCATCCAATATGGCGTTAAACAGGGTTCATCACCGACAGGGATATTCCACCATCCTTGCAGCCCACACTGCCTATTTTTCTTTGTTTTTTGTTTTCGAGAGGAGGGGGAACGCTAGGATGAATTGCCGAAAGGGGAATAATCTGAATTCGGCCCAGATTACTGTATATATATAATGCAATGCATGTTACTCCAGACATCATGACGAAAGAATTTCGTCGGTTGGTCTCCAACTCCCGATCACCAGGTCACTCGTAAAAAGATCCGGTCTCTCTGGTAACTGGCAATGGATATCCCTGCATTGCCGGAAGAACTATGTAACTGGATGATGGGGGGGGGAGGGGGGGGAACAAGGGAAACAATGAAGTCAATATGGCGTTATATATTAGATATATAATAATGTATATGCGGGGTAGGGCATTTCGCATGGGTCCCAAGTACCGTTGGTGCATACTCCCAGACAGTATCAATGCATGTACCTATACTTCTTATGCCTATCCCTAGCATCAGACGGTGTTATCGCCATCCAACAGGAGAATAAGGCCTTCAATGTAAAGTGTAGGTTGTGTAAAGAAATCGATGGTGTTGTGCGTGCCGTGGGGAGGAGGCGGCTGCAGATATTGGGGGGATAATATTGAACCCTGTCAGGGTTGAAACGCAATACGACGACAGACAGGGTTTACAAAGCACCAACTACGGACTAACCTAACCGACTCCAATAGTTCTGACCCTGGTCGTGCATGGAATGGTCGGTCAAAGAGAACCACCAATCTTGGAATCATCCTGCCCCGTGTTTTGGGCTAATACCGAATTTGGGAACTGCAAGAGTGAAAAAAAAACCGGGTTCTTCTACAACCTACATGGAGGAGGACGTACTATACTATACTACTAGTCTAGAGTTGAGTTCAAGAAAGAGACGGGCTGTGTATGTGTGTTCCCTTTCAAGAGACAGCCTCAGCTGAGTCGTGCTTATGGACTTCTCTTGCCTCCGTCATCACCGACGTGTAGATATATCATATGTCGGCGGGGAGCGATCGTCTCGCGCTGCTGTAGGTTACCTGCATGTGCTGTTGCCGCGAGGGGCGGGGGCAGTTGACACGTACAGCGCGTCCACTCACGTTGTGAAGGGCTCTCTTTGTATATGGATTGGATGTATACAAACTTCGCCCTCATATGGGATGAAAATGAAAGGGATCCGAAGGAAGGAGAGTAACCAGGCAACTAAGCCAGGGATGGAAGGGAGATATGGAATGGATCTGCCCATCAGTTTGGTCCAGTTGGAAAGATAGATTGATGATAATCAGGGTCGGGAGAAATCCCTTGCAGTCGGATGCGTGATACATCACAACCATCATTCCATGAACAAAAGAAAAAAAAAAAAAAAAAAAACAACCACCAACGGGTTATTTGCTTGGGGCGTGCCATGGAGTGGCGGATTCCTTGTCTATCCATTTTTGGGAGAAATATATCTATATATATTTTTCTTTTTTTTCTTTTTTTTTTTTTGGGTAGGTAGGTAGGTGTGTATTCATTATCCATTTCTTTTTTTAATTTATTTTGTTGATAATCATTTCGATTCGATTCGATTCGATTTATTGTTGTTGATGATGTTATTCATTATTATGATGATGGCCATCTTTCGCAGTGGACTAATTCTCCACAACGAGTCGGCATTCAACATCCATCATCGCCTGCGAAGGTCTTGATTTGCCGCTGCTTGCTCCAACGGCGATGCTAGGAATGATTTTCCCTGGATCCCCTGGTGGAGGCCGTTCACTACTGATTGGTTGGGTCTTGTTTTGTTCTTTTTTTTTTCTCTTGACTATTAGCGTCGCCCACTTTTTTCTCTTCTTGTCGACTATCCCGGCTAGTGGATAGTTTTAGTCTCTACTAGTGGTTTAGCAGTTACTAACTCCATCATGTCAACCCAGCTAAGCTGTGTGTGTCGCGCGAGAGCTTTCTCCTGCTGGATGGAGAGAAGCTCCTACCATGGGATTTCAGCCAGTGGTGATGCACTTACCCGAAGATGATGCAGCCTTCATAAAATGCTATCTGGGATGTTGTTGGACGGGGGGAAGGGTTAGAACCCATGTAACTTTTGACATCTCTAGGCAGATATCTCTCTTGTGTGTCTGCCTGTTCCTGCGACGGAGGTATGAGAGATAGAGCGAACCCCAATCCTGCAGGATACCAGAGCACCAAGAATAAAGCGATCTTGCATCGAAAAGAATAAACCGCACACACACTCCAGATGTCGGTGAGAGATCAAGGAGTTGAACCCCGAGGGCCAGAGCGTCAGGATTGTAGATGTATACTTCGCCTTTGGTTGTTTGTTTTGTCCTCTCCATCACAACCCAAACCTAGCAACCAGGGAGTCGCATGCAACCAGTGCAGTAGTTACCCGGACTCTCGCCTCTCGGGGGACTCCACGGGCGCATACTCCGTTATGAGCCCATGCAGAATCTCAGTTGATCCCCCCCGAAGTGCTCCAATCAACAGAGTGGAGGAGCTGGGACTGGTCATCATCGACACATGGTGGACTCCACCGCATTTTTTGCCCCTTCCATCCGGACGGGAAGTTGAGGATGTTTCTTTCTGTACAAACCAGAAGAAGGCGGGATCGCTAGGTTGACCATCGTTTCGCAAGCGGTGAGGCTGTTTTTTTTTTTAGCGTCATTCGGGATTTTCCTATTTTTTTAATTTTTTATTTTTGGTTTTCTTCTTTCTTACAGATGAGCTTTCTATATCTATCACAAGGAGGGGTAATTGGATAAGAATTAATCATGATAGGGAAGAAGAGAATGGATGAGATCCATCAAATTAATCCATAATTATCATACTGTTTTTCTTCGATGTTTTTCGGGTTTGTTGGTTTTTTGCCAATTTTTAATTTTTTTTTAATCACATTCCCGACTAGAGGCAGAAAAAAAAAAAGAAAAAAAAAAAACTTAGGGATGAGACTAAATTGCTGCTGCTCCATCGTGTATCGGACCAATAAACGCCACCCTAAAACACCCGCCCTTTTTTTTTTTCCAAAAATTTTAGTATGACTCCACAATAGAAAATCCGAATCATAATCAAAAATTCATTCTCATAATAACAATAATAATAATAATAATAATACTATGTAATAAAAACGAAAAGGAAAAAAAAAAAAACAAACGGCCGATTCCTCAGGCTCCATCCCGAACCACAATTATTTTTTGATCATATTTTCCTTTCTGTTACTAAACTACAATCCAAAGAAGGTGGTTCTTCGAAACACTGGCCAACGAACTCTGCGCTGATTACCCTGGAAAAGACGGATTCCCCGTCCAGCCCGGCATCATCATCGACGCATCTCCTTTCCCTCCCTAGCCTCTTCTTCCACACTCCCTATACTTCCTCCCTCCTTTTCCCTCCCATCCCCCTGTACTAACTAACTATCCAACTCTCCTTGTCTTTTTAAGTTATTATTATTATTATTCACTATTTTATTATTCCTCTTTCTTTGCTTTCCTGTTTCTCTGTATATTCACGCCTCGTTCATTCATTTTGGTTTGGTTCGGGTGTGGCTATTATCCTGTTATACTATTTCCCATACTTTTTTGCCTCACGTCGTTCTTGCCATCACCATCACGTTTCACTCGACAACCTTAGCGCTCTTAACCCCCTTGTATCCCTTTTACATCCTTTATCCATCTCAACTCACATCATCATGCCTTACAACACTCGTCGCAAGTCTTTGTCGCTCCCCTCACTGGGGATTCACCTTCCGAATAGTTCCCGCCGCTCTCCAGCCACCTCAAAACCAACTCACGCGACCGACAGTCGGATCCCCCCCTCGAAGAAAGTAAAGCGGTCGCACAACTCGCTCTCGCGGTCTCCTGAGCCCTCTACTTCCGCGGCGTCCTCGACAAATTCCAAAAGCCAGTTATCGGCCGTACGCGCGAGTGGCCGGCGCGGAACTCTGGAACAGACGCCACCGCCATCACCCATGGACGGAAGCATTGTTCCCAAGGTGGATACAGAGGGGATCAATGATGATATTGTGGTCGCTGTCATTGAACAGCTGGAGAAAACTGGCAATCGCCCCCATTTGGTCAAGGAGCTTGCCGCTGTCCTGATCACACTGAATGAGAATGTCGCAAAGTACGTCTGAAGCCTTCCCTCCCCTTTTCTTTTTTTGCATCGAATAATCCAAGTTCAATACTAACAAGCGCGCTTCTCTCCAGTTCGGCGAACCCTGCTGCCCTTTTGTCTTCTCGACTGAGCACATACATGAAGCGCCCTTGGACGGCTTTGGCGCGTTGTCCGTTAGCGAAGGAGCTCGTCCCGGTTCATCCTCGCAAAGTGTACTACTACTTAACAACTCAATCACGCCAGCCTATCCCTGAGAACTCGGATGATATTATTGTACCGGGATTAGAAGGCACCTATATCACTCCTAGTGTCTCGAGCGCCGACCTGGACGACGAGGACGCATACATGCGGGAGCGCTCTCGCCTTAGCCCAAGTCCGGAGGTGGATTTGTCGTCCCCCGATTTTGAAGAGAACGTTGACCTCGATAACTCTTCCGGGGGCGTTTCCCGGGCTAGTCCCGACTTTAACACAGCTCGTCTCATGCACTCAAATCGTGCCGCTTCACCACCTCTGGAGGGGGACGAAAAAGAGTTCACTCAGACTGCCAGCGCTGTTCGCGAGCGGGCCTCGGAACAAAAAACAGTCCAGCTTGAAAAACCTAAGTGGGGCTTTTCTGCGCTATCGGAAGGCCTGAACGGCCTGGAGGATGGTAGCATTACCATCCCCGACTCTCCAATGGACGACAGCCCGCTTTCCTCGATAAGTGGAGACCGCATGTCCGACGCTCCCGACAGCGACTACTTCTCTCATAATGGCTCGTCGGGGCAGTCTTTGCTCCAGGAACATCTTCGTCAACAGCAAGATGTGGACGAGGCTGCCGTGTCGGCCCTTTTTGGCACGTCTCCATCTCCCTCCCTAACCTCGGTAGCCTCTTCTCTCTCGTCTGGCACGAGTGCGGCTTCGGACGATGGGTTGGATTCGGAAGTACGCGTGGACATGGTTGGAGTTGCCCCCCAGATCAGTCTTCCAGATGTCGCACCGGTGTCTACGCTCAAGCGGTCCATTGATATGCTGAACAGCGATGTTCCCGATCTTGACATGAGAATGTCTGATCTCGCAGAGCAGGAAAGCAAGGTGTCGCTGAGCGCAATGCCTATGATAAACACGAGCGTTGAAAAAACCTACGATTCGTGGAGGGAGCTAGAGAGCCCGGAGACTGTGGATGTTCATGAACTCGATGAGATGTTCGATGATATCTGAAACTCTTCTTGAGACCCATCTTATCTCTCATACCCTACAGTGGGTGGATAAGACTTGAGAAAGGCGTTTCTGGCCGTCCCGGTCCTTCTATCTTTTTCCAAATACCCGGTACCTCTTTTTGATTGTCAATTCTCGTTGGAATCTTGCCCATCTCTACTCGTCTCTTCTCTCTCTCTCTCACTCATCCATTCACCTCCACATGCGATTTAATCCTTGTACAGCTCCACTTATCCTTTTTAATCCCTGTGCGCGCAAGTTCCATCGAAATCTCCCTATCCTTCGACCAAGAGTCGGTCACTTCGTCTTGTACATATACTCCTCACTTTTTTCTCCGCCTTATCTCGTCGCGCATTTTCTCGTTTTTTTTTTTTTTTTTTTTTTCCTTTTCTCATTCAAATATCCCCGGCTGTCTACTGTTGTCTTCTGTTTATTTTCTGAGGGAGTTCTTCTACAAATTGCTGGGTGGCTTATTGAGATGGATTCCAGAGGGTTAGATATGGGTTGATGGAAAAAGCAAGAGCAAGAAAGAAGGAAAGAAAGAAAGAAAGAAATAAAGAAAGAAAGATTTATGTTGTGATGTCAATGGTATATGTATGTTAAGCGCCTGGGGCCTTGAGCAATCTGAACTGATAACGGCATTTCTACCTCTGATACTCTCTCTCTGATCATATCAACTTGTAACTGTACTGTAACTTAGTAGGATATACATTTTCATAATCTGTCTGCTTACCTAATGTCCCATATCATTCGACCACGGTTCACGTGACTCTCTACCGCGTGGGTTATCACCACGTGACTCACTGCGGGGCGTCGATGTGGTTGGCTGCGGCTGTTCGCCTTTTCTGGGTCTTTTTGTCGCATTCTCCTCCTCTGTTCCCCTGGCTATTTGCCTCCATTTTTCTTTGAAGACTCTCGTCCGACTTCCAGCGGACCTTGAACAACCTGTCGGTTCTATAGCCCATTCATACCCCCCCGTTTTGACGATTGCGCAACACAGTTCGCAGTGAATCCTCCACATCATTCCACATCATGATAGATTCCCGGTTTGGATGTCGACAACGCTACCTTGGATTCAATATATGAAGGCCCAAAGACTTCTCGAGGCTAGCTAGAACAATAGCCTAAGAGGCCAAAACATACCCACGCATATTTTTCAAAGATCTAGCGAAACCTACCAATCCGACATTTGAGACCCTATCGTGCCAGTGATCCCGTCTTCACGTCCAGTGAAAATCTTCGATATCTCTACCCTCACCCTCCTTCATACAATATCGCCATTATGGAGGGGCCATCCGACATTCCCCAACCTGACAATCAAAATCCTGCAGGCGAGATGCCTCTCCAATCACGCTTGACTCCTCGGCCCCAGATGGTGCCCTCTGTGAATCTTACCACTCTAGGAGGGACATCCTTGCATGCCCCGCGAAAGTCCACCGCCTCAACATCAGCCACTGGCCATCAGGAAAAGAAACAGTTGGGCTCCAATTCAAAAGTCGCCATTCCTCGTCAGCGGTCTGGTGCTGCCCCTCGGTATAGCCGCCGTGTGCCATTGGCGTGTGAATCCTGCAGATCGCGGAAGACCAAGTGCAGCGGCGACACTCCGGTTTGCAGACAGTGTAAAGAGTTGCGGATCGGTTGTAAATATCCGGTGTCGTGGAGGGAACGAACAAAAGGGTGTGTATATTCTATCCGTCTTGTCGCCCTGCCTTGTCTATGATTATCTCCGCTCCACTCCAATCGTTTTCTTAAGGCATTTGTCCCCTAGTTAATGTGCAAAACGACAGTGAATTGAGTTCCCTTTCTACAAAGGCCCAGGAGTATGAGAACCTGTTGAAAGACATTGGAAACGTCGTTGATGGGAGGACTGCTGAGCGAATAAGGAGCACTTTAGAGAAGGTGTGTGCATTATGCTAGATCAAGGTGGTATCTTTGCAGCTGTTTCTAACATTGCATAGTTTTCCGCGAGTGGAGACAGTTCCTCTCAGCCAAGTTCCGTGACCCCCCAAGACGAAGACATCCCCGACGATTTGAGTGCTCCCTCATCTATTGGATCCTTAGACGCGATTGACCGGGTCGATGAAGATGTGAATCGAAACGCAAGCTCCCGAGCTACGGGGTATATGGGCAAAAATTCCGAAGTTACGTGGCTACAGAGATTACGGAAGGAAGCAGAACAACGATCTAGGAAACTTCCCGGCACATACGAAGCTGCCCCCGAAGGCGAATTTGCCCTCCATTCTATGAACTACCATCTGGACGACATGGATATTTCTGTTCCCGGGCCTGTGCATGCGCTCCAAATGCCTCCACGACAAGTTGCTGATAAGCTTTTTGAGAACTACTTAGAAAGCATTCATCCGTGTTTTCCAATAATCAGTCGCACGCTCTTCAGTGCACAGTACAAAACCTTCTTTGATAGTGCTGCAAGGCCCGGTTATAAATGGCTGGCCATCTTGAACGTGATTTTCGCCATTGCCGCGAAACATGCCCACCTTATGCAAGCACCCTGGCGCGGCGATGATAATGATCATTTGGTTTACCTGACCCGAGCTCGGATTCTCAGCATGAATGGTGATATACTGTTCAGCCATCCCGATCTTCAACAAGTCCAGGTAGAAGGGTTGATTGCCTTCTATCTCCTTTCATCGGATCAGATAAATAGGTCAGATTTATCATCCACAAAACACAGTTGTATTCTCCGTCTAACTTTCCTTCAGATCATGGCGTATCACGGCGTTGGCGGTTCGTTCTGCGATTTCTCTTGGACTCAATATGAAAAACACCAGTGAAAGCACAAATGGCGTCTCCAAAGAAATGCGCTACCGTGTCTGGTGGTGCCTCTATATATTCGAACATATACTCGGAGTTATGACTGGCCGATCTTCGTGCATATCTGATGGAATTTGCACAACACCTTTGCCTCTCCCATTCGAGGAAGATAAACTCCGAGAGCCAGAGGCTGCCAAACTTCTTGATAACCAAGAGTTACGTCAAGAATGTGTTGAGTCGGCGCTGGCGAGCAACTTTGTTCGACAAATGTCACTAAACCCGCCCGGAGGCAGAGATACGAGGCATACAGACAAAGTGCGGGATACCTCGTGGTTGATGGGTGTTGCCAACAGCAAATCCCTGATTTTTCTCTATTTTGTGGATCTTTCTGTCATCGTCCAGGAAATTATCAACAGGGTGTATTCTCTTGATTGCATCATGACACCATGGGCACACATGGAGAATCGCATGGGTGAGCTTCGGGCTCGAGTCGACCTTTGGTTTTCTAATTTGCCCAAATCCCTCGACTTTACGCAGAAGGAAGACCAAGATATAACCGTCCTTCGAGGAAAGCTCTTCTTGGCCTTCCATTATTACAGTGCTCGCATCACTCTGGGGCGCCCATGTCTGTGCCGCCGTGATGCACAGCTAAGCCCTAGTCAGAAATCTAGCTTCAGCCATGATATGGCTGTGACGACTTTGAAGTCTGCGCGTTGGATGCTTGACCTATTACCTGATCAGCCTGACGCTTTGCGTCTCTACGAAATTTGTCCCTGGTGGTGCATCCTCCATTATCTTATGCAAGCGACGACAGTGCTCCTTCTTGAGCTATCTTTCGGTAGTATCCACATGCCAAACGACGAACAAGTTATGCTCGAGGCGTCCAAAAAAGCAATCCGATGGCTCTTCTCCATGGCTCACTGTAGCTTAGCTTCCCGACGTGCCTGGGACCTCTGCGACAGTAACCTCCGCCGAATGGCCAAGGGCATGAATTATGATTTGCGCGACATGCCCACTTTCGATACCGAGGGGAACCTCATCCAACCCGACAATACCATTCCTACTTCGCTCTTCGATTCCTCCCAGCCATTGGTCGCCGCCGCCGAACAGGCACAAGGAAGTGGTTATCAGCCCCAACAAACCCACCAAGCTTTCTCTGCAGCCCCGGGAACATTTGGTGCGTTGCCACCGACTCTCGCCATGCAGTCAGATGGCGATGTGTATTTCCCATATGACCCCATCAGCGGAGAGTTTATCAGATCTTTCTTCCCTTCGACTGCGGACGAAGAACCATGGGATCAAAGCTGAAAAGTTGGATGCCCCTTGCTCTCTCTGCCTTGGATATATTTTCCTACTTCTGTGTATATTATTATGATTTCTTTTATTATGTTGGTCTTGCGTCCATTGTGGTTTTTTTTTTTTTTTTTTTGTTTCATATTCCAACTGCTTTATATCTTTATACCTATGATAGAATGGCTGTTATGGTACGTCACGGAGCGATACGTTTCTGGTGTTTATGGGAATAGACGGGGGGACTTTTGGCTTATAACAATAGATTTGAATATATTTTTTTCCATCTATATGGTTCGATTCTGTAGTTTGGTTGTCTTTCGTTTTTATCATCCATCATCTTACACAGACAACAACTAAGACAACGCCCGGGGACATTCAGGACAGGAAAGACCTATAGGCCTGCCTAACTTGTTCTAAGAGATTTGCCATATGTATATATGGTATGGTGGTATAGAGAGAGTCTTTTAATTCCACTTGGATCAACTGGGACTAGATCGACTGTTTTCATGTCTATGGTCTCAAGTGGACAGAGGGCGAGCACTAAAAACAGCAAGGGAAAAAAAAAAAAGGTCATCATGATTATTTATTCATTCATCTATCCCATCCATCTATGTAATGTACAAGGTTCATCCAGCCGATGTGGCATTGGGTATCATTGTTGCAACGAAGCCGAGAGCTTCCTTTTCTTCTTCATCTCTTTCTTCTTCCGATATACAAGACCACCGACTTCGCGGTTGATCTCTGACTGGCGCAGGCCAAACCCTTCGAATTTCCTGATGCAGAATTCGAGAATGTCCCGGGCTGGGTTTGAGAAAGGGTCTGTGAGGAGAGGCGTAGAGGGAGCGACTGGTGATGCGGAAGGTTGACTTTCCTCTTCTTCCTCCTCCTTCTTCTCTTCTTGCAGTTTCTGTGTTTCATGCTCGTTGTACTCGGCAACAGCAGCCTGGGCGATGATACGGACAGTATTCGGGTTTGGAAGCGTTGCCTTCTTCTGGACCTGTTTGAAGTAACGCGCATCGAAATGGGGGTCGCCTTTGGCGGGATTGCGCTCCTTGTGAAGGTAAAGACGGGGGATACCGCCTTGTTGCAGACGCTGAAGAGTCGGAGATTTGATATCCAGACACCACTGTTCCCACAGACGTTTGCCGGCTGCGCTGCCCTGTGTGTCGACCACTGCCGAAAGGAGGGAATGGAAAGCGGTGATGGGAATGTAGGGGACTGCGCTTCGTGGGCTGGCGCGGTATTGAAGATCGGCAGAGATGGCAACCTCGTGAAGAGCTCCGGGGATGGACTTGAAGACTCGCTGGAGACCGCAGAGAGCTCTTTGCTGGAAGTTGGACTCGGACCGATGCCCTAATTCGTTGAACTCGCCATTGAGAATCCGGAGAAGAATTTCCTTTGCTCGAACCAGGCTTTCTTCCTGAGCCTGAGCCTCTGGGCCTTTCGGGGTTGTTGAATGCTGAATCGTATACTCGATGCGGAGAATCTCAGCGGCCAGAGCGGTGACATTGCTATGGCCCCATGACTTTAACCTGTAGTCGCGAAGATACTCTAGCATGACAACTGTGAGGTCCCACTGGCCCATTGCTACCCGTAAGTTCAGCAGCGAGCGAAGTGTATTTATCGAAAGGGGATGAGAGAGCGACTGGGCGACTGCGTCGCCGAGAGCCTTCTTTTTAGTGGCAGCGGCGAATCGAATGATTGAGGGTGCTAAGGCTTGGTTTTGGTATGCGCTTGGAGGAATCGCCGGTCCGTCTATGTCGGTGGAAAATAGTAGCCATTCTCCGAATACAAAGGCCCGCGACACCGTCACCAGATCAAGAAGCTCGGCCAATGTGATTGGTGATAATTGAGGCATCGAAGACTCGAATGGCCTGAGGGAAGCAAGGCTGCCCATATCCAGTATGGGAAGTCGCTCGGAGTCATCCAGGTTCATTCGTGAAGAGAAAAATTCGCCAATCCGTCTCATTTTGCTGGTGTCAGACACGCTTTGAAGCCAGGCAAACGCATTGATAGCATCCCCACATAGGCGTCGTGAGGCATAAAACCTGATAGTATATTCAATTAAACCAGACAGAGCCGCAGTTTCATCGTATATATGCGACGGCTTCAACTCCCTCAGATCCTGTTCATTCACGATATGTGGGTCATGATCCCAAGGTGGTACAACATGGGGTGTGATTCTGAGGATTTCTTCAAAAGCGCGAGGGTCGGCCTCGGGGTTAAAACCGCCAGACTCAACAACGCGAACAGTGAACCAGTTAGACTCCTTAATTGTCGGTAAAGGCGTTTCGTTTGTCGTTGATGAAGTCATGGCGAATTTGAGAGACGAAGCATGACGTAGAAGAGCCGCCGGTGATACGCCCCTGAAACCCAAGCCCAGATAAACCAGATTTGGAAGGTTGTCCAACAGGGATGCAGCAACTTCTACGCTGATGGTCCGTTGGCCTAACCCATTGAAAGGAGCACTGCCACCGCGCTTTCTTAGCAAAGAGCGGTCGGCATGACCAGGGCGCCGGAAAGAGTCTTCGAGATCGACTTTAGTATCCCATACAGACCCGGGGTGTTGAAGGAGAGGCCGCCAGCTTTCGAATTTCCAACCCAAGTCCCCTTCCCTCCTCCTCATCTGATCAACGAGCCACACTCCTTCCTTGATATGGCCATGCTCCACACAACACCAGAGGATAAATTCCAGCCAGATCTCGGGCCCCAGCTCCCTGATGCCCATTTTGAACGGCAAATACGGGGAATCTTCGCCTGCAGCTGCAGCCTGGGCAGCAACTTCTGCTTCATGTACCAACCATGCGGCATCTGAGATGACACTCATGATATGAGTAGAGAGCAGATGAAGTACAGGAGGTCGAAAAGCGACCTGATGGCTAGTTGGAGGAGCATATTTATAGACCCTGTCAGACACCACACCCGAGTGGTGGAGTCGTGCCAGAAGTCGGAAAACGTAGGACATGGCCAATTTCGAGTCATTCGACGGGACATCGGCTGATTGGAGAACAATGGAGCCCAAACTCTGCCACACCTCCGCCATCAAGCGTTTCGAGTGATCATCCGCAAATGGCCGTTCAGTCAACGTGTCCAGGGTGGTGAGGTCAGAACTCGAAGGGGTTGTATCTTGGGTGGGTTGCGAAGCTGCGGGAAGGCATCGATCGGTCAGTTGATCCAGCGACAGACCAGAACTAGAGCCCCAGTCAAGGGGGGATAAATTTCGGGTAGACAACGATGCTTCGTTGAGGGCGTCTGCGGCATCGAGTAGCCTGCCAAGGATGGCATATACAGCCGGCCAGTTGTTCAACTTGAAGCCGACATGAGTTAAGAGGTCTAGATCTCCAGATATCCTAGAGTGGAACAGTAGATTATTCAACTCGAGAGTTTGCGCAAGAAGATCTTGTGTCTTGGCCGATGTCGGGTCAGGAGTCGATTGTTCGTCCTCGGAAGGTCTTCGTAAAGCCGGTGGTAGGTACTGCTCGAGCAAGGACACCCATGCTTGGGGATCCTTCTGCTGCGGTCCAGGTACGGGGCATCTTTTCATCTCCAAGCGCACATAATCTCGTAGTATTTGGCGGTCAATAGGCGACTGACTGGAGGCGACGGAGAATTGGCGACGCCATTGTCGGCTTCCCTGAAAGTGTCTCCCGTGTGGGAGCCTTTTGTTTCGAGAGAGACTGGACACGCAAACCGAAGGGATAGGCGAGGGGCGAAGGAAAGAAGACCTGCGGACCAGACACAGCAGATGAGCTGGGCACAGGCACCTTTTCATGACACGGGCCTGGTGGACGACGAGACTCGTAGGTGGAAGGGAACCAAATCTCGATGTGACCGGCGAAGGAGGGTTCTGTGGGGCATGTCTAACCCGTTAGACGATACTGAAGAGCTTTGCGATTGGTGTAGAAGGGAGTCAATAAGCCGAGGATGGTTCTGATGAGTGTCGTTGGTTTGGGTTGTCCATCCCAAAAAAACCTCCGCGGCGAAAAAAACATCCCGACGATGCTGAGTCAGCACGTTTCAAGCCAACCAGAGAGAGTAGATTTCTTTTCCACGTAATTAATATTCATACCTTTTCACTAAACCCCTCTATGTACTCCAGGGAGTTGACGTCCTTCTACCTCCCTAAATTGCCCCAGGAGGCCCGTTTGTATGATCAAGTTCGCAGCCAGCCTGGCTGCCTGTGGATCAGAGACTAACGTAGACTAACTTCTCGAAGCTGCGGCCCCTGTCAGCTCCGATATTCCGCGAACTACGATATTCCGCGATCTATATAACGCACCGCCTCGTCGAGAGTATTATTCTACCCTTTACATTAACATATTTACGTAGTCCCGGTCGTGTCCAAAGCATTAACTAAGAAAGGAAGGCGATGGCTAAATTATAAGGGTATATACCTTCAAGATTAATCTTGTGCTGCTATCCTAAATGGTGACGCTGTCACCTCAAACGAACGACTGATCCTGCAGCGATCCAATTATATCCAAAATATCCCCATGGAAAATCAACGGTGCTTGGACAGCTCACGGCTGCCCCAGGCGAGTCTTAGAAATCGATCTAGATAGCGACGGGGCCAAATTGACGAGCATGGGCGCGTTCGAAGTCGGCGGGAGGGAAGGCGATTCCGGTTCCAGTCGGGATGGGAACCGAAGTGGCCGTACCGGTAGGAAGAGCTGTGCCGGTAGGCATGGGGGGGAAAGTAGGAGGGTCGGTGCCAACGGGAGGCTCAGAGCCAACCGAGGGTTGAGGAGGCTGGAATGATAGTAATATGTCTTAGTGAATGGCTACCTAAGTTGGGTGATAAATGCGCCGACCACCTACCACGGGGAGGATCATAACCCGGTGGTTAACACCGTGGTGGACACCGTGGGCGACAACGGGAGAAAGGAAAAGAGCGGCAACAGCTCCAAGAACAGAGAAGAGCTTCATGATGAATATAGTGTTCAAAGAGTGGAATGGTGATAGTTGAAAGGAATGTAGGGATAGTATCCAAAGAATGTTATGCACAGCACGTAATCAAGAGAGTAAAGAAATCCCAAGCGAAAACACCTTGCGACAGGTGTATATATGTCCATAGCAACGTCCCTGAGGACCCTTCAGAGCCTTTCGCGGGATGGGACCTCGAAGAAATGGACGATCTGATCAACAGACCCATAGCCTCAATTGGAATACCGAGACCACAGTTTCCTATATGTTGGGTGGGTAAGACGTAGAAGCCTGTCCAGGGCTCCAGGTTTTTGATCGACGCGTACAGCTCCCCGGTTGGGAAAATGTGAAATGGTGCTACTATCTCATAGTCAATGCCAATACGTTATCCAGGCGGAAATCCGGAATATGTAGAACACGGGAGAAGTTATCTATCGTATACATGTGGGGACTTGGTTTCATGCAAATATCTCTACTTTGTAGAGGCGAACAAAGCTCATGAACCCTGCAGGTGATAAATGTGGGAAATTATGGGCAGGTGGATCGGTGACAGTCTGTTCCGCTCTTCTTAGGCATCATCGGCGACGATCCCGACCTCGATTGTAGAAGATAAAAAGGTGTTGGTGGAGATCGGGACAGTGGCACGGCACCGTAATTTCGCCAAGCGAGAGAATTTTGCTTCCCGTGTGTCTGGATGGGCGACGCGTGGATTGTGTGTTGAATACTGAAACCAGGGATCCTGAGATAACGGCGACGATCCACATGCCATCTCCAATCATGCGCCGCAATGTACGGAGTAGATGCTGATCATCATGGTCAGGGCTGAGGTCGAACTGTGGCGTCAGACGAGATGGTCGAAAAGAAGCATATTGCATCTAAAAACAATCAAATTCGTAACTGAATGAAGATCTTCAGGCGAGTCTTTTCAGGTCTAGAATTTGGGTTGGTTAGTTACTCTGACGCAAGTGAGACTTGAAGGAAAGGAAGAAGGAAGTGAAATTGGTTCTATCTACATACACACCTAACCACATATAATCAAGCGGCCGAAACAAACACTAAAACAAAGGTATCAAAAAATTATAAGAGGTAAAATGGAAAACAATAGAATAAAACATAACCGTAATCAAATGGATATTTGAACGCTCTCTCAAAAGATCCCTAAACAAGACAGCCAACAATAGCGCCAGGGGACGAAGTTTTGCGCGCGCGCGCGAGAGAGACGAGAAAAAAAAAAAAAAAAAAGAAAACCCCCCCCCAAACTCCCCTCCGGCCATCATCAAAATCATGATTCAAACTCCACCAACTGAAGGACTCTGATCAGAGTTCCTCAGCGAAAGGCGCATCCTCTTCCATTGGTTCCATCTCCCCTTCCAGTTCTTGGTCAACCTCGTCAACCACAAAACTTTCGTAATCTTCCAATCCCTTCTGGACATGGACTTTGAACCGGATCACATCGTTCAACATGCTTTCCACGTTGGTATGTAGCTCTTCTCGCAGGGCATTGGCGCGGAGCGTGAGCTGCTCATACTCAATGTTGGTGTTCATCTCGCGCTGTTCCATTAGCTGGACACTTTCGCTCAATGTAGCACGCATTTTTGCAAGTTCCTTCTCCATCTTCTCAATTTGCGCGTCGGAGGCAAGTTTCTGCGTGGTGGTGATCTCTTTTGTCCTCTCAAACTCCTCTTCGGCAGCACGACGCTTGTGTTCCAGAGCCTCCACCTCACTTCGCTTCTCATCCATCGCCTCCTTAATGTTGTCCAAGAGATTGCGTCGCTCCAAGTCGTCGTCAATAGCGGACTTCCGCCGCTCGTTGATCTCCTTCCGAAGTGATTGAAGATTGCTGCGGATTGCCCCGCGGAGGTCTAAGTTCAGCAAACGGGCTGGGTGGTACCCTGTGTAGGGCTCCGCTAGCAACCTGTCTCCCTCGGGGGATATCCTATTCGGCGCACCCCCAATTTGGGAGGTGGAGAAATTGGTTTCGTTGACTTGAAGGCTAAGTTCGTATTCTTGGCCTCCCGCATTGGAAGCGGATCTGGGTATTAGGCTGTTTTGGTAACCCAGCGTGTTATATGCCTTGACGATTTCCTCTAGATCCTCCAGTTTCTTACTGGTTTCAGCCTCTTTCGCCATAACTCGCATGTGTGTCTCTTCCAGTCGACCAACAGCGTCCTCGAGGTTCTTCTGAAGTCGCTCGCGTTCGGTATTCATGCGGTCAATGTCCTGGATAGTAAGTCCTTGCCGGTCCATATTGGCCTGCAAACTCGACCGCTCTTCTTCCGCCGCCTGCAGATCTGTCTCGGCTTTCTTGAGCTCATCATCCAAGAACTTGATCCGGGTTTCGTATTTTTCAATCTTGCCCTGCACATTCTGATTGTAGTCTTCGAATTTCCTCTTGTCATCTTCCAGGATCCGGAAGTGTTTGTCCAGTTTGGCCATGTCAGGGGCAGACTTTTCCAGTTCCTCAACCTGGTCCCGTAGCGACCGGTTCTCCGCTTCCAAAACTTGCATTTCTTGCACATACTTCTCGTTACCCTTTTCAAATTCCTGGGCCATCATTTCGACATGAGGAACTAGCCTCTTTTCGGCCAAGTCATCCTCTTCGTCTTCGCCTCCCTGGAGCCAGTCATGGTAAGCACCGGTGAGGAACCTGAAGATTATGCGATCGCCTGATACATCCACACCAGCCTCTGCACAGGCCTCATCGTATTCGCCCAGAATAAACCGATCCATCATTTGAGCCACTTGCATCAACCAGTGCAACATGCCGAGGAATGTCGCCCAATTCTGGCCACCGACTGCGGCAATCTGGGACTTCGTAATTCCCTTCTCGTATGGGTAGCGTAGTTGCTTCAAGATTGGCGGGACCTCCGAATCCATGCTCTTCTGAAACTTATATCCGGGATCGATCCGATGATAAAGCCATTGGAAAATGTAGTTGAAGTCCTTCTGGGTCGGGGATCTTAGTGTATTTTGACCCAAAGAATGTTTCATCTCCAGTTCGAAGTTGTTATGGGTCAGATATTCTAACAGCTCCTGTCCAATACGAGCCTGATATGATCTATCTCTTAAAGGTCTTGGGTCCCGCGGCACGCCTGCCACCGATGGGACCTGAGTAAAGAAGGATTGGTGACCCATAGTACCACCCCCTACCCCCACCGAAGGCCGAGAAAAGACACTACTGCGTCTCTGTAGACTTTGAGCGCTTGGGTTCGTAGAAAGTGAGCCTGGCGCATAGCTGGGGCGTCCGACACTGGCTCCTTGGAAGATATTACTGGAGCGAACCCCAGAGCGTCTGACGGTCGAAAAACCGGCATCCCCACCAGTTGACGAACGCTGAAAGTTGGGCTGTTGCGGGCGACTTGCGGAATTCATTAGTGACATTGAGCGCGTATGTTGCGAGGTGAAAGGTGCGTTTTGAAAGCCAATGGAGCTAGTGCGCTTCAGGGCGGATGATGGTTGGGGCAAGGAGGAATAATTCTGGACGCTCCCCAGAGTCTGTACCATAGACTATGTTAGTTCAGATTAATATTACGGATTGTCTTCGGCAGTGGAGGTGCGTAGGGAGATAGGGCAAATTGGGGGAGGCGGTCATACTTCTCGGGGGCGTTTGACGCTAAACAATCCAGTATCTTGCGACATGGTGACGAGGAAGCCGCGACTGCGGCTAGGGGGAAATAGTGTTGGCGCAGATCCTAGGAAATGAATCGAGCTTGGTTGAGGGCGCTCCTATTGTGACAATGAGGAGAAATCCTCGACAAGGTGGATGATGGGAAATTGACCACAACAGAGCGGAGGATGTAAACAAGAGCGTCCCGCTTTGCTGGCCGGAAACAGCAGGCGGTAAGACGCAACGGGAACAACAGTTTCTCCAGAAGCAGAATCACGAGACACTCCGGAGCAACTGCGGCCTGGGGCAAACTCTCCGGGCGTGGTTTAGTTTGGTTTGGTTTGGTTTACCAACGCAACTTCCGAGGTCCAGCGCTCGGTGCCGATGATCGTTCATGTTCATCTCTCTTCCATCTTTCTTTCCTCTTCTCCCTCTCCCATCCCTCTCCCATCCCATCCCTCGACTAACCTCTGCGTGAGAATCCCCTCAAGCTTTCCTTCCGACTAGAGCCGTCGGAGAATCCGTCATCATGGCTCGCGAGGAGCTTATCTCCTCTGCTGTAAGTCTTGCGCTGTCCGGGGTATTATTTTGTGGAGTCGGAGCTGACCGTGCCTCATCTCTATTAGGTTACTTGTACTTCTTCCACCACCCCAAACTGAATTAATCCATGAATTACAGTTCTAACACCGTCTAGTCCTTCAAGATCCATCTGTTGCCTCGTCGCCAATTGAGAAACGGGTCTCATTCTTGCAGTCCAAGAATCTGACGAAAGAGGAGATTGACCTGGCTCTGGCCCGAGTGGGTGAAGACCCCTCGGCAGCCGCAGCCGCGGCCGCAAATTCGCCCTCAGGATACCAGGCCCCTTCACAACAGCAAGTAGCCTATCGACCCCCCCCTCAGGGCCCTCAAGGATATGGATATCCTCCATACGGCCAATGGCAGCAGCCTCCACCAGAGTAAGTAATGATCCATCCTTTAATTCGTCGGACATCCGAGCGACCTTACTGAATATATGCGTTCCAGGCCCCCTAAAAGAGACTGGCGTGACTTGTTCATTATGGCGACAATGATGGGAGGTGTCGGGTACGGTTTGTACTTCATTACCAAGGTTCGTGTTGCCCACCTTCTTGGTCGAGTTCTCTCACTACTGGGAATTGAGATTGACTTATCTGGTGTGAAGCGCTACATTTCACCCTTAATTGCCCCCCCTACCCCACCGCAACTGGAGCAGGACAAGCAAAATATCGATGAACAATTTTCCCGTGCTTTTGCTTTGATCGAACAGCTTTCAACGGATACAGCATCCTTGAAGTCCGCCGAAGAGGCGCGCACCGAGCGACTTGACAGTGCCTTGCGCGAAGTGGAAAGCCTTGTTACCGACCTCAAAAGCGCATCGCGCCGGAGAGACGATGACACCCGTCGCATTAGTGACGAGGTCAAGTCACTCAAAGATGCTATTCCCAAAGCGTTGGAAGGTGCGCGGGAAGGCAACGAAGGCCGACTGAGAGAACTTGGAACTGAGCTGAAGAGCCTCAAGACATTACTGGGTAACCGACTTGGAAGCGGCAGTGCATCCAGCACTCCTGCTCTTGGGCGAACTGTTGGTGGAAGCACCATCCCTAGTGCCTCTCGCCCCGCCGAGGAATCGTCTCCTGCTACCCCTCCTACTCCTGCCACGCCTGCCCCTACCCCAGTCTCTGCAACCACCACCGCCGCCACCACTAGCAACGGAGCTACCGCAACCGCAACTGAGAATGCCTCGCAACCGGCCTCGCAACCGGCCTCGAACGGCGAGTCTGCGGCCTCCCCCGCGGCTGGTGCAAGCTCCCCAACCACCAACCCCATGTCTCAGTTCAACCGATCTGCTTCCATTCCTGCCTGGCAAATGGCTGCTGCCAACCGGTCCAAGGCCGCTTCTCCCTCGACTGCCAGCGCCGCTCCAACTGACACCTCTGCCAGTGAGCAGCCAAGTGCTCCTGCCAGTTAATTTTTTTGTGTTCATCGGCCTATACCACGCATCCTTCTATGTAGAAATCCTTTTCCTTATGTTTTTTCTTGCCTTCCTACCCTTTCGAATGTATTTATCATGAAAACGTGCATACCAGTTGGGCATCGTTCTGGAAGGAAATACCTCTTTTTTATTATCATAAGCTTGTGTATTAGAATGGAAGTTTTGTTTGACATCAAAGATAATTTTATAGTGTAACTAAAGTACGGAGTATATAATAAGCAACATGTGACCCGCAATCCTGAACAGGAAACCAGCCCAGAAAGCTTGGCATTCATGCGGAACGACGTCAAAAGACTCAACTTTCTTCTCTTCCACTCTCCCATTCCACCTCCCAATTCTAAAAAAACAAAAAAATGTCGCCAGACGATCATACCTCCCGTCGTGACCATCAATCCTCCAGGTCCCATCGACGAAGTCATTCGCGCTCCCGCTCCCCAAACAGAACCGACAGTCACAGAAAACACCGCCATCACCACCGTGATCGCGATTCCGATCGACACCGTCGCAGCCATCGTCATCACCGTCATCATGAACGTCGCGAGAAGTCTCCCTCGTCGTCAGCGCGACCCGTGGTGTTGCCATTCCAGACACGCGAGCTCTCAAAACGAGACCTACCGCTATTCGAGCCCATGTTCGCTATGTACTTGGACATCCAGAAAGGAATCTTCCTGGAGGAGATAAGTGAGGAGGAAAAGAAAGGAAGATGGAAGAGTTTTATTGGAAAATGGTAAGAGACCATTGAATACCATGGCTGCCACGCAGAGAGGACTAACATCACAGGAACCGTGGAGAACTCGCCGAAGGATGGTACGACCCAAGCACCTTTGAAAAAGCCCGTCGCGAGGCCGAGGAATATCAGGCCCCAGTAGCTGCTGCTCCCGGACGACGTCAGTCTCCCACATATGATGATAGGGCCGATCAACCGGCAAGGAAGACTCCAGAACCAGCAACGGGTGAAACTTCGGGGGATGACGACGATGACGACGAATATGGACCCGGTATCCCTCGCCAAAGTCAACTGGTCGGACAGAAGGGCCGCGGGCCTACCATTCCCACACTGCAGGACCTAGATCTTCAAAAAGGTATCTACTACACCATGATCCACCCCAGCATTTATCGCTTACTAACATGTCTGGGAAAAAGAATCAGCAACTGAAGACGCGATCGCGGCACGACAGGACTCACGAAAGCAGCACCGCGCAGAAGTCCGCTCACACCGATCTGAGTTACGCCATATAGAAGATGAAGTAGCGCCTCGCGCGGAACCGGGAACCCATGAACGCCGCATGGAAAAACGCCGCGAGACAGCAGCGGCGAATCGATCATTTGCTGACTCCCGTCGAGGTGCTTCGCCCGAGGCGGCTCCTGACGACGAACTGATGGGCTCTGGCGAGAATGACTTGGACTCGATCAAACACGCGCGGCAGAACGAGCAGCGCAAAAAGAACGAGCGAGAAATTAGGCGAGAAGAAATCCTGCGATCCCGGGCGGCGGAGCGGGAAGAAAGACTCGAGCAATATCGAAAGAAAGAAGACGAAACTATTGGGTGGTTGAAAACTTTGGCGAAGCAAAGATTTGGTTGATATTTTGGGCGGCTAGTCGGACTTTCTTTCCCTCTCTCTCTCTCTCTATACGGATGATAAATGATGATGAGCTCTATAGAAGCAAGCAGATACGAATAGGATATGTGTACAGAATGCAAAGTTGAACAGATATTATAGGAAGTAGTTTGTTATACTCTTGAAAAAGAAAACCTTTGTTTCTAAAGCGTTTTTTCTAAAAACCCTGAATGCAACCATAAAGAGAAACACGCCATTAATAGTAGCCCTATGCACCTTTTTTTCTCTCCCCTCCTTCTAGGACTTCCTTCCCAGATCAAGATCAGCAACCAGCTTCAGGGAGTCAGTTCCATTCACCGCGTCATTACCCAGGTTGAAGAACGGCTTGACAGCCACATCAACCGTTTCTTCGAACAAACGGCCAACAACAACCTCCTTCAGATCCTCGCCCGTTTGTCCAAAGTCAGGGTAAGCGTTCATCTCAAGCAACCAAGCGGTGCCGTTCTTATCCACCAAAAAGTCGAGGCCAAATAACTCAAAAGCATTGGGCAGAGTCTGGAAATGGACCATCATGCCGCGAGCGGCCGCCTCAAACGCCTCACCTGTGACGGCACAGATCTGGTCAAAGACCTTCTCCTTCCAATCATGGCTGAGGCCAGGGACATGGGAATCAAGCTGCCAAAATCGTCGGACACTGCCTTCATTGGAACTGCCACCTTCCTGGAAACAGGTGTTTGTCAGATGTCGCGCCAGGTCGGTCACTTCATCCTCGTCTTCCCAGGGAGGGCAGTATGGTTTGGCGGCGAAGAGGGCGAGCATCTCCTTGAATACATAGACCTTCAGGGATCCCACGGCAAGGACGTAGGTCCGGATGTGGAACTTGCGGTTTGAGGAGGAGGGCAGAAGAAGAGGAGGGTCGATATATGGTTGTGCGATGAAGTGACGTAGTTGAGAGGTGACCACACCTTGTTCGTCGTCGTCGCCATCGTTGTCGCCATTCTCCTCAGTAGTAGGACGCTCCGAGCCGCTTTCATCATCTGATTCGTCCACCTCCCATTCCTCGAAGATCTCACGCAATTGATCCTCGCAATTAAAGAGACGGATTCCTTGTCCGCGATCACTCATCCCGGGCTTTAAGATCCACCATTCCTTTTCAGAATCAGCCCGCTCTTCGTTCTTCTCTAAGCTGTCGCGCAACTCATATGCCTCGAGAAGGGCATCGTCGAGGAACTCAGCATAATCAAGTTCAAAATCACAGGCGAGTTTGACATTCGTCCTCAGCACGCTGTTTGGGTGTTTCGTAACCCAGTTCGACACGGTGTTGGTGAGGTAGTGCTTGCGGATCAAGGCCTTGCGGATGATGTAGGCATTCGTAAGAGATGAAGATGAGTTAAACATAGCGTGTTCGAATTCAAGACGCTCGTATTCGCGGTACTGGAACACAGGCGTCGATGGAGAAGGTAGGTCGGACAAGGATGATAACGCCTTACAGCGACCCCCGAGTCGGTCTTGCAGTGCTTGTTCCATGAGTCTTTGGACATATGGGTCGTCACTGTCCACAATAGAGTATAACGTAGGTTGTTCATTGTCCGGGCTACATAGCCTTATCTATCAGAATGCCAGTGCTTCCAGAGATTCATAGACCGCACATGGGAAAGATGCCAAGATAGATGAGAAGGAAAACGGAGTATCAAGTAGGAAACGCAAAATAATAATAACAGCAATAGCAATACGCTCCAGCGCAATGTATATATGCTCGAGGCGCGAAAAACCAGGCCAAACGTCGCTCGCTAGAATTCCACTCACAGCTTAATCTCCCCTTGGATTCCGGGGTTGCGCATAAAATTGGCCCTCAAGGGAGTAACACTACCATGGGTTAACAAGATGTATTGAGAGAAAAAAAAAAAGAGTGGGTCAATCACTAACCTTGTCATTCCCTCCTTGACAGTCCAGCCGTCATTTCCGGGACCGCTTTGCTCAACACTGTTAAATACAGACGAGAAACTCGGCGCCCACAGAAAGTGCTTCGCCGGAAGACGAGCTTGGTCCACAGGGACACTGGCACTATCTGCTCCCTGCATCTGCCCGGTCTTCGGATCCTGATCCCGCAAAGCCTTCTCCCTGGCTGCAGGGTCTACTTCAGACACGGAAGCGTCAACAGCTTTGAAACAGCTGCCCTGCCACCGATTATCTAGCATATCTGTGTAGAGAATCTTGTTCTGGCTAACACCAGCATCTAGCGGCACATTAACATTGTAGAGGTCCACTCCTTCCGTCCAATTTTTGGCAAGGTACTCAATGAGCTTGACTGAATGGTGCGAGGCCTCGGCAATAACCACAGGGTCATGGTTCCGCGACTTGAAGGCGTACGATAGTGCAATCGAGCGTTTCCCACACAGCGCACTCTCCATGGCGGCCCCAATTGTTCCGCTAGAAAGCGCAAAGAGGGCGGTGGTGTTGCGGCCATAGTTCGGACCGGAAACGACTAGGTCGACCGGGCCCCGTTCTTGGAATAAATGATAGAGGCCAATCTGCATACATGTTGCCGGTGTCGAATTCACGAGAACCCATTCATCCTCGGTCTTGCTTCCCGCGTCGTTATCATGGTCCCGTGGCAGGGGATGCGTCGTTCCATCATCCTGATGCAGCGTTCCCGGGCGAAAATAGGACAGTTCCACCGCCGAGCCAATAAAGTGGGCTTTTCCAATCCAAGACCGCTGCTCATGAGGCAAGACTACTGAAACGACGTGACCGGCGGATTGGAGAGAATGGATGAGGGAATGGATATACGGCGACGATTCGTTCGACGGAGGACCGTCGTCGTTAGTAACCTGAGAGGGAGAGAATGGAGGGGCACAATCAGCTTCTATCTATCCCAATGATTGTCTGCTCCTAAGCAGGAAAAATAGGGCGCACTTACCAGAATATGCATTGAGAGAAGAAGAAAGAAAAAAAAAAAAAAATTGGGAGGAAGAGAAGGAGACAGAGAAAAAGAGAAAAAGAAATTCGGAGATGTAGACTGAAGAGGTTGACTTTCGCTCCCCCCGCCGCGCGAACAATTTATTAGTCAATAACCGCGGGCAGAAGGTTGATTGGATGAAGTCATCATAAAAACCACTTTTACGGCGTATATCATTATTATCATTGTCGATCTCCAGGGTATCTCAATTACGCATCAATCCATGCACATGGAACCCATGACGCCTAGTGGTCGTCTTGCTTGAACTGGTGACTTCGCCGTCGCTGAAGACCGCGTGCTTCCGCACTCTCTATCCCAGTCCCAGCAGCGAGTGTCTCTTCTGAATCGTCACTTTCATCGTCGGCCTGATATTCTTCTTCCCTTTTGACCCTGCCTCCTTCTGCCAGGGATCCCGAAGGAATGACAAGAGGCGAAGTGGGTTCATCTGATGGTTCCTTCTTGATCGACTTTCCCCCGTCAGTTTCGGCCTTGACTATAGCGCTGGGGTTGTCATTTCCGTGGCTTTGTAGGGTGATGAGCGCCATCCAAACCACACTTGCCGATCCCATTGAAGTGATCCAGAAGAGGAATGCGAAGATAATAAATGATGTGAGCCTCCACTTATACATAATCCACCTGTTTCCGTCCCGCGCTCAAAATTAGTTCATACACATGACAGTATTGGCAACATATTGGGCCAGAAAGACTATACCGTAGTCCTGAGAGTTGTGCTTTTATCAACACTTTTGCACTATAGAATTGCATTCGTTCTTGACTCTGGATCTCTAGTCGCAAAGAATCTGGCAGATTATGTGCCCCCCGAGCAAATTCGATGCCTTCTATCATACTCACGTGAAGTCGCTCCGCTTCACGATTCCAGCCTGTCACGTAGAACGGCATAAATGTGAGTTTCGAGGCTGTGTCAACCAATTGCGAATTGAACGTAAGAATCGCTGGGCGGCGGGAGCGGGAAATCGCCAAAGTAGAAGTGTTGGTCTTGGGTAGAGCGGTCACGGATGGATGGGGGAGGAGAGCCAAATCAAGCATAAAATTGCCGGTCGCGAGGTTGGAAGGAGTTCGTGGTAATTCGAGTTTAATGCTCACGTCGTAGGGTTGACGCGAAATCAACCCAGAGCCGATGTTGGCGATACCCCAGGGATCTCCATCTCTGTTCACATCAGGAAGTTTATCAGCCTTTGCAGTTCCCACGGTATGAAAAGAATAACGCAAGTCGAAAGAGCATTGTCTCTAGGCCGATGGATGAACATACCCGAATTGTAAATGTATCTCGCGCTCAATGCCAATCTGGGGGATGAACGAATAGTAGAAAACCCCATACGCAAATGAGGACACCAGTACCATAGCAATCGAAGTCGCTATAAAGACGAATATGCCCACATACGTCTTTTGGGCTTTCTTGGACACCAAGGGCTGTATCAGGTCGAACAGCGAGTCCTAAACGGCACATGGTCTGTTAGTGGCCGTGTTAAGGCCTGCAGGTATGGAGCTAAGACGCCGTACCTTGACGGAGGAGAGAAATGAGCCATCATCGCCATCATCGCCATTATCGATCGCGTACTGGGGATCCATGACGACCGTGGTGGTGGGAGGGGATGGCTCTTGCTCTTGTCGGCATGACATGACATGACATGGCGGCGCAAAACAACCCGACGGCGCGTCGACGTCACCGGATCCGCTGGGTTCGCCAAGGCACGTTAATAATGCATGCTCCTATGATGGAGTATCTACTTATTGTTTTCCTCGCGCCAACTCGAATTTCTACTACATATGTACAGCACCATGACTTCGACATATATTCAAAGCGTAGTTTAATTTATAGAGAAGGAAAATAAAAGTAAAGAAAACCCATAAAACCCGCATTTTATACTATCGTTACAATCCGCCGTCATGGAAATGGCAAAACATCCAACTCGCAAGAAAATAAGAACAAAAGGCGGCGAGAAGAGAACAGAAACAGAAGAAGAAGGGAGAAAAATGAATAAATAAGCTCCATGCACACGTCCTCATATGCATATCCCCTTCCCAGAAACCCAACCGAGAAATGATGATAAAATAGAGCAGTACGAAACAAGCCGAGGGAGAATGAACCCGTCAAATCATACACCTGAGTAAAAGCTCCGTAACTGAGTGCTACATGTCATGAGAGGCATCTGCAAACACCATGCAAGGACTCATCTCCGCGCAATGCAAGACATCGGAGGTATAATCCATACTTCATATTAATAGAAAGGAGACAGCGAAAGATGATTGATCTCTTTAGCGTCTAAGCTAGGGCTCTAGGGCTTTGTTGCTGAATATGTTGCAGGAGGGCATCGAAAAGACGACCGATCTAAAATGAACTAGGTCAATAAAAAGGATTCTGATAATGATAAAACACAACAAAACAAAACAGGAAGAACGTACCTCAGGCGCAGCCTGGATGAAGGGGAGACGGAAAAAGGTGTAGCTCCGATTTTGGAGCAGCTCCTGAAGAGTGATGATCAACCCCCAGGGATGAGGGCGATGAACAATGAGTCGCTCTAGAAGCACCCTAATGATTTGTTGGCGAATATCGGATTCGTCTTGTTCCGAGTAATCAGCTCCGAAGAGGCGCAGAATGGCAAAGCTGAAAAAGTAGGTATGGCTGTTGGGGTATCGAAGCTGGTTCGCCATAGCACTTAGCAAGTAATAACGAGCCTCGGGGCGCAGGGCCTTTGCCAGTCTCTCCAAAAGGGCAGAATGGGGCGAGTTGTCAAATGCCGCACGGGTGTTACCCTTAGATGCGTTGACGGACACGGCGCCTTGGCCGATGTAGAGGACCACTGCGTTCAGCAGAACGACATTGACATTGATGGGAACATAGAAGAGGCCAGTATCTTTAGAGTGAGACGAGTACACAGCATCGCAAATCTGCTCGAGGGCTGTCTCAGACACATTGTTGCTCTGCAAGCAGTTATCAACAACACTCTTAATGTTGGCGCGTTGCAGAGGGCCGGCAGTGTCGCCCGCAATTCTTGGCGCCTCCCGCATTTCCTCCAAGCGCTCAACCTTCAGACCTTCTCTGAATGGGTCTGGGAGCTTGTGGAAAGACGATGGATATGCGCTCAGAACAAGGTTGCGAAGCTGGGCGCAGTGAGCGGGGATGACATTGCAGAACTGAAAGTGATTCTCCGCCACAAACTCGGGGAAGTCATGGTGCAGAATCAGTAAGACACGGAGGACGCCCTTGTATAAGTCCTTAGCCACATAAGGGATATTTGCAGGCTTGAGCTGCTCGCCAATATATGACAGTAGCGCTTGCATAATTTCGCAGTATGGCCCCCATCCTGCTCGCTCCGGCATATTCAGCATTCCAGACATGAAAAACCTGTGAGAGACCAGCGAAAGCCACCCATAAACAAACCCTGACACGTATTTGGGCTGAAGAGACAACACTTTGTTGGCGAAGGCGAACATCATTTCCTGGTGTTGATCGGTATGCTGGAGTCCGTTGATGGAGTATTCGCAGAGAATACTCGAGAAAAGTCTGAAGAACACCCGTTGGTTGAAATTTTCGCCTCGCATAACATGGTGATGATTCAAGACAAGGACAAGCAAGGATAAGATTGAGTTGAAGTAGTCAGCCTTGTTGGTCTTCATCGGGGCTGGGGCTTCTCCCTGGAACTTGACAAGCAAGATTACCAATTTAGCAAGAGCATCGATGTAGAGGAACGCCTCGTCCACACTACCACTCGGATTTTGTGATTCGTGGTCAAACATTGCCACCGAGATATCGATGCTCAGGCGGAAGAACAGAGCAGAGTCTTCCTGGTTGTCCATAACTTGTCTGCTATGCATGTCTTTCAAGAAAGAGTAATATGTGCGGTCAGTGGCACCAGGGGCCTTGTAGATGCCTATCCACTCGCTGAAAATATACTCCATTTGGTCACGCTTCGCTCTGGCCTTGTCACTAAGGAGAGGGTTGACGACTTCAGGAATCCCGGATTCGCGCAATTTGCGAATAATTTCGTTCGCTATGGGAATATTTGAGTCTTCGGCCAACCATTGGCTCATTGCTTCCAGGCTGCCTGAGAAGTCGGATCTCAATGCCGAAGGCTCTTCGCTGAAGAGGACTCGGTCCATGAGGTCGGAAAGTACTTCGAGGGTAGGCATATTCTTTTGAAGGATCAGCCTTGTCAGGAGCATGTCGACTCGGCGTATATCCAGAAGACCGGCGTCTATAAGGGAAACAGTCACAGGCACGTTGAACATGTGCTCATCTTCAATGTCCGAAAGAACCCCCCAAGAATACCGTGCGACCAGGGAAGACATGTCACATAGCTTAGCAAGAAGATGTACGAGCACCTCAATCTCAAGGGCACCTTGGGTCTGCGAGTATAGGCTGGTGCAAATTTTCAAGGCTGTCAATCGAGCCAACTCTTCGCCATTGGGCGAAGCAAGAATTGCACGAAGGGTCTGGTTGTACTCCTGCAGGATGTTGCTATCCCTGCTGAGGTCCTTGATACGTTCTTCGGGCGCGCCACGAGCTGCTTGTTGAAGCTCTGAAACCAAAGTTTCGACCTTTTCGCGTGGGCTCTGTGCGTCAAGGAATCCGTTGAGCTGGGATTGTGTGCCTACAAGACCAGATTGTTGGATGCGAGCATCTTGCTGCTCCTGAGGTGTCCTATGAGGCACCGCAGGTTGTTCTGCGGGGGTAGAAAGATTTGGAATGGCTGGATATGACTCCTGAAGAACATCTGGAAGTTGTCGACCGGAGTCAGTAGATACGCTTTGGATATGGGCAGCTGATGGACCGCGAGATTGACGGGCAAACTCCTCATAAATGGCCAGTTGCTCCTTATTCAGGCCCCCGGGTGCTTGACGATAGGGTTCCGGGATGAAAAGACCCCAACGGTTCATGGATGGATCAATGAAAGGTTCAGTAGGACGAGCAGCACGATGGCGACGACGGGATTCCAATTGAGGCTCAATAACCTTCTCAATCTCAGGAAGGGATTTTTCTGCGGCTGCTTTCTCAACAATGCCACAGGCAGCATCGAGATTATCATTGACGCACATCAAGATCAGCCCTTCCGGCATTGGCTGATCCGAGTAATCCTGCTGAATTACGCGGATATAGTTCATCATACTGACTTTGAGAGGCTCCTTGCAAGTCACAAGGGCCAAGCTGCCGGCAAGTTGACGCACCATGATGCCAGCGGCATGTCGGACTTTTTCTTCGTCAGGTTCCATAGCAAAGTCTTTCGAGACCAGTTGAACGGTGGAAATTGAGGCGATGGTGACAGACCGTTCCACCACAGGCGTAATGATCTCTGCGATGGCCCGTTCTACAGCACTGTGCACAATTTGGCGAAGAACATTGGGGTCAACCATGCTGCTTGCCGACGACGGCAGAACGAGAATCTTATCAAGGCTTGGAAGCGTCGACATGATAGCGGCTGGTGAAAGTCTCTCGTGCCGGATACCTTGGTTGATGCTAGTCAGAGTCATATCCTCAAACGCCTCAAGACCGTCGGGAATATTTGCAGTTGATAAAGCATCTTCGATGTGCGCCGAACGATCACGAATGATTAAGGAAGGCTCAATGTTCTTGTGGTCGAGGTCAAGATCTTTGCAAAGGACCTCTATCTCGAACTTCAGGTTCAGCTTGAGCTCGGCGTAATGGTATAGTTCCATTAAGAGGGCGAGAATATCCATGAGCCATGGGTTGGGCGGACTGAAGACAGTGGACTTGGTTGCCTGCACCAAAACTTTACAGGTGAAAGGGATCACAATGGTCAAGCGCTGGCTGTCATATCCTTCCAGAAGAAGACCCTTGAAATAGACATTCTTGTGTTTGATGGGCTTATCTTTGGCTATGGTTAGTGAACCAAGCCAAGCTCCAAGGTTTTTGAGATGGCCACGATCCGTCGAGGAGTTCAAGACGCCCTCGGAGTTAATTAACTTGGAGACGCTGGCATAAGTCTCACGAAGGACCTCGGACCACAGCATTTTGTCGTTGATGCGATCGAGGACGTCGAGATACAATTGCTGGAAATTGGGTTGTAGTTTAGCACGTTCTTCCACCAGATAGGATGCGAACCACTGATGGTGCTGATCTTGCAGAACATCGGTGAGATCTCGTAGTTTCTCTTCTATGTTCTGCTCCGAAACGTTGTTAAGCACGAAAAGGATCTTATCCTGCACATCCTCGTCGGGGTCCTGGTATACTTCAGGGCGGAGGAGCGGATCCACAAAAATGGAAACGAATTTGCGTCCTTGCCCGTCTGGAATGGGTGACTCGTCCAGGTTCCCATTGGTTGGGGGTGTGCCTGAAACATTGTCGACTCTTCCTGATTCAGACACTTGTCCTCCTTGCTCATGTAGAACTTCTTCCGCTTTCTGGAAGATTGGAGTTCCTTGCAGAGTTGGGATCTGAAGCAGAAGGTGGCAGAAGCCAGCCCATTCCGGAAGACGGCTCATCAATTGCTCAATTGCTTCCACGCCGAATTTGAACATAGGATCGTGCATCTCATGTTCTCGCACCGCTTCCAAAATCATACCAAGGCCGACTTTCAGAGTAATACCATCAACTAATCGGTAGTTGATGATACCACCAAACATGACTGCTGTTTTCGTCAAAGCTTCCAGCGGATATTCATGATAGCAGTGGTATTCGTCAATTAGGCCGTGGACCATGCACGCGAACAGGTCCTGTTCCGCGGGTTCGCGCGAGGATTTGTAACGTCTCATTAACTCGAGAATTTCTCGAAGAGACAACTCCTCGTGGTACATTTTCCCAAATAATTCTTGCATCTGCTTGTCAACGGCCTCAGGTAATGAGTTTCCGTGTTCGCCATTTGCATCAATGATATCATCGAATCCCTCGCCATAATTTATCAGTCGTGGATACGTCTGGATACAGATCCTTTGTACTGGGGTGAGGTTTTCACGGTCTCCGACGTATTCCTCCAGAACCGATAGCAGAGTGTAGACAGTCTTCACCGAGAGACTGACCATTTGGGGGTTCGGCTGTTCCCTTCGCTGAACATGAAGTTCGTCTTCCGCCTTGATTCTTAAAAACCGAGAAAGCAAGCTGCCCATGTCCATGGGGCCTTGCTGGGCAGCGTTGCGAACCCATTGTTCCAGGTCGAAGGGCCCTTTACGATGAGCGTAGCAGGCAAGATCCATTGCGAGGCCGTTTGTATAACCCAGGAGATAATCCAGCCAATTGTATTCGACAGCCTGGTCATAGATGGGTTCGGTTGAGGTGGGATCTTGGGTGAACGTGGTGAATAGCTGCTCAGCCACCCATTGCCGGTCTTGGTGCCAGGCACCATAAAGCGCTAATTGATGGCCATCCTCCTGCTTCAGTATGAATACGATGAGCGTTCGAAGGACAAAGCTTTGCTGGACACTGGTCCACGGCTGAGGCAGAGCCAATGCTGAGCAGAGAAAAACAGGCAGATCATGCTGCACAACAGCTTTAATGAGCAACTGGCTCTCGGTAGCAGCCCATGCGGCTTGAGAAAAGAAAGCTAGATCAAAGATCGCTTTGATGGCATCTAAAGACCGAAGGGGTGACTTTGTGGCACGTTCTCCCTGTAGGCGAACGAGTTCAGGGCCTTCCGCAAAGAAGTCAGCCGGGAAAGTTTCCCGAAGGTTGGGTATTTGCGACACATCGGTCCTAGAAACAACAAATGCCGTCAAAAATGACATCTGTGTATCCCTATGCTCCCAGTCACCACCCCAAAGCTTCTGAACATCCAAGGTCGGATCCTCGGCCGCAGTTGCCAGTAGCACCGAATACAGTTTGGCAAATTGCCGTGCATCAATCCTCAGCCCTTCACGGTCGAAATTTTTGAAGATGAGAGGCCAGTTGAGCTTCTTTTCTCCGTGATGAGATTGTATCGCTCCAATGAAATTTTCCAGAGAGAATTCTTGCCAGTACTGGGAGAGCACCAAAAATAGCAGCGCACTGGCAATATGTTCTTCACTCCAGCAGTCAGGTCCGGCGGAGATGATGACATCGTTCACAGCGTCGACATTCGATGTGGCCTTCGGCCCTTTTGAATGAAGTTGGCGTACGAGCGTGTACCTCGGGTTGACGAAATTGAACATCTGCAACGCGGACGCAACCTCGAACGGCATGTCCACACCCAATTTTTGATATCGCAAGTTTGCAGCATAAACCAACTTGGATTTGACATCGTCGGTGAAATTACGCGGAGGATATAAAATGAAGCGCTCGATCATCATGCCGATAAAAGAGCTTGAATATTCTTTTGTGGCATCGGTAGGGGTGGCAAGGCTCTGTAAAAACGGGTTTATAGAATTGGAAAGGATTGCGTCGGCTGATTGAACATTACATGTTAGCAATTGGGAAACAGTCGGAATCATTGGGCGGGGAAAGAACAATTACCCTTAGCACGGAGATCCGATTTCGATGCAGTTTTGAATGCAAGAGCAAGTGATACTTTCACCAAAGGATCCAATTTGAAATGGTCGAGGAATGTTGAAAGGTCAAAGTCACGGAAGATATCACCTTCTGATGTATCGACAGTTTCCGCAATCTTCTGAGCTTGTTCTATATCCTGAGGTATTTTTTGCATCTCCTGGATCAGAAGAGGGTAATTCCCTACATTTTCAACCGAGCTGTTGAGACCTGCAAAGATCTGGGGGGCATTGCCCGTTAAGAGGCGTCGGAAATATTTGGAGAAAACCTCCATGCCGTTTGACGCAACCAGCTATTAAGTCCGGATATGTTAGATTCAACTTATCTGCGAAAAAACAACTAGGGCAGGACACCTACTTTGTGAATTTGAGCAGCTTTCGTCTCCCACTTTTCTCGGCCTTCTTTCTCAGTGATAGAATCGAGGAGAAGGAATACTTGGGCGATGGATATCTTCGCCAATGACGACTGGCCTGAGTGAGCTGCAGCTCCTGAAGACGCCGAGCCTGGTTTGTCTGAAGGGAAGCCCGTAGGAGAGTTCACGGTGGTCCCAGCCAGTAACGGAGAGAAGGTGGCGCCTCGAGAAGATCCCGTCCCACCTCCACCTCCCGCGGAGCCTCCTCCGCCCGCGATAGAACCCGCTGTGGAAGCCAGGTGTGACCCTGAAGATGGGGTATGGGCTCTAAACTTCGGGGATGCAAGAGATTGTCCCGGTTGCGAATGCTGTTGCGAGCCAGATTGGAATGAGGAAAAGGGTGAGGGTGAAGCGGCCGGCGAGGGAGCGCTCCGGCCAACTGGGTGGCCCCTTGCGGAACTCAGAACGGCAGAGAAGGAGGAGGTTAATGGAGAAGACGATACACCACCCGGTCCAGGGCTACTGGACTGAGGTGGGCCGCGGGAAGGAGCAGCCGAGATCGAGGAGGATGCGAGATTGTTGGTCGCGAGCGGCGTCAGTCCACGGCGGGCGAAGGACTGGGACACGGACGGACCCCAAGCAGATTGCTGTGGCCTTCCAGGCCTGGTCGAGGAGGACTTATCGGTGCCAGAAGCAATCGACGATTGGGAGGAAGGGTGAGGGGGAGGGAAGGTCATCTAGGAGACGCGATCATTTGATCTGAAGGCGAGCGACAAAAAAATTTGTGCGTGATGACAGTGAAGACGAGGATTTGGGGGGGTCGACGATAATGCTATTGATGGAGAGCTTACACGTGAGGTGGAGCCTGACGTGGCAGAGTCGAGATAGAACGCAATGAGAACGGGTTGTTGCTTTGTGGCACACAATGGACGTTCCGATGGGGGGAGAGGGGGAGGTTAGTGAGAGAGCGAGGTTGAGGTGAGGTGGACGACGGGTAGCGTTTAGCGTTAAAGCAGTAGGTGGAGATGCCTGAGGTTGACCACGACGCTAAGTTCTTAACCCTTCCCTTCCCTCGATTTCAAGTTCAACCTTCATCTATTACTATAAGGTGATCTATATGAATTATAAAAGGGGGGGAGGGGGAAGATCTAGTTTAATTTATTCAATAGAAGAATAAATATTAAAAGAAAAGAAAAAAACAGTTCATTTCATTCCCTTGTTCAATTGTTATTACATCAGTACTGACTGGTAATTAATTATACCTCTCCCTAACAAGGAGGTACCTCAGTACCACTCGATCTGCCCCGGAAACTCGCTCGAGGTCTCAGCACGTGACTGTCATCTGACAGCGAGCGGCAGCTGAGGTAATATCTTAGTCAGTGGTGTAACACATTCATCAGTAACAAGTACTAACACTGGTATTATAATCCCTTATTGTTATTCTTATTCTTATTGTTGTTGGGGTTGTGGTGGTGGCAATCCAGTTAAAATATCCTAGCTGTTTTTTCTGCTTTTTCTTTTGAATTTGGTTTCTATCATGCAAAACCACGGAAGGTATGAGGTAACTAGTATGCATAAATAAGACCTACGTACACTCGATCACCCGAAGAAGTTAAGATATTCGAGAGAGGGGGTTCGCTTTGTGATGACGCTAGATTTGTCGGTATCCACTTACTGAGTAGTTCCGTCTGGGATATTTCTTTTCTATTTCTATACCAGGAATTGATGGAAGGAGTAAGAATGAATGAATTCAATTGGCACGGGGGGGGATGGATCGGGAACCAATGGGAGGATATCCTGGGGGGCGGGAACATGATTGGCGTGCATCATTGACGCCCACGGTTGCCCCGAGAAACGTGGAGCCGTAAACATCAAAACCACCGGCCATCTCGGATTCTACAAGTCGATCAACTCCACCAGATCCAGCTCCAGCAATTTATTGCTCTCTCCATTCCTCTGCTTCTTCTTTTTTCCCCCCTTATCCTGGGGATATTGGGTGTTGTTCTTCACGGGTATTTCATCCCAATCGACGATCATTGTTGTTGCGACTTATTTCTCGTCTCTCTTTCCTGCCCCTTCTTCCTTGGATTCCTTCCCATACTACCTAAGTTACCATACTGTAATCAGATGAGCACAGGCTGGCCAAGGCTCGATACAACCACGCGGTTTAATACACACAAAGATGCCGGGAACAGTCGCAGATGGGCCGACGGTGTCCATGTCTTGTATGGTTCATTCCCCGAAATCATTGACCATCCCTGTCATCTAACCCGACGCATTTCCTAGTTGCGAATAATTTCTGGGGAAAGGATGACGCTGGTTTTTTGCCTATGCTGGAGCGAATGCACTGTGCGAAATCGTCTTGTGACGAATTGAAAACATTTTACAACAGTGCGTTCTGCATTGCTATCCAAAGAAAGCCAGTCATTCCATTTTGATACTAACAGGATGTGTAGTTCGGGCGGCTATTGAAGAGGAATATGCACGAAAACTGCTCGCACTTTGTCGCAAGCCACTCGGGTCGAATGAGACCGGCTCCCTGCAATCCTCCTTTGATGTGGTTCGCGGTGAAACCGAAGCCATCGCAAAAGCACACGGCGCAATTGCCGGGCAAATGAAGAGGGAACTGGAGGAGCCGCTGGTTGCGTTTGCAGGGGGTTCCAAGGAACGACGGAAGATTGTTCAGAGCGGTATTGAACGCCTCCACAAATCAAAAATGCAGCAAACGCAGACAGTCAACAAGGTAAACTTCTCTCCCTAGGCCTCAAAATTAACGTCAGCGGGAGTATACACTAACATCTAGTAGACGCGAGACCGATACGAGCAAGATTGTTTGCGAATCAAGGGATACCTCGCCCAGGGCCACATGGTGATGGGACAAGAAGAACGTAAAAATAAAGCCAAGCTCGAGAAAACCCAGATACAGCTTGCATCTAGCAGCAGTGAGTATGAAGCCGCTGTCAAAGTTCTCGAAGAAACAACTGGACGCTGGAATAAGGAATGGAAAGCTGCATGTGACGTATGTTTGTTTATTCCCTCCCTTTTCTACTGATTTTAAGTGATAAAAGGATGCTAATGCAACCGCAGAAATTCCAAGATCTCGAAGAGGAACGAATTGACTTTACAAAAAGTAGCTTGTGGACTTATGCGAATATCGCATCAACTGTCTGTGTCAGCGATGACGCGGTTCGTAATGACATTCGAATAATGACTATACAGATTTGCTAACTCGATGATAGTCCTGCGAGAAAGTCCGTCTCTCTTTGGAGAACTGTGAGGTAGAGAAAGACATAATCTATTTCATCAAGGAGAGGGGAACGGGGCAAGACATCCCTGACGCCCCAAGATTCATCAACTTCTGCCGCGGAGATATCAACGACACAAGCTCAGAAATATCCGAAGACGATGGTTATTCCGTAGCGCAATTTCAGCGCACGATTAACCCAGCGTTTCGCAGCTCCTCTCCACAACCATCTACTTATGAATCGCACCATGACCCGCCACCCGAATCGCCAGCGACAATGGCACATCCTACCCCTTCTACCCCTACCAGCAGAGAGACTACCGTCACGCCGCAGAAGTCAACACAGCAGCCTGCGCCATTGGATATTCGCCGAGGAGGCCATCCCCCGCCAAACTATAACCCCGACCAACATGGGGAAATTGGAACTGTACCTCACAATGCATACCCCACCGACGGCATGACCATGTTCTGTAGGGCTGGGCCTCCCTCGGAGCGCAGCTCGGGAACAAATAGTTATCGTCCTTCGAGTCGCGATTCGCAAAGTGAAATTTCTAATCCTACATCAATGTCTAGTCAGGAGCCCGTAAGTGCTAAACAGTCTCCTACGAAGCCGACAAATGGCGTGGCCCTCCCGGGGATAAGCAGTGATAAGCAGGTCCAGAAGAAGAGGAGTGCATTCTTTAGCAACAGTCCCTTCCGACGCAAGAGTCGCCATGACAAGGATCGCCAGTCCGTTTCACAGATCGCTTCTCGCAGCACGTGGGATTCCCCCAGACAACAAAGTCCGGTTAAAGCTGCACCACCCCCAAAGCCAGCTGCTACAGCCCGTCCATCCGAAACTCCAGAACCGGCCGATCCTCGAGCAAACTTCCAGCTGAATGTTGGAAATAATGTCTTTGATGTTGACTCACCGGACAAAAAATCGGCCAAGAAGGTGGCACAGACGTCGAAAGGGGCAGAGGATGAACTTGATCCTATTGCCCGCGCGCTCGCAGATCTTAAGGGTTCCGGTAAGCAACCGAGTACTCGGGTGTCGGCCGATCGCTATCACGGCATTGCTACTCCGGTACCTTCAGCGCCAGGATCCGCATACAGCAATGCCTCTGTGGCTACTCCTCCTCCATCATACAACGACGCGTCGGTAAAGCGCCTGGGTGCTCCACAGCCTGCTTTTACCTCCGCTCAAATGCAAAAGACCACTCAGAAATACACTGGCCAGACACAGAATATGCTGCGAGGCTCCGGTAACTCCCCTGGACTCGCAAGTCGTCCAAAAGCCCCTCAAGAAGCACCTCGTGCTAGATCCCCGGCCCCAGCTCCCAGAAGAAGTGCAAGCCCACAAGTCAGCCCTCGTATCGACACCCGTATGAGCCAGTACAGTCGAGCAGCCAGCCCAAGTCCCAGCACTTATCAATCCAACAGTATGAACAATCGTTACAGCCAATCACCCACGGTCTCAACTCCTCCGCAGCGGCCGGCCGATGTCCCGTACTCCCCCAATGATTATCCTAGGCGAGCCTCCCCGAATATGCGAGCGGTGTCTCCTCAACCTCAGTTTAGGCAGCAAACCCGTCCTTCCAGTGCTGGCGGTATGGAACTTCAACTTTCCGGACCACCTTCAGATATGTATGGCAACGGGGATGGATATGGGTCCCCTCGCCGCGAACCCACACGGCCCATGTCTTACTACGGTGGTAGCGACACTGGAAGCCCAAGAAGCAGGTCAAGAAGCAGAACAATGGCTGTTGCTGACCCTGGAAGACAATTCAGCCGCGATGGACGACCAATTCTACACTTTGGTAAGTCTATCAAACCCGTCATGGTATACTGTCTAGAGTTCCCAAGCTAACATCCTCTATCCAGCTCGCGCCATGTATAGCTATAATGCAGCTATTCCCGAAGAATTGGGATTCAGCAAGGGCGATGTCCTCTCTGTGATCCGACTCCAGGATGATGGCTGGTGGGAGGCCGAAATTACCACCAGCCGCGGACGACCTGGCTTGGTTCCCAGCAATTACCTTCAAATCGTTTAAATAATACCGACCTCATGAACAGCTACCTCATAGGGCAGCAGAATGTTTGTTAATTTATGTGTTCATGATGTAGATACCACTTTCGATGTCCTATGGTTCCATTTTATGCTCTGATACGCTCACACTCCTTTTTTCCCCTTCCCCTTTCCATCTTTGATTCTACTGGATCCATTTTTGATTTGAGTTTAATTCCCTTGATATTCCCTTGGTTCTTTGTCTGGGTTGGGAATTATTATAATTCCCATGGTCTTGTGTTGAGGAATTTTCTATGTAATGCTTGTTTCTTCACTCTCTTCCTAACGTCGCCTTATGCCATGAATTGTCCGTCCTGGAATTACACTTTCCTGCCATTCTGATCTAGTCCAAGTAATTACCTATGCAAGACCAATGAACGAGTTCTGATCACAGTATAAAAATTCACTGCATTCAACTTCAATTTTTTGAACAGAAAACCCTGTAGGAAAAGCTGTGGATTCACTTCTAGCTATCAGATAATACCTACCATCTCAACCTAAATTCACTGGTTTCCCTAACGCACCATGATAGAGAGAAATATATCAATAAGTGAGGTAGTGTGGTCGGACTTCTCGAAGTTGAACTTCTCTGTATCGAACACTGTCTATCTTCAACCTCAACCAAACACACCCTCCAGGCATATATTGCCTAATAGATACCCTCACCCTCATCTCCAAACTCCGCAGAATCATAACACCCTCGGAAAGGTCCTGACCTACCTGATCTCTTCTGATAACTGCCAAGCCCAAGTCAATAACATAGCTTACCTGACCTGACCATGTGCCAAGTGCAGCGTGTCGTGAATAGTTGCAACCACATCAATGACCATGTCATGATGACCTGTCACCATGCAAAATGTCTCATCGATCATACATGCACCGACAACTGCACCAAGAGGTATGATTCAGGGGAGCCCGTCCCTTCGCATATCCGCCAGGATGGATTTCATGCACGCACTAATCCTTACTGCATCGATGCTGTGATCCGTGTTTTGGGCTCACCAAACGGATTTCGCTGCATGGTTGAAGGGTGTGGACAGGCGAATTAGTCCATTGGGGGCGATTTTAGGGTAATATTCTGTTTCTTTTTGGTGGGGTTGACTAGCGAGGAAGGTTGATTGATTCATTATGCATAAACGGCGAAGGGTTTGATCTTTTGAAAATAGGGGAATCTGTTAGGATGGATATCTACAAGTAATTACTGTAGACCAGTCTACCTAGGTAGATATCCAATATCACTCAATTATTAGGAACTCGTACAAAGACAGAGCCATAGGTTGATAGACGAGCCAGTCGCTGGAACATAACAGTAAGGACATTGAGGGGGAAAACATCTAGATCAATCACAAATCACAAATCACAAACTGTACAATAGGGCCTCTTAGGTCATCCTAACGCATCCGCTCATTAAACAGTCCGGACACTCTGGGTGTGGACGGACATAGGCAACGTAAATAAGGGTATTCAGAATCAGAGATAGATTTACTCGTTATCAACGAAGGAATTGGCTAGGCGACCGAGGATTGGGACTTCATAGTGGTCGAGAGTGTCGACTTAAGCATGAGGTCTTGAGTTAGTTCGATATTGCGTGACATATTTGTCTGGGAGGAGGGAGAGAGAGAGAGAGAGAGAGAGAGAGAGAAATACCATCGCGATAGGCATGCATGCTCAGGAAACCGATCAATGCCAAGTCACCGATAAACAAGGTCCACGATAGAAAGCTAGAGAATGAGAAGATGAGGTGGATAATCTGAGAAGACGGTGAGTCCATGATCTATTTCGGCGATTCGTAGTATACCAGCAATAACAACTTACAAACATGATAGTAAAGAGCATGCTTGATTGCCACGCATGGAAGCTGGAACCAGTCAGTATGACGCTTCATGATGTTTTTCAACTCTCCTCCAATATACATACCGCACATAATCACTCTTATGCTCCAACAGCAGCAAAAACACACCACCAGCAGGAGGGAGAAGCAAATATGCCAGCATAGCCTCAACGTCCACGCGGATGGGGAGACTTGTCTCGAAAGCCCCCAGATTCGACCGACCACTCTCAACATCTCTTCCAAACCCCGTATTACCATGGCCACTGGTTGGGACGTGGCCGGCGGCGGCGAAGTGACTTGGGGATGGCAGCCCGTTCGAGGCGATCGGGGGAGAAGCGCGCGGAGATCGGAAATTGGGGGATTTCGAACGCTCCACCGGCGACGGGGAGAAGGCCCGCTCGACCTCAGGCGATTCGTCTTGATACGGGGCGAAGTTCATGATGGGTTGTCGGTGAGGAGGAGAAAAGGGTGGGAGTGAGTGTACTCTTATCTTGTGATTGCGATGCGCCTGAATTTAGACTTATCGCGTTGGTGTCTTGGCGCTGGGGGCCGCTTCTCCGTCCCCGGTATCGTGTTTACATCAGGAGGTTATGGGTATCATGGGTATCATTTATATTCATTTCTCGCGTATGTTTCCTTTTTTTAGGTTGAAAAATGATCGGTAACAACGGTCCTGTACACAAAAGAAAATACTACCTCCTATGTACGCTCCATCTCAGGTCTGCTATGTTCGACCCCGCCCACGCGTTGATCCAGGTCCTCTGGCGATCCCACTGACAGGTCTGCGTGTCGTCGTCGAACTCGGCCCTTTGGTGGCAGTTGAGGTGCTAGTAGTGGTTCGCGAGCTGGTACTGGTGCCGGAATAAGACACGCTGGGAGTTCTTCCCAAGCCAGTACTACGGACGACCCTCCCGCGAGAGGTTCCACGCGTGCCTCGAGTCGCAGCCTGCGCCCTCCTCCTCTCTTCTTCATACGCCTTACGAGAGGCGGCTTCTCGTTGCTGTTGTAGTTCTTGTTCGCGTCGTTCTGCGGCCTGTTGTTTCAGGAGCTCGTCGTTCTCCATGTCGGCAGCATCTTGAACGGCGCCTTGCCAGTTGGGGTTCAGAATCAATCGTTGGTTATGTTCCGTCTGGGATAGGATACGGGTCCAAGTATTTAATAATGTCGAGGCAGAGTCGACGGTACGCGATACAGTCTAATGGTGGGAGAGAGGGAAGGTTAGCAACTCTGCAGTCACTGGGCCGGAGGGGTAGAGCCGGTGACATACATCCATATTTCCCTTTGCGCGGTCCAGACTACCGAGGAGGCTTTCAATTACTTGATTGATATTCCGGACACTGTGTAATTCATTTCGGAGGGCGGTCTCTCGCGCTTCTTGACGGTCGAAGAGCGTATCTGTATCGTGGGATGACCGAGGAGGGGGGATCGGACTGGATGCATGGATGGGCGAACGGGCGGATTTTTTGGGAACGCGTTTGGAAGGGGAATTCCAGAGATCTTCGGTGTCTTCGTCGGAGAGCTGAAGATGCTCCATTTCCTCGGCAGTGGAGCGAAAAGCCATGATTGTTGATGTTGATATTGGTGGAGTTGATATAGTTGAAAGAGAATCAATCATTAATTAATTAAGGTAATTTAATGCTGGCGTCTTTTTCCAGTTTGGGGGGGGCGGGCAGCCACTAAGCTAAATCGGGTGGCTGGTCAACTTTCCCTCTTCCTCATGTCTCTCGCTCTCCCTTGATCCATCATCCACTTCTTCTCTCTCTCAGACCACACACATACACACTCCCTTCTTCATTCTCTCTCTCTCTCTCTTACTTTCATCCTCTTCAATCGTTCTGAATATCTCAATTCCTATTTCCTGGAATACCCCCTTCTTCAATCACCATTGGGTCGCTACCGTTGGTTATCGGTGTCTTTGTTCGGCTTTTGAATTCGCGCCGCGCGTTTTCCTCCTTGAATCGCCCTTAGACCATCTTTCACCGCTTGCAAACAAACATTCTCTTCACACAATTCGTTGATAAAGGATCTTTGTACGACATTTCCCGACTATATTATATCTACCGACGCCTGGGTTACGCCTACCAGTATCTCCAGACGTGACGGCTTCGTGCTTCATTTTGCTGCAGGTGCCAAACACAGGTGCTGCCCTGGGAGCCCAACAGAGCCCCTCAAGGATGGCAACAACACCGCCGCCACCGTCCACCCTCCGAGTCCCTCCAACACCTCGTCATGGCGCCGGATATGATCAATATGAACCGTACACCACCCGACATTCTAGCAGATTAGCTGGTCAACGAGCTTCGAGAGAGTCGAACACAACTCCCCCGCCAAGTTTCCCCCGGTCGCACACCCGGACAAGCCCAAGAAAGGCGAGGAGCCAGGATAGCGACCGTGAAGCACTGTCTCCTCCAGGATCTGGCCACGACTCACCCCGCAAGAAGATGTCCGACCGAGGCAGAGGGCTTTTCGCCGCACATTCTTTCGATGGTCCTGCTGGCCAAGACGACCCATTCGTAAGTGCGGAGTCTTCTGGATTGCATCGTCATCTACAGACAATGCGGCCTACCATGACTGAAGGGATGCTACCGACTCCTGCCAAAACTCCAAGAAAAAAGGCGGTTGGGGATGTCGGGGCCGCCGCACGGACTCTCTTTCCCCCAGCCCCCAGCTCGGGACGCACCAAGAAAACCAAGAAATACACTGGCTTCTCTTTGGACAGTTTCAACGAAGACCAGGTTCAGGGTGGTTCCGCCATTCAAATATACACTGATTCTCGTGATCGAATCCCCGAGGTGGACCAGAGCAAGGAGAACCCATTCTACAAGAAGCCGGCAACTCGAGCCTCCAAGCACAGAGAAGGCCAGCGAGACCAGGAAGTGAATGAAGCCATCAAGCGCGAAGATGGCATGTTTTACGTATTGTAAGTTCCCTCATATCTGTAGCGCCATACTATATCTAACGATCCCAACAGCCGAGGAAAGAAAATGTTCCGCAAGTTTACCAGTTCTGGCGAGAGCGACGGCGAAGATGACGATGACCTAGGCCTGTTGGCTGCTCGTCCCGATCTTATGGACTCTTCCGTTGCGACAGCCTCTCGTCCTCTGACTCGCTCATCGATTAAGCCGCGTGTGCTCTTTCCTATTAACGACCCTACGACTGATACGCTCGGTGATGTTGATGAAGAGGCTGCGACAGATATTGAGGACCACGACCACTCAAGCCCTGCTGAAGCAGAGGAAATCGACCCTGTTCTCGATATTGAAAAGCCGCAACGACCAGTGACTCCCCCCCATAATACCGCTGTCGAGACGCCCGAATCGCCTCGTTCACTGCGTCCCCGTACCAAACGGGATGGCGAGTCTAGTCTGACACCGACAGTCTCAACCAAGAAGAAACGTATCAGTCCATTCGCTGGTTGGCTTCGCAAGAAGACCCCTGCTGCTACTGCAGCTGCAGCTGCTGCAGTCACAGGGTCCAAAAGAGACGCCGAAGGTAGCCCCGGTGGACCCGCAACGAAGAGAACTCGAGGCAGCAGAGCCCCAGTCTCTCAATAAAACGAAATCGATTCTTGTGTGACCGAATTTCTTTGAGCATGGTTTTTTTTAATGGATAGGTACTGGCAAGGATACGTTCTCTGGATGGCAGGATGGAGTTTCTTTTTTCTTTTTTTTTTCTTTCTCCTTTCATTTTCTTTTCTTTCATTGCGTTTGCACCTCTGTTCTCTCAGATTAGCTTAGGACTAGATATCCAATGGACATGAAATTATGATCAAATCTCTCGTCTCCTCATCCCGCCCCTGTAGGGAGGCATTCATAACTGAATGCCCGTAGATATGTTCAAATTATGTATCACGACTACGATATTCCATAACACATGGATGGATGAACGAATAGTCCGATGAATGCGTTTAGAGAGTAAATATGAGTGTTTGAAAAGCACTTCGTAGGCCTGCTAGAAGTGAACCACAGACTGCGAAACAGCCAGAGAGAAAAAAGAAAGAAGAAAAAGAAAAAGAGCGCTAGAAATAATACACATCATGAATAAAATAAAGCATAAGAAACTCCAACAATTCCAGATATACATCAGCCAGAATGGGGCCTCAGCTGAGAATACCAAGCATTCATAACAACATCATGGTGAAAACTCATCATTGTAATTTTTTTTATTTTTTTTTTGGGAGAGTTTTTTCTTTCTTCCTTTTTGCCTTGGGAATCTATATTCATGCTCCTCTCATTTCGTATGCTCTTCTCAATCGGGGACTGGTTAGCAGAGACAAGGAAAGACCCTGGTTCGTCATTAGGTAGGGTACATAGGATGGGTAGTATTTGCAGAAAGAAAGAAAAAAGAGAGGCAATGAGCCACTGCGTGACATTCCATGCTTTAGATGATATCTAGGTCGTCATCGTCATCATCGTAATTGGTATTTCCCCCAAGACTATCCCTACCAGCCTCTTTGATTCCCTTTGCAGTGATGAATCGCGTCTTTTTCACGCCGCTGCCGTGAGGTTTGTCACCATCATGAAGACGCTTCATCGGAGTCAGCTGGACCGAGTCAGCCTTGCGGAACCCCATAAGGAGGCTTTTGGCGGATGATGGATTTGGGTGGTTGTTATTGTTGTTGTTGTTGGTTGCGCCGGCTTTTGCCTTTGGCGTCGGCACGTTTTCAGCATTTCTCGCTCGAAGATACTCGGCGCCGAGACCTCCGCCTCGCGAAGCAGTTAGCTTCTTGGTGATTTCTCGCTCGCGCTGTTGTTCCGCTAGGCGTCTCCGAAGGCGTTCTTGCTTGTTCTCCATCCCTCGACCCATCATCCCTGCGGCAATGAATGGGTCGTCATTGTCGCCGTCGATGAGCGCAGCGGCGGATTGGCCAGGAGCCATATGATGGAAGGGGGGGCCGCCGCCTCGGGCCTTTGGTGCCTGCGCTATATAGTACGTCGACTGGGACCCTTGGTCCCATTGAGCGCCGCCGTTGGGCTTCAGTCCCGACTTATAGCCGCCTTTCTTACCCCCATCACCAAAGAAGCCGGTCCGCGAGCCAGATCGTCCACCGGGCCCAAACATGCCCGTCCCCCCGTTGACCCCCATGCGTTGTGATTGTGTTCGTCGCACCTGGAGATCAACGTGGAAGTCACAGAACTCGGTCTTGCGTCCGTCAACCCATGACTGACAGGTTTTTCCGTCTTTTCTCACGGCTTTACAGAAGCCGATGTCCTGTGCATAGCCCACCTCAAGGATTTTATCATCTGATGAAGATAGGGCGAGGCTGAATTTGTTGGTGTCTGTCTTGTTTTTTGGTGGTGGCATGATTGTCGGGTTCAAGATAGCAATGAGAATGCCCTCGGAGACTCGGTAGTATCGAGGGAATGCGGTGTCGAAAAGGAAGAGATCAATCGTCCATTTGAGATCGGTTAGAGTAATAGCCATATATCTGTCTGTATTGTTTAATCCATCGTCGTAAGGGTCCGCGTCTTTCGCGGAGACACCTCTTGATTCTTTGATTTGCTTCGGTTCGGACTTAGATGCCACAATGCCAAATACAACAAAATCGCCATCGATATCCTCCGGAAGCTCAAATGCAGGCCCTTTCACGGTTCGTAACAAGTCAGGAATTCGAAGCACCCTCTTATCAGCAAGGGTGCGAGTCAAAAAGGAATGAGGCAGGATGCGGTTTGAGAGATGCAACGAGGAGAAAGCTTCGAATTTCGAGGGATCCGGGGCCTTTTCTAGGCCCCCCCCATCTTCTTTGTCTTCGTTCACAGCAGACTGGGAGCTATTAGGCAGGGCCGCCACGGCGGCCGATTCAGATTTGTTATTTCGCCGATGGAGGTAGGATCTGGGCTCATGATGATCACCATCGTCACCGGACCTCCGTGAGCTGGGGGCAGTCTGGCTTCGTTTTAATGCGGGCTTGAGATTGTTGGACGACCGCAAAATATCTTCGCGGCTGAAGCTTTCAGCCTGTCGACCTTTGCTTGGGGATTTCAAAGGGGAGTTTGTTCTTGCCTCTACGGCAGCAGTTTTGAAAGACTCCATCTCGGATTTATCAAACTGGAACGCCGAACTGCGATTGGTTTGCAGTCTCTCGGCACGCTCCCTCCGGAGCTTTTCTGCATTCCTACTTTCTGCCATTCGCTCACTGAAGCTTTTTACACGTCGAGGTTCTTCGAACGAACTCGATTGCGAGCCGACGGCGTTGCTTGAGCGAGAAGCAATGCCATCCCGGCTTCCGAGTCTGCTAGTTGGTCGCGATTCCAATCGAGAACTCGGTGGGCGCTTGAGTGATACCTCCGAGCCCTTGAGGCCTTTATCAATTCCCAGGAGATACCTCCGTGGAGACACAGGGTCGGTTGGAGGGGCAGCTCGTCGAGTCGGAGATAAGGGCACCTGGACCTCATCCGTCTGAGATTTGTTATGCATTTTCGAGGTGTAGTCTTGATTTCGCGACGAGAAGCTGACCGCTGACGCTGGCCTTGAAAGCGCATTTTCTCCATCATGTGAGTCAGTATCCGGGCCATGGGACTTTCCGCGATTCTTCTGAAGTTGTTTCAGTTTGAGACGCGCTTTGATTGCTGCTAATTTTAACTCGAGCGTTTCCTCGTCCTCGTCATCTTCTTCTTCGAGGTCGTCCACCTCATCGCTTAAGAGCTGCGATGCTTTGGATCGTGGGTTTGGGCTTGTACCAGGATATTTCAATGGCGAACCCAGCTCTCGTCGACGTTGCATTTCCTGATATTTCTTGCGACCGCTAGGAGAGCTCAAAAGAGCGTCTCGCGGGGACTTTGGTGGCCACGAAGTGTCGACCACTAGATAGGCAGGGATTGGATCAATTTACTGGCGGTCATGGCACGAAGTAGGTAGATAGAAATCGAGAATGCAGGGCGGTGATTGGATCTGGTACTCACTGCTGGCCATCCCAAGCGGGGTTTTTCTTTGATTCCCAACACGAGATGTCTGGTCTGTGTTACGCTGTTTGGCTGACTGATGATTCCATGTTTGTTTCCAGGGTCGGAGATGCGGGGAAGGAGGACGAAGGACCAGGTTTGAGAAGTTGGGGCGGTGGTCAAGAGATTTCAATAAATAAATAAAAAAACAGAAACAGAAAACACCCCGACAAATCCCAAACAAATGCACGGCTGAAGTTGTTTGTTAATTCGGAGATGAAGTCGCAAGGGACCGTCGAAGAGTGACGCTGCGGCATTGATTGGCTGCGGCGCGTGTCGCGTTGAGTTCAACCAACGGAACGCGTTCAGTACTTTTTATGTACCAGGTACCTTCCGGGTTTACTGCCCGTGCTGGGAGTCCGATGTACCTCGCCTCTCCGTACAGTACAGTAAATACTCCGTTTTCACCCTCGCTCTGCATCCGAACTAACTACTTCCTGTGTTGTGTATACATCATCGACTACCTCCACATCACATCACATCCCATCCTCAACAACCATGCGAACACGATCCGCCGCTCCCTCGGAGACCCCAGATGGACCATCCGCCTCCCAATCCGTGCCTCCTCAATCAACCCCCTGCAAAACATTCATTCTCCCTTCCGCAGCAAGCGACGATGCGCGATTCGTTCAATTACCCAATCCACAGTCCGGCGAGTTGACTCGTTATTTCTTCTGCCCAAGACTGGGCGTGTACGAGTTCACGGTCATCAAGCCTCCATCGCACGCCCCGCGAAGTATCCTTTTCACGCAAACCCCCGAGAATACCAACCAAGGGCCCCCCAAGGGAACGATATCCAAAGCGGCCGAATTGCTAGTAGCCACCCCAATTGACATTCTATTCTTCCTAATTCCCATCTTATCCCCCTCGACAACCCAGTCCAAAGCGCTCTTCCAGCCCCTCGACGACATAATCGACTCGCAGGTCGAGTTTCCGGGCCACCTCCGCCATGTGGTCTACAATGATACGTTCGGGGAGGCTTTGCTGCCGCGCGCGGAAGCCATTTGCGACTCCGTGGAGGCGGGCGACGAGAAGATGCTCCGGTTCAGTGAGACGAAGTTGCTCCAGGAATTATTGGCCAAGGCAGAACGCATGGTGGCTCACGGGCTTCCCCCGACCATTGAGGAGCGCTTTATCCGCCAGGCCTTAGCTACTCCTCTGATGGCGGTCAAACGGGAAAATCCTTCGGCGAATGATCCTAGTGATGGTAACGACGAGTCGCAAGAAGGCAAAGAAACACCCTCCACCTCGAACACGGCTTCTACCTCCGCCTCCACTCCCTCGGAGAAATCGGTATCGACTCCTGCTACTGAATCAACCCCCTTGGATGAAGACACCAATTCCGCCGAGGTGACCAATCTCCTTCGAATTTCGACCGCCCTTAAGTTCCTGAAGGAGTCCTATATTCACGAGGATATGCGGACTCGACTCGATGAACTTTTAGCCACCCCTGAGACTCTGATGGATTTTAAGCCCCTCCAAGACCGTCTCGCCCACGTCGCGAAGCTGCGTGCGGAGGCGCTTGCTTCTCGATCTCTCGGTGATTTCAGCCGCAAAAGGGGCTTTGAAGACGACGATGCCGCCGAGTCTCGGGCAGAGACGAAACGACGTAAAGAAGAGGAAGAGAAGAAAAAGAAGGCCGGAGAGTCTCGTGGAGTTAAGGACTTGAAAAAAGTCAATACGAGTGGAATGATGAAGATGAGCTCATTCTTTGCAAAGGCTCCTGCCAAAAAGAAATCTTAAACTTGACGGTTCCATGACGATGGAACATATATGCAAGGAAGCATGTTGATAGGTATAATTGGGAAACGCAAACCCTCCCCCAAGTTCAAGCCGTCCGTCATTAGATCGCACTCGGAACAGATAAATCATACCGTCCTGCTCTTTAACCTATTTGTGACGAACGGCTTCACAACACCAACTGTTCACCCCAGGACTCTGGACAGCCGGAATAAACAAACTGTGGTGAACCGGGCTGCTCGACCACCCCTGCGGAAAGATGACATGCTTCGCTGGGGTGACTTTTCCCTTGTAAAAGCGGGAAAGGGTATATACGGATGGCTCACTCCCCCGAGCTTTTGCGTGTTGAGTTTGATGTTAAAAAGACTCATGTATGTTATGCTGGCGATAGAAAGGAAGAAAAGAACGCCAGATCAATGTCCAATTGGTGGCTATTTAATAAAAATAAAATAAAACTATTTCAATTCGTTATTTCCTCTTGTTTATTTGTTTTTTGGAGGTTTTTTTTTTCTTTCAAATTTGAACATCAGAAATGGAGGCTCCCGTAACCCTGTTTTCTTGTTAGTCATACTGCAAACATTCATGAAAGGATAATAAAAACAGAAGGATGAGGAGACATACACGAAAGATCCATTAGATGGCTTGCTGATAACCATGGCCTGGGCCAGCTTCTCCTCAGTAATATCAGGGAACTTCTTCAGGTAATACTCCTCCTTCAGAGCCTTGGTTACAGCCTCAACCTTAGATTGAGGCAGCATGTGAACGGTGCAACCACCCCATCCGGCACCCGTAAGCCGACTGCCCCAGGTACCAGCCCGGCGAGCAATGGCACAGATGTCATCAACCTCGGGGGCGCTGCATTCGTACATCGTGCGGCAGGAGTCCTGCGACTCATTCAGAAGCTGTCCAAGGTAGTGGATGCGCTGTTCATTGAGGGTAGAGGCTTTAGCGAGACACGCCTTGAAATCCAGCACACGACGGGCCTCCTTGAAGCAGTGCAGGGCACGCTGGCGCAGCAGGAAGCGATCAGCCTGGACAGGGAAGGAAGACAGGTATGTGGCCTCGAGCTCAGAAACAGTGATTCCCAGGAGCTTGGCGATTTCCTCGCGGGTGTATCCCTGTTCCTGGGTGAGGTTTTCCATGGTCGCAAGAATAACGGAGTCGATCTGGTACTCAAGAGGATCTTGAAGACGCTCCTCCTTACGCATCAGCTCCTGGTGGAAGTTTCGCAGACTGTATCCGAGAGAGCTGTTGTCTTTCGGGAGGGTCAGTCCGTGTTGAGCAGCCAGGACAACGGCGGCGAGCGTGCACTCTGCCACGCGAAGGTTGTAGTGACGAGGGGCCGTCTCGGCCTTGTTAGAAGTGACGAAGCTCTGGGCCATGAGGAAGGTGATTTCCTCATCGGCCTTGGGGATCGGAACATGTTGGACAGCGAAGTTGGGGAAAAACTGAGTGTACAGCAGGTATCCACGACGGGAGAAGATAGAGGCTGCTTGGTCCATACTGTTACACGGTTAGATGCAGTTCATAAATGCGATCTGGGTGCGAAGAATGGTGTTAGTCTTACCCGCCGGAGTACACGCCGACTGCGCGCTCAGACACGACAGCCAGATCGAGAAGATCCTGCTTCGAGACATTGTGGTTGTTTGCCTTCATGACCGCCAGGGCACTAGCACAAACGAAAGCGGCACTGCTGGAAATACCACCACCGGGGGGCACGTTACCGTCAACCAGAACCTCTACGCTGGCTGGGACGAAGGTACCATCCTGGTTTTGCTTGCGCAAGAATTTCAGGGCTCCCAAGAGACCAGCCCGGAAGTAGTTCACCCACTCATGCTTCTTCGGGTCGATCTCGATGTCGGTATCGCGGGGAACGGTAAACTCGCGCGACGGGAACTTCTCGGGCTGGACATTGGCGATCTTGACAACGGACTCAGATCCAGGGGAGGGGATGACCTTGACAGCCATAATGACATCGACGCTGACAGCCGTGGGAAGAACATCGTACAGGTTGTAATCAATATGCTCACCGATGATGTTCACGCGACCTGGGCTGCGGGCGACGAAATCGGGGCGACTGTTGTATGACTTGGCGAACTTGGAGATCAGAGCATTGAAGCGAGCCTGGTGTTCCGGTGCTACAGTGGTCGCCGACACGTCGTCAGTGGCATAAACCTCTGCGATGGATTCGGTCTGAGGGACGAGTTCTTGTGGGGTAGTAGCCATGGTGCCGCGGGGTGGGGGAGAAGGAGGTGAGATTAGGGATGAGGTCGGAGAGGAGATGAAATAACGGAAAGAATAAGGAATATAGGGGGGAGGAGAGGAGAAAGGGGAAAGAAAAGATTAAATGATGAAGGGAAGAAGGGGGGTTATGTGATAGGAGGAAAAACCTGGGCAGAAGAAGAAGGAGGAGGAGAAGAAGTAGTAATTGTGTCTGCCCCGCAATGCGCTCATAGTTTAGTTTTTGCTTCGTCCACGGATCCGGGATGGCGCCGGAAATGAACTCGTCCCGAGAGACTTTCTCTCTCACCGAACCCCACAAACTTCCACTCGGCCCGGAGAGTTCAAGAGGGCTTGAGAACGAAACGAAAATAAAAATAGAGAATAAGGAAATAAATATGAAATAAGAAGATATATTATAACCAGAAAGAAAGAACTCAAATATACCAGACGGCTGGAATTATCCTCTTCTCCCTCGTTCAGTGAAACCTGCTGTCATCGGCCCCGTTTCCAGTAAACCACAAACAACCCCCCGAGTGTGGACCGACAAAGCCGAAACAGTCCCTGAGAAATTATCCAAATTAACCGAACCCTCTCCAAGACATTGGCAAGTAAGTCTCTTAGGCTTCGTCAATTCATAACTACCTAAGGTCTACATCTTCCGTCAGTATAACTCCAAAAAAATAATAATAATAATATAAGTATGATATTTCCATGGAAGAGAAGCTTCCCAAGAGCACTTTTGGTGATTGATCATAAGTCACAATATCATGGGTGAGAACCGGGCCAAAAACAATGCACGGGAATAAAGCCAAATAATAATAATAATAATAAAAATAATGAAAAATGAATCAATAGATAAATGCAAAGATCATGAGAGCCGGATGCTCATCTTCGAAAGAAAGCCTTCAGACTATACTTCGATGCATCAACTTTCACAAAAGGTCTCATCGCAAGCCCTGTTGTCAACCCTCCCACATCTGCAGAGGAAAATCTGCAGAAAACAGGAGCTCCAAATTCTCCCCCCAAAGAGGGGACTTGCTGACACCGGCTAGCGTTTTTGAACCCGCCAGAAACGCCGTGGATATTAGATGATGATGAAAGACCAAAGGCCACTTTTGCAACTAGAAATCATCCATAGAACTCGTTTGTCATCACGACTGATAAGATTGTTTTACATCATGGGAACACCCCGCTTCCTCATCAGGGCTTTTCTCTCTTGTTCCTTGGCTGTAAAGAAGAGGGATGGAAATTAGCATGGATCCAAATAGCATGAACAGGAGAATGCGGGAAACTAACCTTCGTCATAGACGAGGAACTCGTGCAGTGCACAGCCAGCGGGCACCATGGGAAGCACAGGCACCTTGCGGTCAGTGAGCACCTCGAGCAGAGCAGGGCCATCGCTCTCAATCAGCCACTTCAGCTTCTCTTCCATCTCCGATGGCTTGCTGCACCGCTGGGCGGAGACACCCATCGCCTCGGCCATAGGGACAAAGTCGGGGTTCTTCTGATGGGTGTGGGCGTAGCGGTCTTCGTAAAACAGATTCTGCCACTGAGTCACCATTCCCTGCTCCTCGTTGTTCAGCAGGAGAATCTTGACACCGATGTCAAACTGAGCGGCAGTGCTGAGTTCGGTGAGAGTCATGTTAAACGAAGCATCGCCATCGATATCGATGACGAGGTGATCGGGACGGGCAACCTTAGCGCCAATGGCAGCGGGCAGACCATAACCCATAGTACCGAGACCACCAGAAGTGATCATGGTACGCGGGTGACGCCAGCGGAAGTGCTGAGCAGCCCACATCTGGTGCTGACCAACACCAGTCGTGATGATGGTGCGATCCTTCATGTGGGCGGTAAGGTCACTGAGCTTTTCAATCAAAGTCTGGGGCTTGATGGGGCCTTCGGGAGTCTGTTTATCATAAAGAGAGAACGGGAAGCGAGCCTTCCAATCATTGATCTGAGAGAACCATTCTGGGCGTTCGGGGACGGCGTTAACGTGAGGCAGAAGATGGCGGAGGTTATCGGCGCAGTCGCCCTCCACAGCTTCCGTGGCTTGAACGACCTTGTTGATGTTCTTGGGGATGACCTCGAAGTGGACGATACCGCCACGGTTTTCCGAAGCAGCAAGCTTAGCCTGAGGAGCAAACTTGGGGATGCTACCCGTGACACGATCATCGAATCGCGCACCAACAGCGATGATCAGATCGGCTTCCTGCATGGCCATGTTGGCATACGCAGATCCATGCATACCCAGCATATGGAGTGCCTTAGGGTCGAGCTCGTCAAACCCACCCAGACCCTGTAGAGTAGTCGTGACGGGGATGTTGGCCTTATCGGCCAGCTCCTTCAAGATTGCAGGGCCCTCGGGACGAGCGAGAAGACCCTGACCAACGTACAGGATTGGCTTCTTCGCAACGTTTACCAGGCGAGCAACGCGGCCGATGGTGTTCTGGAGCTGCTTCGTGCTCAAATCCCGGGCCGCCATAGTGGCCGCACTTGGGAGGGAGGGAGTAGAGTTATGCATTGCGATAGCCTTGCGGAGAATGCCCGCGGTGACATCCTTGGGAAGATCAACCAGAACGGGGCCGGGGCGGCCGCTGGTAGCAATCTCAAAGGCCTCCTGGATGCGGCGAGGGAGCTCGGCAACGGTCTTTACCATAACGTTCCACTTAGTACAGGCCCTGGAGATACCAATCACATCGGCTTCTTGGAATGCATCGGTACCGATCAAGCCCGTGGCGACCTGGCCACAGAAAACGACCATTGGGGTACCGTCGGAGAGAGCGTCCTGCATGGGGGTGATCACATTAGTAGCACCAGGCCCGGAAGTGACCAAGACTACACCGGGTTTGCCAGAAGCCCGAGCATAACCTTGAGCCATATGACCGGCACCCTGTTCATGGCGGGGGAGAACGAAGTCAAAATGCTTGGAGTTGTAGATGGCATCGAAGACAGGGAGAATGGCACCTCCGGGGTAGCCGACTGTTTGAGAAATCAGCGATCTTTGCTCGTGACTCATCGTTGATATAAAGTGATGATCTTCGGGATATATCTCAGGGTGACTCACAGATGTGCTTGACGCCAAGTCGGAGCATCATCTCATGGAAGATCTCGCCACCACTCATGCCGATGAATCTAGAGTTTCAAGATAAGTATGATTAGCTTGTATCTCAGCAAAAGATGGTATCCACAGGGAACACGTACGACTCATCCAATTCGGCAACCTGACGGTTTTGTAGCGGCGACACTTCATTCCGCAGTGGCTCCTGGTTAAAAGCAGGGCTAGGGGCAGGTCTCGTGCCGCTAGAGGGATATCATATGTTAGCGAGGTCATTGATCGCAATAGAATTGGATATACTAATTTCATGGAGGGAAGCACTCACGTAGCGGTCGCTGTACTCTGGGCGCGTTTTTGAGCAGACTGGCGGTGGGGTGACGCAGCGGCAGTCATAGAGGTAGTCGTAAATGTCTTCCTGCCAGAGGCGACAAACCTCTGATAGTGCAGAGCGCGCAGAGCGCTTTTTGATGGTCTTAGAGGCATCATCTTCACGACGGATGACTACCCGGCCAAATGAATCGAGAGAGGAGAGTGGTTGTACAAGGAGTCAAGCGGTAGTCGGTCAGGAAAAGGTGTGAAGAGAACGAGAGGAAAATGAGTAACTGGGGTGGAGGCTAGTCCTAGTCGAGGTGCAGCCCGGGGAGACAAACTTCGCCCTCCGGAAGTGGCCCGCCTTTTCCTCTTTGGGTTTAGCCCCCATCTCCCAAGCAGAATCTCGCCACCCATGATTGGCCCAGGCTCACTCTTTGCCTCCGGTCATCGGCGAGGCCTGTTGCCTCAGGCCTATCAAATCCAACATCCTCGGCCGGTCACATACTCCGTACGCACACACACACGCCCTCTGATAGATTAGTACTATTTACTATAAAGCCCATTGGATGGTCATGGTTCCGGTCAAGAATAAGGCATTCATGCATTTCCCCTTGTGCTTTACCCTATATAATCCATGGCAATAATGATCATTCTCCACGTCACCCTGGCGTCTATACACTGTCCGATCCCGGAGCCCACCTCCACATGCGAGAGAATCAATCACCCCATGGACTAACTTCCGTAGTGAGTAATAAAAATAAAATCAAAAAATCAGACGAAGAAGATGAAGGGGAAGACAAAAAAAAAAGAAGAAGAAAAAGAAAAAGAAAAGAGCAAATTGCATCTGACGATAATATATCCTGCATATCATCAAGAGTATGAGTTGACCAATATTAAAGCTTATCTCTATTCTGGGGCAGTAGACATTACATACAGTCAACCCCAGAACAAAGAAAAGCAAAATGCCCGAAGGTCCCGAGTACTGAGCTAGAAGTGTTACACAAGTCCCCATTCGTACAAGGACCAGTCACTAAGAGATACTAGCCGTATCTGATCTACGAGTAGTTCTCCGGACTTGTAGCTAGATTGAACTGCACACAATAGATATGACTTGTTCCAAAACGCAATCCTAGGTTTTGATTGAGCGAAAATTATCAATGGCTTAGTTCAACTTCTTCTAGCCCTTTTGAAGTATACCTAGGTAGCTAACTACCACCACCCATTAGTCAACTGCCTTCCCCTTGGATTTTGTACACATCGAATCTGACGATGGGTCGAATTCTGATCAGGGCCTAGTTACCTGCCATAATAGCCTATGGAATGATTGGGTACCATATCTGGGGTAACCACTATCTCAATATAAAACATCTGCGAACCAAACTCTTTGGATGCCAGCCCCATGCAAAACATACGAAACTTGTTAGGGATATTCTCGTACAATTTTATTTGTCCAAGATACCCATTATTATCACAATAGCGCTGGATCTTAGAAAAATTAGGGCCGTAAACATCCAAAGAGTTGGTGTTTGTTTGATTAGAACCCTGCTAGTCATTTGAGTCTGCAGTCATGACGTTTGCCCCCGTTGATACTTGTCGAGAGGCATTACCAATTTAGTACGAACGCAAATAAAACAACACTAGATCCTTCAACAGCGCATTGTACATGTCTCATGGGAGGGTATACTAACAGGCACAGTTCCTGAAGCGGTCCATACTAGGCTAAGGCACGTGACCACCCCCATTCACAGCCGCGGTTCGGACCCGACAAGGCGCTAGTGCAGCAACTGAAGCTGCCTGACTAAACGCTTTTCCCCGGCGGCGCCTTCTCCTCTTCCATGGCTCCATTCTGATGACCTCAAACCCTCTTTCTCAACACGACATGTTGCCTCCTGCTCTCCTCCTCTAACCCTGGGGTCTTTTGATTGAAGTCTTCTTTTTTTTAATAAACTAATAGTCATATTTGGCCTTGAAATTATCTCTTTCCCTTTTGTTCGCTTTGATCCGCCCCTACCATCATGGCATCTGCTCCGCCGGGTTACTCGGCCTCCACACCCGGTAGACCACGATCTTCTGATAACCCTATGTCGTCCACGAGGGACGACACCGTGAACACATCTCCATCAACCGAATCCCTGGAGGATAGCCAGACCGTTTTTCTCAACAAACCCTCGACCGAAGACATACCACAGATCAAGTCGCCCGTTCAGAGCGTGCCGCAGTCGGATACTTCCACGGAGGAACCCCGCAAGTGCTGGATATGCTACACAGATGAGACGGAGGATTCGCCGTTGAATGCAGATTGGCGTTCACCATGCCCATGCGCCCTAACAGCCCACGAAGCCTGTCTCCTTGATTGGCTCGCTGACCTTGAAAACCCACGGTCTCGCAAACGCAATGGTCACAACGCGAAGATGCTCTGTCCCCAGTGCAAATCCGAAATTGTGGTCTCGCGCCCCCGAAGCTATATCGTGGATGTCGTCCGACTGTTTGAACGACTCGCTGGTCGACTGGTTCTCCCCGGCATGGTATTCACGCTCGCAGGAACGGTATGGGCAGGGTGCTGTGCGCATGGAGTTTATTCGATGTACTTTGTGTTCGGGACAGAGGAGGCCCGCCAGATATTAGAAGAATCAGCAGACGGGTCGTGGAATTCTGGACTCAATCTTGGATTACCCTTGATCCCACTGGTTCTGATCTTCTCGCGGACTCGTTATGCCGAAGGTCTCCTTCCCGCTATTCCAGTTCTCTTTTTCGCCACACACCACCCCGGTCAAGAGCCTGATCTTGACCTGTGGCCCCCCAGTGCTGCAATGACATTTGCCGCCCTACCATATGTCAAGAGCTTTTACGGTGCCATGTATGATCGGCTATTTGGCAAGCTGGAGCGGAAATGGATTGCCGAGGTGCAGCCCCGACAGTCGGATATTAATGAATTCGATGACAATGCGCCCCCCGAGCATCCGGAGCCCGATCCCATACCTGCAGATGGGAATGGTCAGATTTTGATGGAGATTGATTTGGAGTTGCAAGTTGGAATGGGGAATAACGATAACGAGCCACAAGGCGCTCTGGGGCTCCGCGCTGGCGAAGGAAATAATGGAGCTGCAATAAACGGGCAAGCTCTAGGACTGGGTAGACGGGATGATCTGATTCATGAGACGAGCAGTCTTGCCGACATCATCCTTGGCGCCCTTGCTTTCCCAGCCATATCAGCCTCTATGGGAGGGCTCCTCAAGTATGTGCTACCTAAATCTTGGACCACTGTGTCGACACTAGAACGCGGGCGACCTGGTCTTCTCCAGACTAAATGGGGCCGCAGCGTGGTTGGGGGTTGTGTTTTCGTGCTTTTGAAAGATGCTTTGGTGCTCTACTGCCGGTGGAAGCTTGCACAAACCCACCGAAGACGGAAAGTCCTTAATTACGATCGATCGAAGAAACAGGTTAAACGGTAGACTGTTTTGGACGGACCATCTATATTTGGGCCCTGACTTTCTTTTACGATAATTTTGTGTTACGATGCATTTCATGGGCGTTTTTATTGCTACCTTATCATCTTCTCCCTGCGCCTTTTATGCCCTTTTTTCTTCTTCCCCTGGGAGTTGGGATAATTCTTGACGATACACCCTCTTGTGTGTTCGAAAACACAATTATATGATGCTTCTTACGACCAAATACTAGTATTACTGCACCTGATGAAGATACGCCGTGTTAATTGGCGACATTAGTGAACAGAAAAATAAAGCAATTCTTTACGATTTAATCCACACCTATTAGTTGTCTACTGCTTCAACAGCATTACCTCCTTAAGCCCCCAAAAAAATATAACATTCATACTTTTTGAGATGGATCTACAACATGCGGCATCGCCCGCGCTTACACAACCTTGGGTTTAGCGCGCGGCTAGCACCCAAAGTTTCCGTGCTGGCTGAATATGAAACCTCCCCGAAAATCTGCCATCAACAAGAAGATCCCAACACGATCCACACCCACACACAGCAATAATGCGGCCCCTTTCACCGGTTCTCGCCTCATTGGCGAATGTCTTCCGAATCCCAATCTCTCAGACCCCCGCACGCCCCATGATCAACCGCATCTGCAACGAGACCGTGAAGTCTCCGACAACCGGACCCGTCACCTCCGCCATCCAGCAGTCAGCGCGCCCATTCTCGACAACTAACGCCCTTCTCAAAAGAAAGGGAGGTGGTCCTCGTGGAGATCGCCGAATTAGTACGTAGTTCCCCCTACTTGCGCGTTTTCCCCAAACCTCCTCCCAAAAAAAAAACCGAAGACAGGAAACGAACGTGAAGAAATAAAGAAAGATTGGAACCAAAAACTGACCAAGTTCTCCCCCCTCTCTCCTCCCACCAGCTTTGATTCGATACTTTCTCTGGCATCCGCTCACGCCCCGGCCTCTTCGCTTCTCGCGCACTCGCTACCTTCGCCATTGGACCATCCACCGCGCCTGGCAACTGTACCAGGCTCAGCAGCGTCGGGAGCAGCAGCTCGAGCTCCAGCGGCAATGGCAATCGATGCAGTCGGCGTGCGAGGAACTCCGCACTGGAGCTGGGGATGGCGGTAAACTGTTCCGTAAGTCGATGATCAAGACGGGTGTGTTCCGCGATCTGGTTCCCATCGAGTATGGTCGGTTGCAAACGGAATCGCCTGCGAAGGAGGGATGGAATCATGAGTGGAAGAGACCGGAGAAGAGGTAGAGTGTTTCTCTTTTTTTGGTTTTCTTGTGATGTTGGATTTTTGAATTGGGGGGGAGGGGATTTTGCTGAGTGTGGGCTTTTGGCCTGTCTGGGTATGATTTTCAATAGACATCATCATCCACTACACTAATCTTGTGGATTGTTTGTGGTTTTTTTTTTTTTTTTTCTTTTTACCCCTGTGTGTATGTCTGTACTATATGGTTTATATATCTATTCTATCTTGTTGGTTTTGAACAGATCTTGGACTTTTTTAACGAATGAGGGAGGGTACAACTGGAAGATAAGTAGGTAGACTTCATTTGTACTATCATATCAAATAGAGACAAAGTAGATACATCGCTAGTAGGGAATGAACTGAGAGTATCAAGACAGAGATCGACAGATAGACAGTATCGTGACGAAGCGAAACAAGCTTCAAAATCCATGCCGTAAAAAAAGGAAAAGGAAAGGAGAGAAAGTCGGAGTGCACCTGAAAATCGTGTATAAGAATGGCAAGCATGCGCTGAAAGGAGTGTAAAATTCAGACAGGAAGAACCCACGACCGACAGAGATGCCAGTAGGCTAAGAAGAAATGAGAAAAGAAAAAAAAAACATCCAAGAATCCACCCAAACGCCTGTCATGCAAGTATATGGTTCAACAATCATCACCGGCTGCTACCTTCGCCCCTCTTTTTCAATCTAAGAAAGTCGACCGAACACAGTCTGCAGCTGAATGTCTTCGATCGTTGCTGAGAGTAGTGATCCCAGTCTTAGTGGCCTCAGAATCGCAAAGGTTGGAAGTGTCATAGTCCGTCATAGTACAATGCAGCACGAGCTTTTCCGCTTATCGAATGTGAGTAGGGCAGCACGGGTAGCGGCCTCGAAGACATCATCGACACCTTCCCCAGTTAGAGACGAGCATTCGAGGTATTTTCGGGCTCCAATCTGGGTAGCGGTTTCGCTTCCTTCTTTGGCTGTTACGAATCGCAAGGACTTCTTGCGCATCTCTTCGATCGCAAGCGGGTCTTCCCGAAGATCTTTCTTCAATCCGACTAGAATTATAGGCACCCTTGGGCATCGCTCGTTGGCTTCTTCAATCCACTATAGTAGAAATTGATCAGAGACTTGCAGAGAAAGGACGCGACAAGTCGGGGGGTTGGTCGAGTCAAGAAGAACTTACCTTATGCTTGACATTCTCCAACGAGTCCGGGGTATCGACCGCATAACCAATGAGGATGACATGGGCCTGTGAATATGCCAGTGGGCGTAGCCGTTCATAATCTTCTTGACCTGCCGTATCCCACAGTGCTAATTGGACCGACCGTCCGTCAACCCTGCAATCCGTCACATAGTTCTCAAACACGGTGGGGACCTGTGACCACGCGAGTCAGAGACACGATGATTTATCTATACCGACGAAGGTAGGAGGGGGTACCGACATAGTGCTAATATGAGAGGAAATTATCCAGGTTAGCGATTGTATCATTCCTTGCATGGGCCGAGCTCTTATACTTACAGTTGGGAAATAACCGAGGGTGAAGACACTGAGCAGACTAGTTTTCCCGCAAGCACCATCGCCAATGATGACCAGCTTCCTGGAATAGGAGTTTCACATCAGCAATGTGTCAAACCTAAAAGTCGAGAAGTATGCATTGAGCTCACTTCCCCATCACGTTGATGAAGAGGCGGGATCGACGGGAGCAGACAGATCCAGACCGCGCGGACGGGTCCCATCCACAATCTGCATCGGCAATTCATTATCGCACGTACCTTCGCATCACATTGTCGTTTTGTTGTTGGGCCATATTTATTTTATTTTAAATGAAGGAGGGGCCGGGGAGGTTTTTTTTCTCTTTTCCTTCTTGCCCAGGATGGGGTTGAAATGGTGATCCCCTTGGGGTAAAAAAGGGACTAGGCGGAGGCGGATAAGGAATGCGGCCAGATCGACGGAGAGGAGGAAGTCGGGAACTTGACAGGAGAGTGGTGAGGAGGAGGGGGGGGGCAAAATAATCCAACTCTTCTCCGTAGGCACCAAGAAAGGAGGGAAACAGGGAGAGACTCTTCACCTGACGAAGAAAAAGAATGAAGAGAAGGGGGAGGAAGAGGAAAAGGGAAGAAGAGAAAATAAAAAAAAAAATAGAAAATAAAAAAAGAGGGGGGCGCAGCGAGCTGTCAAGCGGAATTGAAATGGAAGTGGTGAATCTCCCCCTAATAACGATCTGGATGTGATTCTGGAAGGCGGTCGAGATGAGGCTGAGGCCGTTTTACCTTGTTAGGGTTCTTATCCGGAGACTATCCTCACTGGGCGGTTAGAGAGATAGAGAGAGAGAAGGGGGGGGAAGAGGGAAGTTAAACGGAATTGGATGTGATCAAAAATGGAGGAATAAGGAATATCTGTATGAAATAAGAAGAAGAAATAAAATAATCGGACACTAGGAGAAAGTTGGAGAAATGGGAAATTCTCACAAGAATAAATAATCATTCCAGATAGATATAGTAATAAGAAAAAAAATACTAATATTGATTGACTAAAGAAATATTATTATGATTATTGATTGACTACAATAATACCTAGAAATAACTACCTACACTACCATCATAGTTAATGTAATGATAATAAGAAAAAGGATCAGATCGACCCAGTGGGCGGCACAGCTGAGAGAACTGAAGCAACGAAGCTCATCCACTTGTTACTAAGGTTAGAGAAGTGTCTCACTAACAGACGGGGAATTCATTGGCTCACGGGATTATACAATTAATCCTTATGAGACCTAAGAATAGAGAGGGGAATGTCTTGCCTATTTGTAATAATAACAATAACAATAATAATAATAATAATAATAATAATAATAATAATGGTTCTGTTTTCCTTTCTTCTATTGCTTATCTTGTTGTCTTTCAATTTTTAATTTTTAATGTTTTTAGATCATTTTGTTAGAATCTTTTCTTTCTTGTAAGAGTAGCCAATAATGGAGAACCAGGTAGAGTAGATGTACATGGTAGGTAGTAGTACCTAGTAGGTATCCGTAGGGTGCCTGCCAGGTAGGTTACCTTGTAGGTATGAATAGGTAGACAGACACCTTGTAAAAACTTCCGTCATAAATTCTGTGACCTCTTTATCTCCTAACTTTGTAGGTAACTGTTAGGTACGTACCTTAGGTATCCTCTTGACACAATGTCTGATTATTGTACTATGATTACCAGGTAGGAAAGAGGTAAAAAGCATAGGGTGCCTGAACGCCTGAACACCTGAGGCCTTCCAGCCACCCACCTCGCTTGCGGCGGCTAATCCAATTGCGGCCAACCAACCATTCAACGGCGGGCGTTAAGATCCAAACCCATCCAATCCATCGATCCATCATTCAATCTGCCAGACTCGCCTTGTCCGACGCCTTCATTCAACCTGAACGATCCCATTCGCCTCGGCTTTCCACGCTCGCTTCCTTCGCAAGCCGCCTCGTTCAATTCTACCTCCCCTTGAACGCTCACACCTCTTCCCCCCTCGTCGTGCGGCCGCCCGGGTCGTTTCCACCCCTCTCCGCCCTCATTCCCCGTTTGTCGGCCTGGGCATCTTACCTCTCACCCTACCTTTCCTCCGCCCACCCTTCCGCAGCCTTGCGCCACTGTCGCAACATCCTCCTCCTAAGCTTGATTGATTTCCTTCGCCTTCTCCCGTGACAGAGGCCGTCTCGCTAGCCCCCTCTGTTCGTGCACGGCTCGACCCGCCCGCCCCTTCTGACTGATCGGTCTGTGTCCTACACTAGCATGGTGGTTGCGTGGAAAGAACCTAGGAGATCATAACCACGCGATCTCCCTTTCGACTCGACCCCAATACTATCATGGCGCCCTCTCAGAACTCGAAAACGGCTCCGACTTCCACCATGTCTGCCCATATCTCGACTGCCTCTTCGCGCCCCACCAACGGCGAGCCTTATATGTCAAATGAAAATGCTTATCCGTCTAACACAGATCCCAAATCGACTTCGGTGAATCGCAAAAAGCAGAAACGCAGACAGAAGCAAGCCGCTCGTATGGCCGCAGATCGTCAACTCGAAAACGGCCTGGACAATATCCACCAAAGTAGCCTCAGCCCTCCTGGACCTGGAAGTCGTGTGTCGGACGAACCTGAGATCGATGATCCTGCGCATGAAGAGCTTTATTACCACAGTGACAACCCACATGACGATCTGCAAAGCCCATCTCACCCAGACGGTCCGCAAAAGACAACAGGTCGGAAAAAGAAAAAGAAGGGCAAGAAAGGTCGTACCAGCTCGCAAACGATGGAAGATGAAAGTTCCACCCCTCTATCCACCCCCTCTGTTTCAATCTCGCACCCGCTTGCACCCCCTCTACCGCCTCACCTAGGACCCCGCACGATCTTGAAGTCGGCCAAGGATCGCAGCATCTGGAACACGTCGACGCAGGAAGAGCGGGAGAATATCAAAACGTTCTGGCTTGAGTTGGGCGAGGAGGAACGACGTCAACTCGTCAAGGTTGAGAAAGATGCGGTATTGAAAAAGATGAAGGAGCAACAAAAGCACTCCTGTAGCTGTACCGTGTGTGGGAGGAAAAGGACCGCCATCGAGGAAGAATTGGAAGTTCTCTATGATGCATACTATGAGGAACTGGAACAATATGCGAACAATAACCAAGGTTCCTTCGAGAAGGGCTCGCCAATTGTCCCACCACCTCGCCTATACCAACCACCATTGAGATCTCCAGGTCAGCATACGCGAACGCAAGGTCAATTCCACCCGTCAAGGGGTCGAATTCACGAATTGCCCGAAGACGATGAGGATCTGGAAGAGGACTACGACGATGACGAGGAAGAAGAAGACGACGATGAGGAGGAGGATGATGATGATGATGAGCCGTACAGCGATGACGAGTTCGAAGATGAAGAAACACGTGCCGCCCGCGCTGATTTCTTTGCTTTCGGAAATAGTTTAACAGTAAAAGGTATGAGCTGTCTGCTTTTTCGGCATTATGTCCACCTTGTTTTACAATTCCAGGCTGATCTCTCAATTCTCCACTTTTGTTTCACATTTAGATGGAATTCTTACAGTCGCAGACGACCTATTAAAGAACGATGGGAAACATTTTATCGATATGATGGAACAGCTGGCGGAGCGTCGTATGCAGCGCGAAGAGGATACGCAGTATGGCATAGCTGCAGCGCACCAGTCTCTTCACAGCGGTCATAATCATCCACCTTACGACGACGAGGATTATGATGACGAAGAAGATGAGGAATATGACAGCCAGGAGGACTATGACGATGAGGAAGATGAAATGGTTTGTCCCAGATCGGTAATGTCCAATGTTTCAGCTGTACAGGGCAAACTGACTGTTTCGTTTAGGACACGATGACGGAAGAGCAACGCATGGAAGAAGGGCGACGCATGTTCCAAATATTTGCAGCCCGAATGTTTGAACAACGTGTTTTGACAGCCTACCGAGAAAAGGTTGCAGAGCAGCGCCAACAGAAACTGATCGAGGAACTCATGGAAGAGCAAACTCGGACAGAGCAAAAGAACGCCAAGAAAGCTCGCGAAGCCGAGAAGCGAAAAGAGAAGAAGCGACTCCAGAAACAAGCCAAAGAAGAAGAAAAGGCTCGTCGTGAGGCTGAGAAGGCTGCAGAGGAAGCCGCTGCCAAGGCCGAGCAAGACAAGAAACTGGAAGAGCAACGCAGGAAACGAGAAGAGCAAAAGAAAAAGCGGGAGGCCGAGCGAAAAGCTCAAGACGAGGAGCGTGCTCGCAAAGAGGCAGAAAAGCAACGGAGATTGCGCGACGAGCGAGAGAAGCAGGCTGAGGTGGAGCGGAAACAGCGCGAGCAGAAGGAGCAAGAAAAGAAGAAGCGCGAGGAGACCCGAAGAAAGGAGCGTGAAGGACGTGAACTGAAAGACAAGAAGGCGAAAGACGAACGAGAGCGCAGGGCCCGTGACGAACTGGCCAGGAAGGCGGGGCAAGAAAGCCCTGAGAAACAAGACTCTCAGTCGAAACGCGCATCGCATCCAGGGCAGGTTCATATCCCAGCAGGCCTGCATCACCCACAGGGTCTGGTTCAATCGCCGCACATCCAGGTCGCAACACCAGCTGTCCCCAAAGCTCCAACACCCGCAAAGCCTCGTCAGCCGTCTCAACAAGACTCTTACGCGTCGTCGCCGCGTTCTCAGCCCGCCAGCGCGGATCACTCTCACACATCGATCTCTCCGCGATCAAGGGGCCCATCCCAATCCTCAGGTGCTTCCAGTGTAACCTCCAAGCAAGGTTATGGGCCCCAGCCTATGCTTCACCATCCTCAACCCTCGACGCCGCTATCTCCACTAGGTTCAGTAGGAAGATCTCTTCCCCCCGGGTTTTCGAATAATAATGGCTTGCCGTCAAATCCCCCTGGTTTGTCTGGAATGATTCCTCGGCCGCCAATTGGACACGAACTGCCATCATATCCACCGCACTCCGGAGCGCTTATGAATCAGCTTCGAGGGTTCCCTGCGCCAAATGGAATCCCAGTCCCTCCAGGCATGAACGGCGCTCGTTCCATACCCCCAGGGCGAGGATTTCCTCTTGAGCCGGCCCCCGGGCTTGCATTCCCGAGCCAGCAGCCTATTTCCAGTGCATTTGCATCACATCAGGGTGGACTATCACATGGCCATTCCAGGCAACCATCGGGTTCTTTCGAACGCTCCCCTCTGGAACAGCCTGCCCAACCCTTCCCTATATCTCGCCCGAGCCCCATCAAACGCCCTCCCAGCACTCATCAAGACCTAAGCGATGCCAGTCGGAATACCCATCGGGATGTTGAAAGTCTGAGCGCTCAACTAGGCAGCAGTGCCCTTCTTGATGACACTGCTATTCCGTTCACATCAAATCTGTCGCAATCACTGCCTGGTGCAACTGCACCAGGGTCCCTTCCAGGTCCGACACGAGCCAGCTTCGGGGCACCATCGCTTTTCCCGGACCCTCTTGGCGGTAAGTACTCAATGCCAACAAAACTAATATTGGGGCCTTGTTGAGCTGACACTTCTAGGACCTAAACATGGCGGTTTTCCTCCCATTAGCCCCGGCGTAGCAGGCAACACATGGGGGACACAGATCCCCTTTGGCACGTCAGCTTTCCCTGGTGCTCCCACATGGGGAACTGCACATGGTATGCACCACCCGTCTTTCTGGTTTCTTTTCTTGATTATCCGAGTACTAACAGCTATACTAGGGAGTGGGTGGTCTAACAATGCATTCGGGTCAGGCGGGCATCATCGAGCGCACACATCTCGTCCTGTCGCCATCCGGCTCCTAGTGATTCAAGCGTGTAAACAGCTTGATACAATGACCCCATCCAAAGGCGCGGTTGGATTCCACGATGTAAGCGCTGTTATCCGACAGGTAGAGCAACTACGACCATCGAGTGAACCTTCGATCCCGCTCAATGAGATGCTAGACATCTGCGACACCGAAGGCAACACACAGAACGGAGGCGGGTCATTCTTGATCAAGAACGACGAATCCGGTAACTTCGTCAAGTTCGAACCGGACAATAATAGCGCCGCCTCAGGACACAGAGGCAGCATTGCTCCTGGCGAGATCGGCAGTCCTGTCCCGAGCAGCAGTATGCCGGCGGCGTTTGGCGGGTTCGGAAGTAGTACACCATCAGTACTGCGACAGTATTCTTCTCCTCCAACAGGGTTTTAAGGCGTTTCAGGCTCTTCCATGATGTCTTCTTCTTCTTCTCCTTCCTCTTCCTTTTCCCCCTCGCTGCCTCCTGTCCTTCTGTTCAAGCGTCATGTCATGTCATGGTCTCTATTTCTCGTTATATCTATGCCTCCCCTCCCTACATCCCTCCCTTCCTTTCCGTTTGACCCAATACGACTTGATGGTTGCTTTTTCTGCTGCCTTTTCCCCCGTCTATTTTTCATTTTTTGCCTTTGCACATCGTATCACTTGTCCGAGTTGAATAATGTCGTTTTTATCGACATTCTATGGATTATATTTTCCACATTATGTAGCGATTCCCATGGAGCACAGAACTCCGTGTCAAACAATTGCATAGTCGATCGGTTTGATGTGTCTCCACACTGCCTGATCATCTCTATCCTTTTCTCCTTAGAATCATCTTTTTGTAAAAAACCAGTATTTCCCAGGGTATGGTTGAATCTTTCCTTTGGGGGGGGAACATATGGGGAGGTTGGTTGATAGTCTACATATACAATATACATCAAAGATGGTCTTAACCAGATGGAGTGATTGCAAATAGCTCCTCACATAAGAGTGTATCACGGCTTTCAACAGATCATACAGAAATGAAAAATCGGGTTTGGTACGATATGGTATAGAGGTAATCGGTCAACGGGGCGATGATGATACACATATATAGTAATCGCATCATGAAGAAGGGAATCTCAAGAGTATTTAACAGGCTAGAAAACAAAGTAGGGCATGAGAGGAACAATCAAAGAGAAAGAAAAAAAAAGAGAGAGAGAGAGAGAGATGGAAAAATTACACGCATCATTTCGTACAGTCATGTCACTGTCTAGGATCCGTCACAATGCCTTCGTAATCCCTTGTCCGGATATACTCCAAGGTGCGCTGGAAGTGACGCTTGGGGCCATCCAAGCCGGGATTCGGCTCGTCTTGGTTGGTTTGGAGATTCGAGTGGATTAACTCGATAAGCCCGTTCAGATACTTGGTTGTGACCGTTTCGTTCTGTTGGTCGAAGTAGTAGACATAGCGATTGAGGATCTCGACAAACAGCTCCACGGATACGGCGGTATCCATGCAAGCGTCTGCGACGCGAAGAGCACGCTGTAGGCACTCCAGAACTCGTTTTCCATCCCGGTAAAGCTGTCGATATCGTTAGAGAAAAGAAAGAAAGAAAAAATAAAAAAACATGGTGACCAGAACAGGGGTAAGTGAAGTGGACTTACGTTTTTGGGGTCTTCTTCTCGTTGAGGGTTCTCGACAACCCACCAAAGGTGACTGGCTAGATACACAGCACGACACTGGTCAGGTTTCTTGAGAAGTTTGCTTCCATGCAAGGCAGCCTTGGTGATAAGGGTGTCATAGTTCTCCTTGGAGAAGCCTCGGGTTCCGTGGAGGGAGCCTGCGATGATGCAGACAGCCTGGAATTGAGCGCGGGAGTCACTGATGGAGTCTTCGTAGATAGTGAAAGCCTGTGCGAAAAACTCGTAGCTAAACTCTTCGAAGCCTGTTTGGTCGGCGACCTCGCCACACATGACGAATAATCGCAAAGATAATTCGGCACATCCAGGATTAACACGCTGGTAGAGGTTGTTGACACACTGGTGCATGAAACGATAAAGTGCCGACGATTGCGATTGCCAATTGTCATCATAGTGCTCACGAGCTTTTAGCTTACGTGCCAACCTTATTGATGCAGTGATCAAGGCGGGAGTTGTGTATCGGATCCGTTCGTTCCCGTCGGCATAGGCTTTGCGTGTCGCTTGAAGAAGCTAAATCTACATGTTAGTGATCGGAGGGAAAAATCAATGAAACACACATCGAGGGCAACTCACTTTCAACTGAGTGTCATTTTCTGGCGCTTGAATTAGATGCACTAGCCTTGCAAGCCATCCTTGCTCCTCAATAGTTTCATCTGTCTCACCGCGACGCTGAGATTGTAACCCAGGATAGCCCATGGATTGTTGTGCACCCTCTTTGATGATAACTCGTAAAGCCTGGAGGACGCGGTCCAGGTTTTCTGTGGAGGCAATAAGCGTCCGGTTCTTGAGCAGACTACGTGAAATTTCGCCAGCGACCGATCTCCTCGTGGGGTAGGATTGTGATGTCAGCAAGGGAACATAGTGAGGAAGTGCCAATGCCGTGAAGATAGAAACATAGGAACGAATTGGAGCGAGAAGAAGATGCAGGAGATTCTGTTGCGTAGGAGCGGAGTGCAAATCTGCATGATCGGCATACTCGGCAGTCTCCTTGGTAGCAAAATCTAGAACCTGGTCGACGTATTCAAGCTTATCGGGGTAGGTATTCAGTGCAAGGTTGACGAGTGATACCAGCAACGCCATGGTGTCTTGGATGGGGAGACCTCGCGTCTTAATCAGATTGACGACCTGTTCATAGAAGATGGCGTATAGTTTAACATCAGGAGCTTCGGCAGTTTCGTTACTATCACCGTTTTCCTTTGCCGGAGGTTCTACTTCAGTTGCATTGGATGGTTCTTCTGCTTCCGTAGACGGCTGATCCACTCCATTCTCCTTGGTTGGGGTCGTGTCTGCGGCTGCAGCTGCAGCTGCGGCCGCTTCCTCCTTCTTAGACTCTTCCGAGACCTTGAGGTTTTCGAGGAGGGTTGTGACAGCCTCTTCTTCACTTTGCTTCCTTTGTTCAGGGTCGGCGGATGTATCCGTCTCACGCGCAGCATAGGCTGACAATCGGTCCATCAGTCCGATGACGATCTTCTTGAGATCCACGTGGGGGTTGAGTCGCGAAATCGCAGAAAGGAGAAAGTCAAGGGTATGAAGATGGAATTCGTCGGGGAAGACCTTCGTGATTACTGGTATATAGGTTAGCACAGTAGATGGGGGGAACCAGTAATATAGTGGATGATCGCACCTTCAAGCAGATACTCCTGGGCTAGAACATCTCGGCATTGAACAACTTGTTCCAGCAGTGCCTGCAGTATGCCAGACTTGTAGGCTTCCAGGTCCACCAATTGACTAAGACGGACAAGGTTACTACCGACGAGTAGCTCCAGCTCTCGGCGCTCTTGCATCCGCCTTTCCCGTTCGCGGGAGGGACCCTGGTGCTGGAGTCGCACCCACAGCTTGTTCATCTCGACGAAGTTGGTCAAGACGAAATTGATCGAATCCTGCAGGTTCCCCTCGGGTCCATCTCCCGACCCTGTGGGAAGGTGATCCCTTGCCTGGCCGGAGAGATAATATCTCAGGAATAACCCACGGATCGGGTGCTGGACACCTCGGCTCATCTCCATCATATCCTTCATGATTTCCTTGACTGGGGCGTCCTCCACCGACATGTACACGGTGCCGACAGTAATCATCAAATAGAGCCGCGGTACAATATTGCCAGCATATTGAACAAGCTCGTAAAGATCAGCCAGGTGATTTACGGGATGGTTCTCTTTGAGGTAAACGGAAAGGTGTCGCAGAGCGTCAAAAACTGCCATGTAGAGCTCATAGTATTGTTTGGGACCTAAACTCGGGGTGCGAAGCTCGGAGACTAAGGTAGACCTAAAACAATTGACATGGTGTTGTTAGCGACACATCCGCAATGGAGCACTTTCCATTGTTGCCTTGGGGGGGATTGGAGAAGCTCAAGCTCACCCGCATTTGAGCGCGTCCATTAATTTGCCGGGAGTTTCCAAACATTTTCGCATCATAGCCGACTGCTGCCGCACTACCCCCAATGCTTCCTCGAGCAGACGGCTCTGGTCCTCGGGGGGCGCTATTGGGGAGGCCATGGTGGTTTGGGGATGGAGAAGAGAGGGGAATTGGGATGCGGTGGCTGAGTTCGGGCGGTAAACAGCTCGTGCGAAGGGGGAGGGGTGAAGGGAGAAGTGTTTCAATGACAACGGGAGTAGAATGTGGAGCTTTCAGTAAGAAGCTCCTGGTCCATAGACAGGAGGAGAGGAGAGAGGAAGATGTAGATGCGATTGATGGAGAGAGAGAGTGAAGATTAGTACGTAGTCGTCGACCATGTAGAGGGGCTGACTAAGTACCGGGCCTCAGGCCACTAACGTAATTCCCGGGCGGCCGGTGCATCCCGGGCGGCCGGTGTTTTTCTCCACCACCCCCAACGCGTATTCCACCCTCAACTTTCAACAACCACCATGCCACCATTCAGGCGTAAATCGAAACAAGAATTGATTGAGCAAGAAGGCAGGATTCAATGCGCGATTCAAGATATCAAAAACAAAAAATATGCGAAAATTGCGCCCGCGGCGCGTCATTACAATATTCATCCGAATACACTTGCAGGAAGACTCCGTGGTCTTCAACCACAGGCAGAACTTCGCAACCACCAGCATAGGCTATCCCTGGCTCAAGAGAATGTCTTAATAGCATGGATAGTATCGCTTGATATTCGTGGAGCCCCCCCCAGGCCCTCGCGCGTCCGTGAGATGGCAGAAATTATCCTGAAGGAGTATGACCCGGCTTGTGCACCTATCGGACGGAACTGGGTGACAGGCTTCACCAAGAGGTGCCCTGACATTAAAACCCGGATGGCTCGAAAGATCAGTCGTCAGAGAGCTATGTGTGAAGATCCTAAAGTAATTGGTCCATTTTTTGAAGAGTTAGAGAAGATCAAAGACAAGCACGGCATCCTGGATGAAGATATCTTTAATTTTGACGAAACTGGCTTCGCTATGGGGCTAATTGCATCAACAAGAGTTGTATCAAGAGCTGAAATGCCAGGCAAGCCATGGCTTATTATGCCAGGGAATCGAGAATGGGTTACCACTATTGAATGCATCAATTCAGCTGGCTGGTCAGTACCAACCACCATTATCTTTAAAGGAAAGCGCTATATCGAGGGCTGGTTTGAGGGATTCACTGCTCCACCAGCCTGGAGAGTTGAAGTCAGCGCCAATGGATGGACCACGGATGAGATAGGCCTTCGCTGGCTTCAAAAATGCTTTATCCCAGCTATAC
>VCAU01000038.1:57948-251000 GCA_015844325.1 Aspergillus nanangensis | reverse complement strand
AGGGTGCTCGATTTGGTTCGACCCTATGCGCTTTTCAAACCATCTCATGAATGATATGTGTGTTGCGTGATGTCCCAGTCTTTCTTTCATGACAGGGCTACCAGTAGTTTTATTTGATCTGACCTTAGTTCAATGAAATTGTCTCCGAGCTGAGTACATCTCCATTTTATACATCCATTGGCAATTATATATAGAGTAGATTCTGTCAAATACAAAAAGGTATCAAGCATACAACAAAGTAATCAATTATATGAACACATGAAGCAGACCTAGCTGGTTTGTTCCACCAACTGCTTCGCATTGCGCACTTCCCATTCGAACTCTCTGAGCGCACGTAACTCACTCGTCATGAACAGACCGCCAATCAACCCGTCGAGAATGCCAGCTCCAAAGTTGAGGGTACTCACCAGCACCAAAATAAACGCCACGTACGGCAGATGATTGCCCGTCCACCACACGCCGACAAAACACCCAATCGACACCACCACCGACAACACGAAGTGCGCCAGACGCCAGCGTCGCTGCGACCGTTCCCGCCGCGCATACACATCAATCATATCGATAATCCGATCATAGGTGTCCGGCGCCAGCGACGCATTCGGAGCCTTCTTCCCCTGCAACCCTGCCGGCGTAGCTGTACTCGACATGTCATCCTCACCACCCGAAGGGCAAGAAATGACGGCCTCGACCGCAAAATGATCACTCAACGAACACCGCAACGTGGGATGTCGCTCCGTCATCGAAATCCGCACGGAGTCAACCTTCCACCGCGCAGGCGGGAACGCCGGCGGATAGCCCCCATCCCCGACGAAGATATAATCCAAGCGTTTCCCCCGCGGACACTCCTCCTGTGGATCGACGGTAATCTCCTTCCCCTTCAGCAGCAGCTTCTGCTCTTTCTTCGTCCACCGCCACGTATTGAACCTACCATCGCATGTCGCGCCATTCACCCGCAAATTCAACTCCGCCGTCGGGATGGGCTTATTCCGCTTCTTTTCGACGGGGTCGATGGCAGCCCCCACCGACGAGTCGGGGTGGATGACCTGCCAGGCGTCACGCACGGGGGCATGGGCCTGGATGAGCTGGTGTGCAAACGACGACGGCAGCATATTGAAGTCGCCCAGGCCGATGACGAGATGGCCGCGCTCGGCGGCGCCGCGCATCAGCTTGGCGATTTCCCACGCCTGCGCGGTGCGGTGGCAGAGGTAGCTGTCGTTGGGTTCGCGTTCGTAGGGGGCGTGGAGGTGCGTGCAGAACACCTCCGCGACGGAGTGAGCGGAGGGCCCGAATCGGATCCGTGCGCAGGCGACTCCTTTCCCGACGTACCAGTCGCCGCGGAAGAAGGCCGTGGGGCGGCCGTTGAGTGGGTAGCCGTACATGCTGGCTTCTTCGATGGGCCAGCGCGAGAGGATGGCTAGGCCCGCGCCCCAGATTCCGCCGTGGTAGAATTTGCCATGGGGGAGGATGTGCCGCGTTTGTTGGCGGATGCTTTCGTAGTCTTGCAGCGTCCAGCACTCTTGGAGGCCGACAATCTCAGGCGCAGGCGATGCCAGAGCCAGCTGGCGGCCGATCTCGGAGAGGCGTTGGTACCGGTGTTTGGCGAGGTATTTGAGGCCCCAGCAGTTGAGGGTGAGGATGCGGATCTGGGATGGGGGGGGAGGAGAGTCTGGGGGTGGGTTGGTGGACATGGTAGGAGGTAAGCGGAGGGGCGGGAGGTGTGCGGAGGAGGGATGAAGCAGGGGGACATGAATTGAGTGATTAATTGATATATATTGTAGTAGATGAAGCCGAAGAGGAAATCATTCATAACTAGTTAATTGCGATGAAATCATCGGTGCTCACCGCCGGTCCACACCGCCCTATTCTGCCGGCCGAATGGATCGACGGAATTCCCAACATGAACCAGATTCAACGAACAAACAAAATAACCTCAATCGCCTCTCCCTACCATAATTCACTCCTGTCCTGACATCCACTTCAATGGATCGTTCTACACGGTCGAAACGCCGCCGTATTGATCGCTCGCCAGAACCTCGCCGCGCCTCCAGCAACGGCTTCATCCAGTCGCCCGTGGAGTCCTCGTCCGACGAACTCGCTGCGGCCTCCGACCACGATGAGACCGAACGCCGTCGCTCCAGCTGGAACATCCAGAAGGTATATGCGCCAAAACGACCCAGTCGCCGGTCACACAGCTTCAGCGGCTCCGAAAGCTCCGACGAGCTGACCATGGATGCCGACGAGTACTGGCGCTCGCGCAACCGTCGTTCCCCAACCGGCGTCAGCGCGATATCCGAGCAAGGGAACGACGACGAACCCACCCCGATCGGCGGTGGGGACGAGGATAACGACAATGATAACGACAACGCGATCAATGGCGATATGGACGACGCAGAAATACTCGCAGGCCAGACGTATTCAGACCGGTCGCCGACGCCTGTGCCCCCGCCGCCCCCGCCTCCACCCCCGAAACCTGAAAAACTAAATTACCACCACAAGTTCTTGCTGAAAGGGCATTTGCGCGGTGTATCGGCGGTGCGGTTTTCGCCAGATGCGTCGATGATCGCGAGTGGAGGTGAGAATTTGAGATCCCTTTTGGCTGCCCCTCCAATGTTCGCCCGGGGGTATAAGAGAGAGAGAGAGAGGGTGTGTTAAGGGACGAATTACTGATCGGAATGTTTCTTGTGTTCTAGGAGCCGACGGAGCGGTCAAGATTTGGGATACACTCAGCGGCAAGCTCATCCAGACATTCGAGGGCCATTTGGCGGGCATATCAACCATCTCGTGGAGTCCGGATGGCGCGACGATCGCGTCCGGGTCGGACGACAAGACAATCCGGCTATGGAATGTCCAAACGGTAAGCTTAAAAGCCTCGCGTGTCATCATCACTTTCTTCACGCATATGAGATAGGAGGTTATCTACGAGACAGGGTTTAACTAGTATCTCTATCCAGGGCAAAGCACATCCGATCCCCTTCGTCGGCCACCACAACTACGTGTATCAAATCGCCTTCTCGCCCAAGGGCAATATGCTGGTCAGCGGGTCCTACGATGAGGCGGTATTTCTATGGGACGTGCGGTCAGCCAGCGTGATGCGGTCGCTCCCGGCGCATTCAGATCCGGTCGGCGGGATTGACGTGGTCTGGGACGGCACGCTGATCGCGTCGTGCGCGACCGACGGCCTAATCCGTATCTGGGACACGGCGACGGGACAGTGTCTGCGCACGCTGGTGCATGAGGACAACCCACCCGTCACGGCGGTCAAATTTTCGCCCAACGGCAAGTTCGTGCTGGCGTGGACGCTGGACGACTGCGTGCGGCTGTGGAACTATGTCGAGGGCCGGTGCATCAAGACCTACCAGGGCCATGTGAATCGGACGCACAGCCTGTCGGGCGGGTTTGGGGTGTATGGGGCGCCGTCGGGGCCCCCGTGGGCGTTTGCCGTGAGCGGGAGCGAAGATGGCGCGGTGCTCTGCTGGGATGTGGTCAGTAAGAAGGTGTTGCAGCGCATTGACGGGCATACGGGGGTGGTGTTGGGGGTGGATACGTGTACGCTGGGTGAGAAGCGTTACATGGTGAGCTGTGGGGTGGATGGGACGGTACGGGTTTACGAGGAGACGGACGAGGAAGAAGAGGGAGCTGAAGTAGCAGCAGCAGCTGCTGCTGCTGCAGTAGATGATGGTGAGGAGCAGCAGCCGGAGGAAGAAGGGGACGAGGACAGGGACACTACGCCTGTCCCGAGTGAGACGCCAGTGACACAAGATGAGAATGCAGGGGAGCCCCAGGATACAGAGATGGGAGAGGCCAAATGATGTGCATGACAGCAATGGGACGGCGTTTGGGTTAGATGACACGGCGCATGGATGAGGGATCATAATACTAAATACTACTGGATTGACTGCATGCATGATATGATGAATATGAAGCTGTACAGGACACATTCGATGTAACCCTAACTCGGCCATAATAATTACGATCAACACCAACGTCATTCGTCATTTTACTCCATAATAATTTCCCCCATAGACTTTTAGTAAATAAAGAATAAATAAATAACCACATCTATTGAATCCGGCAATAACCATGACACATCGTGTTAAGCGCAACCAGAGTTAGTCGATCCATGGATACATCAGCAACCAATACGCATAGATTCCTCCGTCCACAACCATGGATCAGCCTCAATAGCCTTCATGAATGGGGAAGAATGGAGATGAATGGGGACTATGCTCATTTACCGAGAGATCCACCAGGAATGAATGTGATGGTTTTAGTCTGAAATTCCAAGACTTTCATTTAATGGCACTTTTTTTTTTCTCACGATATCCACAATCCACATCTAATGTAGCCAAAAAGAAAAAGAACAAGAAGAGAAAGAGAAAAAAAAACATCCCCCCCCAAAGCAACCTCCATCTTCCCCAAACTAAAATAAATAAAGTGTAAAATGTAAAAAATCCACATAAAAAAAAACCAAATCAAGCGGTATAAGTCGAACCAGTCTGGGACAAAGCACCACCACTCAACAAGAAGCCCTCCTTGCACATGAAGTAAGCATAACGAGCCACAGCAGGCTGCTCATCCAACCACGGGAGAACCTCATTCAAGAAATCCGACGACTCCTGCGACGAGGCACCATTGGCAATATCACTGTTCAACGCAAACTCCGTAACCCAGACACTCTCCAGCGAGTACTCAGCAGCAAAGTCCATAGCCTGGGTGACGAAGATCTTGAACTCATCAGCGGATTGACCATACCAGTGCACAGCCAGCACGCTCAAGCCACAGTCGGAGCATCCGTCCATGAAAGTGCGCATCCATTGCAGCCCCTCTGCGTCACCACCCCCGTTCGTCACGGCCGGGGTGACCAGCTTCGCATTGCCGTTGTAGGGCGAGATATACTGGCGGTAGTAGTTGGCGGCGTCGGCGGGGGCCATGCAGGCCTGGGCCGCGGCATCGGGCTCGTTGAAGCCCATGATGTAGGTGCTGCCGCTGGCCAGGGCGGTTTGGATGGCCGAGAACCACCCGCCGAACATCTTGCTGCCCCAGAGCATGGGTACGAACTCGACCTCGCTGGGCAGGATGCCATTGCTCCACATGTTCCAGGAGTAGCCCCAGGTGACGGGGGTGTTGCCGGTCAGGGCGGCGACGGTCGAGGCCTCATTGTAGGCGGCGCCACGCTTGGAGCTGGCGGAGCGCTTGGGGGACTGGTGGAGATGGGCGTGGTGTTCGCCGTGGGGGATGGCCAGGGAGGACGAGGCCAGGAGGGCGGCGGTGACGATCTTGGTGAAGGAAACCATTGTTGTTTTTCCTTTGTTGTTTTGTTTTTTGTTTTTTGAGTTCGTCTCCTTTGTTTATATAAACCAGAAAAAAAAGGGAGGTTTATTTTTAGAGAACGGAAATGGGATCCGAGAATGACCTGTCTCAAGGATATGAGAGTATAGGAGGATAAAAAAAAGGAGCTGGGGAGACAAAGAAGGAGAATCCAGCCAGCAGAGAAATAGGAATCAATCCAGAAAAAGGAATGGACAATTTGACCGTGCACGGCACAGGGCAAATGAAAGATGTTAAAAGGAGTGAGAAGTGAAAGGACTGTGAAAGAGAAAGTGGTGGTGAGAGAAGAGAGAAAAAATGAGGGTTTTTGGGGGGGGGGGATGAGACAGTCTATATAGAAACAGCAGAGAGAGAGAATAAAAAAAGCCGAATTAGGGCTAGGTGACTTTCCACCCCATTATTGGAAGTAATTAATCGAATCATGGCTTCCTGTTCCTGGGCAAGTGCAATTCCATGGATCGGGCGTCTCCATCTCGGCAGCAATCCAGCGTGTCGCAGCCTATCGTGCGTATGCCCATTCCCACCCGACTGCATGGATTGTTTGACCTCCTCTTTGCTGCAGAGTGGAGGCACCGGCGCTAAGACAGTCGATTGCAGTCCAGACGGGGTGCTGAGTGGAAATAATTACCCGATAGCTTTCTGTCTCTCTTTCTCTGGATGCGACCAAATGTGAGGTCTCCAAGAGACAGAGAGAAAGAACTAGCGAGAGAAAAGAAATTAACCCAAGACTTTTTTACATGCATTGAATCTATCTATCCATTGTTAAAAATTCTTTCTGTCCGAAGATTATTTATTATTCATCATACCTCGAATTCTCAATCAATGACCACATCTGAAACACTAACCCCAACCTTATATGAAGGGATCGCCAACCAAGCCTCGCCGGAGTGGCCACTAAAACTCAGTCGTGAAACCGACTCGACTGATCACTGACGCCAGTGGCTGAAGGTCGTCTGCAAGGTCGCCTGCAAGGTCGAAAGATTTTTCATTATTTCTCCTGCTTGTCGACGAAAGTTGAGTTCAATTTGTCTCAATCTTCCATCATCTTATCGGTCGGAGATCATCCCTTCTTCTGGCGGATTTCCCATGGTCCGTGTGCTTCTTGGAATCTCCATCATGGGTCAGTGGTTCCAGGCCAGACCAGACCCAATTCCTCGGGATTTAGATAAATAATAATAATGTTAATTATTATTATTATTATGTGATAATCGTCTCGCCAGAGGGAAGATCCACTCTGCCACAGGGCCCGCTTCCTTCCACGTCAAATCACCAAAGCCCTAGTCGTCAGTCAATGCCCGATGGAAAGAGACAGAAAGAAGAGGGCCCAGTCAGTTCGGTCTATCTCGTTGTAATCATCATTCATCGATGCATACCCGTCAGTGGCGTGGCAGGGAAGAATCCGTCGATGCATGGGGGGGGGGGATTTTTCTTCCAATCCAGTGAACTAATTTCCCCGAGCTCGGAGCGAACTCATCCCTTGAGAATGTTTTCCTTGGGGAGGATCATTTATGATTTATTATTGATGTAATCTCATTTGTCTCGGTCGGTTGCCCAAGAAAGCAGGATGGGATTCATCAGCGACGTGAGACATTCTCGATAGGACCCATCCATGTATCTGCCCAAATTGAAGGATGGGATGGCAAGACAACACTCCGGTGGGGGCTTTGTTTATTATTGATCCTCTCTCTGGTATCATGACTTTTGCCACATGGAGCTGCCAAGTCTTGGTTGTTTGTTTGTTTGATGATTTTGTTGGCTTGTCCTGGGCTGACACGAGGATAGGATTCATGCCCTCGTCTGGACAGACAGAACCTATTGCACACAGTCAACGTAGAAATCAAGTTCCAGGTAGACAGAAAGAATGAAGAAAAAGAAGTAAAGCGAAAGAAGCAAGTGGTATCATATCATTCACAACAAATAATTATTCGTCTTTCTTGCGCCCGTCCAGCACACGCATCACATCCGACGCACTATCTTTGTCGCCCTTCCTCTTCTTTGGCCCACGCTTCCTCTTCTTCCCCCCACGATTCTCTCCCTCCAGCACCACCGCCTCTTCATCTTCATCATCTTCGATCCGACTGCTTCCGAATCCCATGTCCATATCCATGGCATCCAGGGCATCTTGCCGTCGCGCCTCTTCAATAAACTTCCGCCGCCGGAGCAGCGTGTCCGAATCGGCATCGCCCGCCTCGTCCTCGTTCGATGGCGAGCCCTGGCGTAAAGTCGCCGCTCGTTTCAACGCCGCCAGAATCGTCGGGTCTCTGGTCAGTGGATTGGAGCGATCCAGAGGCTCAGAGGCGTCCTCATTCGCCGACGTAGAAAAGTAATTGCGAGCCTTCGCCGGTGGCTCACTGGGCGACGGTTTCGTCGGTTCCGTGGACGGCGCAACGTCCGCAGCAGGTTTCTTATCAACTTCGCCATCCTCCTCGCTCGAGTCGGACGAGTCGCTGTCATCCTCATCATCATCGCCGAGGGGATTGTATTCATCACCGACGCCGGCAAATATATCGTCGTCGTCTTCCTCCGGAGCCGGGGCTAGAGCCTTCGAGACCATCTCCGCCGGTACTTCCATCCCCAGCGGCTTCGCCCCTAGCTCGGGCATCAAGAGACCCGTAAGAGGACCAGACTGGCCTGGCTTATCGAGCCAGCGAACTTTTCGTTTCATCTTACCGTCGGCATCCGTAATCTGTAAAATTTCCTTCCGTCGGCCGTTCTCGTCCTGCTCAACCCACCGCTTCTTCTCCACCTTCGAATCCCCAATTCTCTTGAACCGAGACCCAAGAGCCGGCTCCGTCGGCTCCTGTGCAGCAGCAGCCGCCGCAGCACGACTCGCCTTCAACTCCCGTAAGATCTCATCCCTCGACTTCTTCCCCGGCGGCGGCGGAGCCATACTCCCCTTCTTCTTTTCCTTCGCCTTGGGCACAGAGGGCAACACGTCCTGTTGGCCCTGCTGTTCATCCAAAACACGATCAAACGCATCATCCACATCCTCCTCAGGTTCGGCGGTCTCCTCCTCTTTCGCCGCGAGCTGTTCCTCCTCCATCTTCGAAACATCCTCCCCCGTCTTCACCCTCCGTAGTAAATCCCAGTCCAGCCCTTTCACCAAATGCGTACTTTTCAAATCACCCCCCACGCCTAGTTCCTTCCGAAGTTGATCAAACGTAGTCTGCTCAATCTGCCCTAACTTAACCATCTCCTCGAGCGCCTTCAACCGGCTCGCAAGATCCCCGTTGTTCCCCTCGGAGGTTTCATTCTCGTCGACCTCCTGGGCGCGCAGTTGCGCCGCTCGGTCCTGATACCCGGCGGGGAGTCTAGAACCTTTAGGCGCGGCGGAGGATTTGAATCGTTTCGTTGCGGGCTGGGATTCGCGACGGTATTCGGCGAGTTGGCGAGCAAAGTCGTCGCCACCTGTAACGGATCGGCTAGGGTTGGGTTAGTACCTTGTAGATGTAGATGGGTGGGAGATATTGTTGGGTTGGAAAGAATAGCTTCTTACGGTGTCATGGGAATGCTGGAGCGCATCCTAGAGCCCAGTAGCCCTCCAGCTCCGCTGGGGGTGGCATTGCCGCGGCCGGCTTTCTCGTCGGGGGAAGCATCTTGGGGGGTTGCGCGGTGGGAGGAGGAAGTTTTGGCGGAGGGTTTGTCGAAAACAAGACGTCGGAATTGGTCGTTATTCATGATGGGGCGGAAATGTGAAGGTGGGAGGTTGTTTGTTTCTTCTATGATGAATGATTGATTTGATTTGATTTGGTGGTGAAATTCAACCTTCGTATCATTTCCGAATACGGTTAGAGGGAAGTTATGCAGATGTGCTGACTCAGCTATAGCTGCATTGGCCAGCCCTAATTCCTCCCTCCTTTTGATAATGGGGATAGAATAGAATAGAGAGAGAATGGGCACACATCATCGAATCTAGATGCAAGAGAGGGTTGGCATGCTGTATAATCATTCTTTCATCAGCTGCTACCCGGCATCTGGTATTTTTTTTTATTCTCTTAATATTCATGGTGTGTTGTACACAGAGCTGGCAGCATTATATATCTCAAACCACATCGACGCATGTAGAATGATTATGGACAGTTACAATAAATCAGCTCAGTTACATGGCAGAATATGGTTTAATCAATCCCTCTCGTACATGATATCTGTGCGCATCGTGTACTTCACTCCCCGAAAAACATCATCCCCAGCATGATATAGATCCCTCTGCTGAAAGACCAACACCGATCCAACACGCGGAAACACACGCACCACTTGCTCGGAAAAATAATACTCATCGCTGAAAGAAGTGGCTCCCCCTAGGAGGGTCTGTTCATCATCATCTTCTTCTTCATCCTCATCCTCCCCATCATCATCACCCTCACCACCACCCCCAAACACAACCCCCTCAGATTCCTCCCTCTCCGCCCTCTCCATCTCCCTTTTCAACCTCTCCATATCCTGCTCCCCCTCCCCATTCAAATACAAATGCACCGTAACCAACGACCTCTCCGTCTCATCCGGAGTAACATAGCACCCATCGGCATGGGGCCGAAAATACTCGCCGGGCGTGTACTTCAAAAACCGTAGACGCTCATTCAGCCTCGTCAGCCGAAAGACCTCGCCGCGGGAGCTGGGTCCCCGGCCCGTGACGCCGGGCCGATTGGCAAGGACAACAACGTCGCAGTCGTGAAGGAAGGGCTGCAGGCGGTTGAGGAGTCTGTCTGCGAGAGCGGGCGAGTCCCAAATGATGCGGCCGCAGTTACGGGCGTCGAGGGCTTGGATTTGCTGGCCGTTGCCGATGTTGAGGAGGGCTCGGTCCCAGGGATGGGTATTAGTACTGTCGCCATTGGGACCGGATTGTTCGGCTAGGTGGAGGAGCTGGGTGCATTCGGATGGGGTGAGGAGGTTGTCGATGATGGCGGCGAAGTGGTCTTTGTAGGCGGGGATGGGAGGCGTGGTTTGCGTGAAGTCGATCTTTGTTAGGGTGGCGGTGGGAGGAGGAGGGCCTTGGAGGAAGTCATCGGGGAGATCCATGATGATTTTGGTTGCTACGTATGATTCTATTCACGAATTCTGCTGAATGGTAGTTGACGGGGGTTATGTATTTGGTCAGCATAGGAGGCTGTGCTGGAGAATGATTCATCCGCAGGAGTCAGACTAGACTAGGTGGATCTAAGGCTCTCTACGATTATAGTCAACAGTCAACATTATACAACCTGTTCAGCACTAGCCTGAAGATATAAATATACCAATAGTGATCGCGGAAAACGCCAGGGAATTCTTTTTATGAACATGGGCGAACAAGAATCCAGTCTCTTACCTACAAATCCTCAAGACACGAATTCAATTACAAGAGAGGAGAGAGAGAGAGGGATGGAAAGAGAGAAATATCAAAACGAACTGACGACGTTTCGCCCGGGATTAGATGGTTTCCCAACCGCCATTATTAATATCGGCTTCCAACTTGCGACTGATGGTCGCCGGGATCCCATGCGACAGCCAAACATCACGGAGTAGTCGGTCGTATCGCTTTTGATTCAGAATGAGTTGGCGATTGCGCCGCAGGCCCGGATCCACTTCACCGTGGCGATCCAGATACGGCGCGTAGTGCCAGGAACCATTCTGGTTGTGGAGGTAGAGCACAGTGCACTTGCGGATGTTGATAAAGAGGCCAATATTCTTGCCGCATCTACGAACACACTCCCGTTAGCCCAGAAGATATTATTGAACAGGTAGAAAAGAAAACTTACTTCTGGAGGTGCTGGTTGCATCCGCCCAGCTTGTTCACCATACAGCACACAGCTTGCGAGCAGAAGATTTCTCCGCAGAAGAGACAGATACTCGGGTCGCTCAGCTCTTTCTTGGAGTTGGGACAGCGTCTTCGATTGGCCTCCTCGATCAAACTATCGTAGTATTTCGGCAGGCCGGCCAGTTCAAAAATGGCCGGATGAGGAAGACTGGGCCACAATTTGTGGTCACCAATGCGGATGCCCGACCGAGATGCGTTCCAATGGAAGATCCACCCCGAAACAACCGAATCGAATGGGTTGTTACTCTTACGGGCTGGGCTGATGGAGGCAAAGATCTCATCAATCGCGGGGAGATTCAAGGTCATGGTGAGGCGGTCCAACTCCGACAGACCCATATCATCGAAGCCAGTGTTGGGGAACTCAACCCCATGCTGCACATGAAGTAGTATGACAGCCTTTCGAAGGAATGTCAAAGCGTATTTCGATACAAGACGCCGCAACGCAATGATTACTCCAGGTGTAGCAGAGTCTTCGCCATCTTTGACGTAGCCACTTTCCGCGGGGAATGATGACCCCTCCGCTCGACCAACCGAGTTGGACTTAAGCTCTGCAACGATGCTGTTGAAGAAGTGCCGGGAATACTCGTATCGCTCATCCGAGAGTTCCATATCCAGCAAGTAATGCGCATCGCCGTGTTCAGACAACTCCTCCTTGAGTCCAAGGGGCCACAAGATGTAGGTGACAGCGGCCTTGACAATCTCCGCCACATAGCACATCTGGATCAGATGGCGGATGTCAATATTGAGAACAGGAAGGAGGGAAAGCGAGCATTCAGCCAGGAATACAAAGGTATCTTGTCCCAGTAAAGGTTCCACTTCGCGGACATCATCGAGGAGAGCGGTTCCGCTCAAACACGGATGGCCAACAAAAAGCTGTAGGATCCTTTGCCGATGCATTTCTTGGAATTCATTGATGGTGCGACTGTGAGGACTACTAGTGTCGTGTACACAACCAACTGCCGCATAAGTTAATGCCGTCTCCGCCAGAACGCGTAGGTGCGTCAATGTCAACTGGGGGATTTTGTCAAGAAGAGTGGTTCCTGGGTTGGACTCAACGCCACGCTGCGAAATCTCGGCTGCAGCGATGCTGAAGCCGAAGCTTTGGAATAGAGAATCCGTGTGAAGGAGATCATCAGAGTTAATAGATTCAGGGGAATGGTTGAATGCCGAGTCAATATGGTTGAGACGAAGAGTCTTCTTCAACCGTTTGTATATTTGAAGAAGTTCCGACATGGGGCTGTCACTGGGACTCGAAACCTGTTGAAGAGGGCTTGTCACAGGCGCTTCATCCTGTGAAGGAAAGATTCCAGGCATGGGCATTCGTGCCGGGGGGATATAATGCGTGGTGGAGGGGAGGGAACTACTGCCCATCAACTGGTCAACCTTGGTGGCAAGCGGAGGGACCAAGTTCTTAGAAAGATAATCAACGAATAGGTCATGGTAAGATTCCTGATGAAGGGCGTTATTTTCCACGAGCAACGCGTAGTTCTTCGGGTTGGCAAGCGCATTCTTGACCCCCGCAGACATGAAATGATCGAAAGAGAAGGCCGTATTCAGTGCGCCGGGATAAGACTCTTCTTTACCCTTCCAGGTGATAGGCAAGAATGCATTCCCCAACGCCTTGCAGAGTGGGCAGACGAATTCTTTCAATGGCAAACGCTCCGGATGATTTCGCGCGATTTGCTGTGTATGGCGCCGTTGGGTCGCCGTATAGTAGACCTCGAAGCACGAGTAGTGCATGATATGCCCGCACCCCGTAGTGACTGGTCCGCTGACGGTATTCTTTGCGTTGAACCCTTTACTTAGACCAATCTTCTCACTGATAACCTCGCCACCAGTTGAGTCCAGTCGTCGCACAGTGGTACGATTCTCACCCGCGACACCAAAAGGACGGATACTCTCGGCAGACTTGTCCAGACTTGATGGTGTTTTGAGGACTTCTCGGATCCAATCAGGGTCCCGTATATCGGTCTGTCTCAGAATACTACTCTCCTGGATCAATGCAAAAGTTCCAAAGAGCCTTGAATCATTCGTTTCTTCTTGGCAAAGGATACAAGTCCCACAGGGGAACTTCCACAGCTTGGTTTCTGGGGCAGCCGTGGTTTCCGATTCTAAATCGCTGAAGTCTTCCTCACCCCAGTCGATAGCACCCTGGCTATTTAGGAAATTCTGCTGCTGCTGTTGGAATTGGGCCATGACACGAGCTTGTCTTTCTAAGGCCTGTTTCTTCTTCAGCTCCTTTTCGTTATCTGTATCAATGGCAGGCGAGTTCGTATCAACCCGATCGAATGGGAACTTAAGGCAGGCGGTCGCAGAGGCATACGTCTGGGGACGTTTCTGCCACAGCTTTTTGAGGATATGGCGGATCTTTGGACCACAAGCAGTGTACTCATTCATAACAGAGATCTTCTCCAACAGACCAATGATGGTTAAGTTGCCTGCTTGAGTGGCCCGAGCTTTTGTCAGGGCATGCGACACAAAAGAGCCCGTCGGCTCGTATGACATCTCATGCTCGCCAGTGGAGTCCTCAAGTGTAGCTGCAAGGATGAGATGCAACACAACCTGGAGGAAGGTCTCAATCCGTGTGGGTGGAATGTTAGGGGTGCGGTCCTTCGATGACATCACATACTCAAGGCATTGGTGAACGATTTGGGAAAATAGCAGTGTTCTCGTGAACCGAGAAAGTTCGGAAAAGGCACCAATAGCGATAGGCCGGAGTTTGGGTTCAAAGACGATGTCAGACGCCTTCCTGCCAGTTTTCTTGGCCACCCACTCCTTAAAGATGTTTTCTGCCTCATCTCGCTGGTTCTTGGTATAATGCGCACTGTACGGGTCGATGAGATCAAGATATTGAGGTTTCAACTCGAATGTTCCAGTGTCGTTCAATCCTTCCGGAGGACGGAAGCTTGCCACCTCTTCCAGGACATCCTGGAACATATCAGAATCCAGTAGTTTGTCGCTCAGTCTGGTGGACAAGTCAGAGAATGACAGAGGCTTGAAGCACAAGACATGTGCGATATCGCGGCTGATACTTTCACGCGTCGCGCTCTCGCTGTCGTCAACGGCAGTGAGCGATGTTCGGTCGGTCAATAAGATGACCAATAGGTGAACGAACTCCTCTGCCACATCAACAATCTGGGTGTCCTCATAGCCAGCACGTGGCATGTAGTTTCTTGTCATCCAATCGACCATACCGAACCTTTCTGCCATCGAGGCCAGCACCCGACTCGGATCACAGGTTACTAGAGCAGTCTGAAGAAGGAATATATCCCGATAGTAGGCGAAATCACGGGACGATACACCGCGGTACTGTGACATCTGATGCCGAAGGCTGAGACCATTACGCACCCACATGCCCGCTTTCATCTGTGCCAGCCACGCACAAACTCGTAGGGGGTAGTCAAACATTGAGAGCAGCAGATCTTCGGGACCGAGGAGGCTATCATGGATGAACCCGTTATTTGCAATCTTGGCAGCCTCGAATAAGGCGTCACGCATCATAGAGGAGCTCATGTTGCGGCCGCACTCTAACAACCATGAGAGAGTGTAATGTAACGCATGGTGGAAACTGATTGAACCCTTCTCCACAACAAAGTCAACCACCCGGTGGCGAGGAATCTGGCCAGGTTGGTCGACCTCAAAGTCGAAGCATGGGAGAGTCTTGAAGCGAACAAACTCCTTGATTTCGGCCTGCTCAAATCGCTTGCGTTCGGCCCCCGTTGAGTGAACAACTGCTGATATAGTTGCCACCCTGATGGCTCTCAGCAAATTCTGACCCTCGTCGGCTTCTGGATCACGGAACGACTCGCAAAATTGACGGCAAAGTCGATTGATCTCACGCATGAGGATTGAAGCGCTGATCCAGGCATCTGTCTCATATTCTACATGTTCCCCAACAGCGCGCACGTTCGGGCAGATTCCTTGTGAGAGTTTGACCAGATCGAGAAACTGGCAAAGGTACTGGTCCTCGGTCCGTACGCGGTTTTGAACATACTCCGACTGCAGTAGATACCGAAGATCGAGGAAGAAATGGTACAGACGACGGTTTGTGACCGATCCAGCATCGAACGCCAAAGTAGCGTTAGGGTTCACCTCGTAAGGCTCGCCCACCTGCCGAGTAGTCAGGAAGGTATAGAGAATAGCCATAACTTTGGTCAAGAAATTTCCGCGAAGCACGATTTCTTCCGTTATCGAGGGCGTAGTGAGGAGCTGCAAGGACAGATTTACTATCGAGTGGTCGGGTTCTCGATCGGCAATGAGGTATAACTGTGCAAGTGCCGTATATAGAGCAGAGAGGCGTAGGCCCATAATTCGCTTGAATTCCGGAACATTCACCACGGTTCCAATATAGAGATCGCGAAGGTCTGTACGTGTCTTCTTCCACAATCTCAGATCAAAGAGGATCATCCAGTCCAGGCGCGTACGCTGCCATAAGTCTTCGTAAGGAGGCACATGAGCTCCTGTAGGAACATACGGGCGATATTGCCAGTAAGAAGGGCTCTTTGCGGGAGACGGCTTGACGGAGCCAGTCGGAGTTTTGGGGATATTTACGTAGGATGCAGATGACGCATCACCGCGGCTCTCGGTGGTTTCGGCATCGTTGGAAGTTTGTTGGGTGTCAGGAGGCGGGTTATCGTACTGCTCCTGTTGCTGTTCCTCTGGCTGCTCCTGTGGCTGCTCCTGCATTTGCGCAGCACGTTGGCGCTGCTGGGTAGTAATCCCCAAGATGTGCTGAGCTATTTCAAGAGCATCGTCTGTATTGTCCATGAGTATATCCTCGTCTTCGCCTGCGCCCTCGAATGGATTGAGATCAATCTCCATATCGTCGTCCTCGTCATCGGCATCGTCATGTGCTTCAACATAATCTTCTTCATCCTCGCCGTCTTCTTCTCCCTCTCCATCAGCGGCTGCTTCACCCGTAGTTTCGCCGTCATCCTCCCCATCGTCATCGTCATCCTCCTCAGCGGCCCATACGACCTGACCCTGTGGGGATACCGTGAGCATGACGGTGCGCATAGGAATGTTTTCCAATCTCTGGTGGTCATCAATTCCCTTCAAGCCTATTCCCGCGTTGTAAGCGCCGCTGCCACGCTGCCACGGGGTGAGAAGTTCAGAGCAAATCGAGTGGCGCAGAATCTCATTATCTTCGAGGACACTGCAACCTGCAATATCTTCAAGCCACTCGACAATTGTCCCACACATTTGCTCCCGGAATGTATCGCGCGCAGAGCGGATGGTCACGGTAACCTTGATCTGTTCGACGATCTTGGATACCTGTAACAAGCGCTTCAGGTCCTTTGAATACTTGACGACACTGCGCCCAATGTCGTTCGTCTCATGGGCGCGATCCATGCCGAAGCGGTCACGCTCCCGACACGCACGGCTGACCTGGTGGGCAACATCACGGATGGTATGCTTCTCATCGTTCCATAGCGCCAGAGCGAATTCCGGCTCGTCCTCCGCTTGATCTCCCTCTCCGTACCACGCTGAGCGTAATCGGGACGCCTCCTCATCCTGTCGGATCCCTTCTTCAGTCTTCGTCAGTCTTAGTTGTTCGGGAGAGCACGAGATCACGTCATTGAAATAGTCGAGCGCTCGCGCGATGGTTAGTCGGATACTCTCAAGCCACGCCCGAGGAAGTTGTGCCTGTTCGCGCTCCTTTCCTTTCCGGTCATCGCTGTCAGTGTGGATAGCACAAAACAGAGGTAGGCGCCAGGCCTCCTCGTCACCACAATCACAGCAGCCACAGTTGCCCGACGAGAGGGAGATCTGGTACTGGTGGCCGGTGTGGTCGGACGCATCAAAACACCGACTACAGAGGACGCAGGTGTCATCAGCAGCGCAGGTCACGCATCGATATGTTGCTTCACCAGCTCTAAAGATGTGACCGCAACGCTTCCCCCGCGCGGCCTCCGTGTACTCTGCACCTTCCTTGGCGCCCTGGGCCTCGGCTAACTTCCACGGACCAACCGGTAAGCCCTCTGGAAATAGTTGTTGTAGGTATTCTTCGTTATGGCCCGTTAGAGAGCGGAAAAGAAGCTCGAGAAGGTCTTTTTCTGCTGCGGAGCCGTAACGGTAGCCATGCTTGACGGGAAGTAGCAGGAGGCCTTGACCGAGGATCCTCTCGCATTCTGAGAGCATCATTTGTCGTTATGAGTGGGGGAAGGTGAGAATCATTCGGATATATAGTCAGGTGAGGTATGATGAGGATGCTGAGGGGAAGGAGGTAGTTGGTGTGGCGGGGACAGAACTGTGCGCTGTGCCGTTCGGAGTTAAAAAAACAATAAAAAAAAAACAAGACAGTAACTATTTTGAGGACAGTCAGTTTGAGATGATCAAGGAGAATTGTGGTTTGGAAAAAAACCAAGATTATATGCAATGATTAACATGAAAGAATTCACTATTCATGGGAGATACAAGAGGAAAGAAAGGTGTGAATGATCAATATGCCGGTGGGGTGAAGAAGTGTGGTGGGATTAGATTAGTCGCCCACCAGACAGAGAGACCAATGAAGGAAAAGAACCCACCAATGTCAGATTAGTTAGTATATAATACCGAAGACCAATCACTGAATATGTTTCATTCCGGCACGAGGCAGGCAGGATATGGAGACTCCCATTGTGATCAATAGTGAGAAAGAGAGAAAGAGAAAGAGAAAAGGGAAAGAGGAATGACGGTGATGACATAAATCTGCGAACACCTGACGAAGGCTTGGCATCCACTCTCTCTTTCTCCCCGCCGGTCTACTTCCTCTAGTAGGATCGTTCAACCAGACTACAACAATAAAATGGACAGAATGAAAAGGAACAGGTGTGTTTTTTGGTGGTCAACGGGGAAATTCTATTTTCGTACAGATAGACAGCCACACTCCATCATTGAATAGCTCGTCCTCATCCCCCCTATATTCGAAGTCGCAATAATATAACAATGAGAAACCAGTCGCAAAAGGGTCGGAAACGATTCACGGGTGATGGCTCCTTATTTACTCGTCATCCTCCTCCGCTGCGACCATGTAGCGCTGCTTAATATCCTTCCATTGCCGCTGTGGAAACAAATCAATCGTCAGTCACGCAATTCCATTGTGCCGAGTTCATTATCAAGGGGAGTCGCCAGTCATTTCACATACACCGCGGTTCATAGCATCCCAGATCTTGTTGGAGCCAGTGTCGTAGGCACTGTGGTCGGAAATTTGGTCAGTAAAGCATCCAGCACGCGAATTCCGAAGCTCCACACGTACATCTCGAAGGCGAAGGCACCGGCGAAGATGGTGGTCAGGTAGACCGCGTTCCGGCGGATCAGGCCCCTAAGAATCACCGAAGAATCGGCGGTTAGCGACAGGAATAGAATTGAGTCGAGAATCACTTTTCAGGTGAGTCGGTAGGGAGGGGGGACATGCTGGTAGATGGCGGAAGCGATCTGGAACGGGGAAACCCGGAGTTAGCCTGAGGAACAGCTGGTAAAGATGAGCGGCGGAGGAGGGAGACACTTACAGCACCGGCCATTGTGACAGAAAGGAGATTGAAATTGAGGGAGGGAAGTGAAAGGGAGGGGGGGAGAACGAAGGACAGCGAGGAGTGGAATGGAGAGAAGGACCGAGGAGAGGTTCGAGGTTGAAGTTTCGGGCGGGAATTCGTGAGCGGCGGGAATCACCGGCTCGCTGATTGGCTGACCGGAACAGGCAAGTCGGGAGCCTCAGTACAAGAAAAACACCCACCAAACCAAGCATCATTGCGTCAACCTTTCTCCTTTCCTCCCCACCACATCCCTCTTCTTACACTCACAATGGCCTCCGCCAATCCTAACGCCATCTCATCATCCGGCATCACACAAGATAATGTGACTGGAGAACGTTATATTCCTTCTTCCGTCCGTGCGGACGGCTCCAAGCGTCGCGAAATTCGTGTGCGACCCGGTTATCGACCCCCTGAGGATGTGGAACTGTATAAGAATCGTGCAGCGGAGGCATGGAAAAACCGCAGTAAGGGCGGCGTCCCGGGCGCCGAGGCCTTGAAGGCCGACAACGACGTTTCTACAAAGCCCACCAGTGCTGCCAGCAACAAGAACGCCAAGCGACGAGAAGCGAAGAAGAAAGCCAAGGGCAGCCAGGACAACGCAGAACCCACGGTGACAGGGAAGAATGTCAACGAACTCGACAACTGGCGGGCTTCGGCTCCTACGAGCGAGACCAAACAGTCCGACGAACCTGAGGCCGCAGATCTGGAGGCGGAGCAAGAGAAGAAGGCACGCAACCTCAAGAAGAAGCTGAGACAAGCTCGTGACCTGCGGGATAAGAAGAACCAGGGCGAGGCCCTGCTGCCGGAACAACTGGAGAAGGTAATTAAGATCCAGGAGTTGGTTCGTCAGTTGGATGCTTTGGGTTTCGATTCGAACGGGGACAAGAAAGGCGGGAAGGATGAGAAGGAAACAGAGAACGTTTGAGATGGCTATTGCAATCATTGGACCGAGGACCATGTACCCAGCACGCGATCACCCACGTACTACTATTGACTTGGACATGTCGAAGGGTAAGACACCGGCCAACCCTTTTCGTCTACTCAAACGCAAATGTTGCCGTCGCATGGCATGTCACAATGCCTCTTCGCACGAGACAACCGATACCCACCCTGACTGCCCGAAATTCGTCCCGGGTTGCACAAGAATAGCTCCTCTTGGGCATGAAATATTTCACATCCGGGCCTCGGTGACCCTGGAGATCATGACTATCAGCATATGCCACCCTTCTTCTCGTGTGAGTGAGCTATCACATCCAGCTGTTTGGGGTTACCAAGGGATTAGGGAAGAGTGAATATATACCAAGAACGAGAATCTTTCCCAGTTTAGTTCTATAGTTGATCAGGGGGTTCTTTCCTGCCATTTTAGTCTAGCTGTTGCTACAAGTTTCAAGGACATCAGTTCATCTTCCACAAAAATACTTCGACCGTCTAGTTGGCCGCCTCGTAACAATTGTTTCGTTATACATGGTATTGATACATTCTATACACAAAGAGCATTTAATTATGAAAATGCACCGCTCTTAGTAGTGTTTACGTTCCGATCGGTAAACGCCAAGATGCCGTACGGGAGCAGTCGAGATACCACCCTCCAGATCCCAATTTTGATAGTTGAACTTTCTCCAAGGGCGATCGCTCGCACCGGGGCCAACTCGAAGGGCTCCCACCCCGTATGACGTCGCCATATATGCCTGTCGGATACAATCCACCACCCCGACCCCGTTGTACCAGGACCCTGCAAGACCGAGCCGGTGGTCGAACTCATCACGAACAGAGTTCGAGAGCTCCTGCATGCGTGGCAAATGGCCGACCGTATACTGTGGAATCGCGTTACGCTGCAATCGCGTGCGCACAACGGTCGGTTTATCGGTAATCCCCAGGTGTCTCTCCAGCATAGAGCACGCTAGTTCGACGGCCGACTCATGGTCTGGGTAATCGGAGTCTTTCCAGCCGTCCCAGTAGTGGCCACCCATCATGACAGTCAACTTGGTACCAGGGGCGGTATCCTGACCAACACTAGAATGGGACCCGAAGATGACTCCAAGACCGAGTTCGGGGTTCTGCTCGAAAGGGATCGACCGTGGGATGAGATACCCAAACCCGGTCACTGGAAGTAGCTCGGGGTTCGGATAGTAAAGGTTTACCACCATCACCGTCACTGCATAGTTGTGTTCGCGGAGACTGTCGATTGACGCTTGGGGTAGTACCTCGTTTGGTCTTGTGCGTTGGTCGAGTTTGTCTGCTAGGGCTGGGGCGGGAATTGTAGAAATGACGCGGTTGTGTTGTCGAGGTTTCTGGTCCTTACCGGGTGAAATCTAGACATTACGTCAATTGAGTCGATCCCAATGCGCAAGATCGATATGATCTTCTTGTATGGGAGCTTACCATTATGTCCGATGACCATTCATCCTTGTTAATGGACTGGATATCCGTATTGAGCAACACATCCACTTTCCCAGACTTGGTCAACGCAGTGGCCAGAGCATCGGAGAGTTGGCCGACGCCCTTCTTGAACGTCATAACACTTGATTGATGGGCGAGGGTGGCCAGGCTCTTCAGATACGACTCCTCGCCCATAGATTCCAAAACTAGCAGGTCATCCAGAAGCATATGCTTAATCCCGGACGAAACGACATCATGCAAATAGGTGACAAGCACGCCACGGTCGTCATGCTCCAGATTTCGAAACTGGCCTAGCATCATCTGCGCACTAAGACGACTTATATCGCCCGCATAGATTCCATGGTATAGAGCGGAAGCCAAGTTATCCGCCACTTCGGGGGCCAACCGTCGCGATACGAAATCCGCGATCGACTCATCGTGGTGAGCGATTTTCGTATCCAGGGGTGCCTTGTATGGCTCAGACAACACGCTCCAGACGAATTTCTTAAACAAAGGTTCAGAAAGGACGGTACCAGCCATCCCTACGAAGTTAGAAAAGGGAGAGAGTCGGGGATCGGGGCTCGGCATGCGGACAAGATGGTCGGGATAGTAGACATAGCGATTAGTGGCTGCAGGGGACTGTTTGTCGGTCAGGAGGATGTCATCGTGTAATCCCAAATCAACAATCTATCGGTTCACCACGTGAGGTTAGCATTCTGGGACCTTGATGGAAACTGAGCGAGACTGGGGGTGGGCCATACCAGGTCGAGCAGCGGAAGACACGCGGGGATTGCAGTCCTCAAGGTGCGCGGACCGTACTCAAATACCACCTCACCGTTTTCCACAGGGATTGTTTCGGACTGAAGCCACCCTCCGACTCGAGGGGATTTTTCATACAGAGTGACCTTGGAACAATTGGGATCCTGCGATAGACGGTAGGCTGCGGTCAGGCCTGTGATGCCAGCGCCGACGACCGCGGCATCGTACGGCCTAGTTGTATGCTGCCAGCGCCTAGGACCATTGTGAGCGAATGCCAGAGGCGATCGCACCGCTCTGAGTACACGACTAGGAGCACATGGCAACCGCATCCTCAGCATCTGGGAAGTTTTCAAAATGCCAACAGATGGGGGATTGGCCGGAGGAAGCGCATATTATTGATGTGGATGGCGGAAGAAGGCCTCCGCCGAGCTCTCTGCCCGGCGGTGAGATCGGATCATAGGGAAGTCGTCACAATACCAATACAGCACACAATTACAGTTACATCGAATTACATCAAATTGAAACCAAGACTCTCTCACGCAATGGCAGTTTATGATATCCAGACTCTATTTACATCGTCACTATATAAATTCAAACCCATTCAAACGAACGCCCTTCCCTGCGATCACCCCCGTCATCCGCACGCGGCCAGAATATTACACAAGTTTGATTAAACCACATCAGGGGGGAATTGTTTCTTCAGTAGGAAAAGAAGACGAAAGGAAAAAAAAAGCAGTAAATTAAATCGTTAAAATCATGTCGCAATCTCCGGGTTTTGAGAAGCGCCGTCCGTTGCACCTTCAGGTATAATCAACTCTTCTGCAGCCTCTTCCGAGATAAACTTTCGCTCACTGACATGAGGCTTATCGGCCGTCCAGACCTTGTCAGGGAAATTCCCGCGTTGGCCCTCCGCATGCTTGTATGAACATGAGGGGTTGAGGCAAGGGTTGAATTTACAAGCGGTCTGCATATGTGTGAATTTGCACCCTTCTGTAGTGCAGTCGGCTCCATTGCGACACAGTGGCATAGAAGGATGCTTGAAATGACAATTGGGGTTGGTACAGTGAGGGAAGAATCGGCACATCTCTTCAGCTTGATGCGCGGACCGGACGGCGGGTGAAGGATGACGTGCGGCACATTTTCGGTTCTTGCATGCGGCTCCATAGGGACAGGCGTCGGAAACATCAATGGGCGTGCCCTCGGGGGCAGCGGGAGACTGATGCGCGAAAGGACAGTCTTTCCTCGTACACCGTAAATTGAAGCGGCATACACTATCAGGGTTGCTTTCATCCTGTGGCCCGTCCTGGGCGCCGTCGGGTTTCATGTCCATGTCTGTATCAGCCGTCTCGCCCTGCTTACCGAAGTGACCATGCTGCCGACGACCTTGATTGCGCTCGACACGGTCGAACAGCGAGCGTCCCTGCTGCGGGCCGTTCTGTTGGAAGGCAGGGTTGATAGCAGGGGAGACAAATCCGGGCATGAACTGCGCCATCATCCTGGCCTGCTCTTCGAGGAGCGACATCAAGTGCATCTGATCATTCGGGTTCATATTCATCATGGCACCTGGGCCACCTCCCATCTGGGCGGGAGCCATGTTCATTGCGCCACCCATTTGACGTCCACCGCCCATTCTGTTTCCACCATTCTGATTGAAACGACCCTTGTGATCGCGTCCATGGGTGTTAATGCGACCGCTGTTTGCTTGGCCACGAATTCGATGCAGAGGGGAGTCATTTCGGTCCATGGCACGGTTAATCTGATTAATGATTCTGCCTCTTCCACCTGGGCGGCCATTGCGCATTGCTTTCGGCCCGGTCGGGCTGTTGTCGGGCGGGTTAGCATGGTTTCGCGAGGGGAGATCGAAAGACTGGGAAGGGAAACGCACATGGCCTCACTCGAGACACCTCCATCCCCAATACTCATATCCGCATCCATCGCGCCGCCCTCGAAAGACGGTACCTGTTGAGCCATTGCGATAGCCTGCGTAGGCGAAGTTGGAGCAGCGCCACCGTTAATCTGCTGGTTGAGAGCCTCAACCTGCTCAAACAGCCATCCAGAGAAATCAAGCGCTTGTGTGTCGCCTTCCCCGAGTCCGAGAAGGTCATTGGAAAGTTCGCCGGCGATTTGTTCTTGGGTCTTGCCGTTGACCAGCATCAAGATCACGTATTCGGTCAAGGCTGAATCATCGCCGCCTTCGGAGCTCCAGCCCATCTCAACCAGCTTGGGTTGGATAACATTGGACAAAGCGTCCGCTAGAGGAGTACCGACAACAACGGCGGTAGTCATGGTGGCGCAAGATATAGGTGACCTGGAGAGGAGAAGCGAGGTGATCAAGGAAAACGGGGGGTGTGAGCTCGAGCGCGACCTGCTTAACAGGTGCTATTTATCGTCGACGCAGGAAGCAAGGAGAGAAAGATGATTCGAGTATGGGTGGGACGAGAAAGAAAGCTGCGAGGATTGGGGGTCGATAGGGAGGTGACTGGGTTGTTTGGGTTTTGTCTTGAATAAATTGTTCTTCTCCGACTTGCAAACTGCAAATGGATGATGAAAGCCTCAGTCCGCCACAGGTCACGTGGGTTACGGATGTGGCTGAGGTGGTTTGGATTAGTCATTGTCGGGCCAGAGTAGGACAAAACACGTGACTCTATCGGAGTTAACTTTACAGACGGTTTAGTTAAAGATAAGTGTCAAGAGATGAAGCCTTTATTTCCAAGCATTGTCAGGGTCAAGACTTTGGGTCGATCCAAAGAATCGCTGGTCAATCTTTCCCCAATAGACTGAGTCGAATGCGAAATTATTCCGTGCGGCATACATGATCCAGAAGTCCCCACTCTTCCAACTATCTCGCATTGGGCCAGAGAGACGCTGAGTCTCCATAAGTTGACCAGCGCGGATTGCTTCATCCTCGCAATCATTCATCTCTTGAAGGAACGTCTCCAGTCGTTTATCGTACTGTGTGCACCAGTCTTCGAGGCCTTGAGACCAATATTCCGGCTTCTTGACAAGAAGCCTCCAAATGGGGTGTGTGAGAAAATTCGACTGGGGCTTTATAGGTAAATTCCCAGTCCACCACTCCGACAATATTCTCAGCTTCATTAATGAGGATATTTTCTGGTCGAAAATCATCTCACCAGACTGGCCCTCTCATGGCACAGCCATTTCTCTCTTAGTCGCCGGTCTTGAACAAGTCTGCGAAAGAGAAGTCGCGCCATAAACTTTCGCCGGCAGTCATCCTCTGAGTCAACAAAATCGTTTCTCTGACTGATAAGGTGTGAAAGCTGCAGTTCCGCCAGGGCGTTGAAGTACGATGATGCTTTGGAGTATATGCTATTTGGTATTTTCGACCGAGGGACTGTGCCTAGTTGCACAACTTCATTCATAGAATATGATATGATAAGGGCCGATTTGATATCGTCCACGTCATATGTTTTGTGTCAAGCCCAACAGACCCTATCCTGTCGAACGCGAGAGTATATATCGAAAGAACGATCTTGGCTAATTTTTTGTAGATCTCCCCCAGTCTCGTCAAATTAAGGTTGAGGTCGAGAGCTGGATGGACTGTTGGATCTGATCCCAGACTCTCAAGAAGCCTGCAGATACTCTGATTGTGTCCGATATAATCCATGATAATGAAAGGACTTAGATTTACAGGACTCTCTTTCTTCTGTCCCGGGGGTGTAGAGGAATATTCCTCGCAAAATCTGTCAATTTTCTCTTACACGGTACTTGCCATGTTTAGATCTGGGAATCTCCACTAGTTTATGGAAATCTCCATTAATTCATGGAAATTCTCATAATAATCTAGAGGGAAATTCCCATTATCTCAGGTATAAATACCCTCGTTTTTCTTCATTAAATCCTATCTCTATCATTCTCAACAATATCTTCTGCTCTATTATCCCAAACTTCAAAACTTCAAAAAGAAAAACTGCAAACTCCAAGCTAGCTACCAACCCACCAAAATGATTACTACTAAGGTTATCATCATCTTGTTTGCCATTTTTGGCTTCTTCTTTCAGGCAGGAATAGCATCTAAAGATGTCGGCTTCGACATGACCACCTGTGCGGCTAACTTGGATCTGAATAACGAAATGCCTCAGGATATCGATGAACGCTCGATCCATGGCACGTGCAATGAACAGGGTATTTGCGTCACTAAGTACCGTAACTGTCGTTGCTATCAGCCTGGCGGACCTTGTCGTTGCATCTCCTACCCCATCTGATCTAATCCTTTATTGATCATAATGGTTTTTCATGACTATTTATTGATCTTGAAAGATTTTGGTATTGATCTGTTCAGCTTGAACTAGTGTTTTATTTGCTGTTTCCACTTTGTTTTACTTTGATTTACTTTGATTTTGTTTGTGATGGAGATAGTTGAATGGCGATATGGTGATATCTAGGCCTACTGGGTTGATTAATATTCTTTCGAGGTATTAATGTTTGTCTGATTGGCTAAGATTTCCTATTGTCATAATTCTAAATCAATATCCCCGGTTTTTGCTTTTTTGTTGTGGAATCAGATATGGTAGTGATTCTAGGCCTACTGGATTAGTAGCATCCTTTCGAGGTACTAATACTTTTCTGACTGGCTAGAATTTATTTACCATTGACACGATAGTTCAAGATCAATATCACTTACTGTTTTTTGTCTCCCTAATATCTTTGCTCGATCATGAAACAATTATTATACTCGTAAGGTCTATAGCTATGGAATTCCTTTGTAGTTTGTGGACATTCCAGCAAGAGAGAAATGTGCTGTATGCATCTCAATTTGATGTAGGAATTCATATTACCCATGTTCATCCGAATACTACCTAGTATATCTGTGATTAGTCTCAGTCATGGACACATGTTTAGTCTTTAGTAGATCGTGTCGCCTCTCTACCTCCTGATATTTTGAACACCTCAGCTACACCAAGAGACAGATGTATATACATCTCTCTTTACAGTCAATATGGGTCGTACCCTAGGGAGATCCATATATCATAAACAAGTTTGGTTTCAAGAGCACACACACTACTCCCGCCAAGACTGACGTGACCCTTAAATACCGAGCCCCTGTATATCACCGCCGAAAATGAATACGAGTTCGTATCCGCTGTACCTCAAAGCGGAGCCCTAAATGTGGACAACTTTGGCCCCTACCGTCTCGTGTCGGTCTTGGCATGGGCTATATTTGACTATCCTAGCAGCAATACAGTCTGGATGATCGACATGATATTCATGAACCCGATCTTTGTTCCTTGTATTATTTCACACTCGAGCGTTTCCCCCACAGCTTAACCACATCCCGCCTCGTATACGCATCGTCTTGGCCCAACAACCGCATACATGCAGGTACCTGTTTTGTACTGAACCATGTCTTTTTTTAGACGCAAGTCGCGAGTCCAATTCCATCATGGTTGACCCTGACCCTATGCCAAGAGCATCACGATGAAGATACGAGACAATTGAAGATCTCTCTCATGACGATCCTCGAAGACCAAAAAAATAATAGCACTGCATCGCATATATAAATAAGGTCTGAACAACTCCGCAGGTCTTTTTGGGTTGACTATCATCCAGAAAGATTTCTTTTCTTTTTTTCTTTTCAAAGTAATACCCCGTATTTTCATCATGGCATCAAAATTCCTCACTTGCCTCACTGCCCTCTCCTCGGTCGCTCTCCTCCCGGGAGTATCGGCCATGCGGTTCGTCTCCCGCGAGGAATGGGGTGCCAGCGCCCCCAACGGAGACTACACCTCGATGGGAAGCGCACAGGGAGTCAAGGTGCACTATCTCGGGCCCAGCTTCTCCGGTCGAGAGCATTCCGAATGCGGCGCATATATGAAGGAGATCCAGGATATGCACATGAGCAACGCGGCCGAAGGCTGGATGGACATCGCATATAACATGGCTGTTTGCGAGCACGGGTATGTGTTCGACGGGCGTGGTAAGGGACACCGCAGCGGTGCCAACGGCGACACTCAGCTGAATGCCGATCATTACGCTGTGCTGGCGTTCCTTGCTAAGGAGGGAGTCACTGAGCCCACAGACGAGCAAGTCCTGGGTATCCAGGATGCGATCGCCTACCTGCGCCGAGCGGACGCTGGCGACGAGATCGAGGGCCACAAGGACGGGTACAGCACGGAGTGTCCTGGTGGGGCGCTCTACGCGATGGTCCAGGACGGAAGCTTGGATCCTGGCAAGCTGTACGATGGTGGAGAACATACCGTGGAGGAGGGTGAAACGCTGGATGATCTCGAAGCCACATATAACGTTCCGCAGGCGTACATCATTGAAGTGAATGATCTCCAGTCTCCGTACAACTTGACTGCCGGTGACAAGTTGGAAATCCCGGCCCGTGGAGTTCCGCTTGGAGAATCCAGCGGAGGCGGAGACAGCAGCTACGCAGATTTCCCAGGCACTGCATGGTTCAAGGATGAGCCTGATAGCCCTATTGTTAAGGCCATGGGCGAAAGGCTAGTCGAAGAGGAATGTGACAAGTACAGCAGCGGCCCAGCCACCCAGTGGAGCGATGAGGATCTCGAGTCGTATAAGTGCTGGCAGACAAAGCTTGGATTTACTGGCGCTGATGCAGATGGCTGGCCAGGTGAGTCCACCTGGGACAAGCTGAAGGTATGTTTTCCCAGACACTGAAGACTTCCTCCTTCACACAACTGACTTATTTCGCAGGTTCCTAGCAGCTGAGTCAATCTCTTCGGAATTTTATTTTCGGGACAGGAGTCTAGAGAGGCAGGGATTTTTTATATTCTATATCGAGGAGGTAACCAGGTTATCATTTCTATCTCCAAATATGAACTTTTTTTGTCCTTTTTTTTGTGTGTTGGGTTGTTGCAGAGTCCAGACATACATGTATATAGAACGGAGCCATGAATAGACTTCTGTATATATATCCAAATAATCACCTAGTGCGATAGCTGTAAAGAGGTGGTAAGACATGAATGGCAACTCGAAGCGCCTTGACGATAGTTTACGGTTATCTCCGTTATCTCCCACCCATCGCCAAGAATGCTTCCAGTTGCCATTTCCAACATTCTGCAAGTATAAGGGCCAAACCTGGCCCAGATTTCAAATGTAACCAACAACTTCACATCATCAACCAACATGGGGCTTAAGTCACCAATTCCGTTGGAAGACATGAAGTTCAACGTTCCTGTGCCCTACTCGTTACATGTGGACCGTGATCTGCTCGAAGTGACCAAAGCCAAGCTCAGTCTGTCTCGATACCCAGAGGAACAGACTGATTTTAACGAGAACAACTGGGGCCAAGGAGCCAAAGTCTCCCGGGTAAAGCAATTAGCCGAATTTTGGAAGGAGGAGTACGATTGGGAGGAAGAAGAAGTGAGTTTCCAAGAAGGATCTACGCACACCAAGAAAACAAATGGCTAAAAAGAAGACGGCTAAATAAAAAAACAAAAAAACAGCGACGATTGAACCAAGCCTTCAACCATTTTCTGGTCAAGTTAAATGTCCCCGGCTACGGCTCACTTGTGCTACACTACACCCACACCCAATCCAGCCGACCAAATGCCATCCCGCTTCTGTTCTCGCACGGCTGGCCTGGCTCCTTCGTGGAAGCAGTGCGCGTAGTGAGCCCGCTGACCATGCCCGAGAGCGCAAACGATCCCGCCTTCCACTTCGTTGCGCCATCAATCCCGGGCTTTGGGTTCTCGCCCGCCCCCACGAAGTCCGGTGTCGGACCAAACGTCGTTGCCCACGCCTACAAGATCCTGATGACGGAAGTGCTGGGATATCCGAAATTCGTCACGCAAGGCGGAGACTTTGGGTCCTTCATCACGCGCTCCATTGCCATCCAGTATCCGCAGGTTGTGCGAGCCCAGCATTTGAACATGTTCCCCGTGGCTCCGCCGACCCTGTGGTCTGCGCCTCGTGCGTATCTGAGGTGGTGTATGTCGGCTTTGACGTACTCTGAGTTCGAACACCAGGCTCTGAAGATCCGTCGAAACTTCGAGCAGGATCAGAGTGGGTATCTGGAGGAGCAGAAAACACGCCCGCAGACCCTCGGGGTTGCGCTGGGAGATTCGCCGGTTGGCTTGCTGGCTTGGTTTGTGGAGAAGTTTCATGACTGGGGGGATGTGCATGAGGCATTTAATGATGCTGATATTATCACTTTGGTGATGATGCATTGGATCCAGGGCGCGACGCCGGGTCTGCGGTTCTATCGAGAAGCCTTTGGTCGTGGCGAGCGTGAGGCCGAGAAAACTTTCGAAACATATGTGGCGGCTCCAACGGGGGTCAGTATGTATGCGAAAGAGCAGCTTCATGTAAGTGCTTACACTCTTTTATCTTGATATTTTGGTCACGAGGAAACGCGGGCGCTGATATGACTGTAAAGTGCCCCAGGGACTGGGCTGCACAGGCTGCCAATATTCAGTTCTGGAAGGAATACGAACGGGGTGGACACTTCTCATCGCTTGAACGACCAGAAGTGTTTGTGCAGGATGTCAGAGCCTTTTTCTCTTCTGTGGCTGCGCTGAAATCGTACGCTCGAGAGTAGAGGAGTAACGAAGCGGGAAAGCTCCCTGGAAGCAACAGTCTAGTCAGGGCTAGAATTTGGTCATATTCATATTTAAATAGTCTTCTATATTATCTGGAAAATTCTCAATTTATAACATGGCGTACCTCATAGCTCTGGATGCTGCGCAATGGTGAATGTACATACCTTGCTATAGGGATGAAGAGTATCAAGTTGTTCCCCCTGGCCAGCAATTGCAGTCCCGTAATAATTACAGCCACAAGATTTATGGATTAGCTTAAACTTGAATAATTCTTGTTTATTAACCAAAACCCCAAAGCTCTCTTAGATCAGCCGCACGATCAGACGTCTTCCACCCCGTCTCACGCTCTATCCGCGCCAGATGCTTGAGCAAGAGGATCTTTTCAGCAGGATATTCCTCTGCCCCTCCGCGAGTATCAGACAAAGCATGACTAGAGGGCCTCATTCGCCTGGGACTACGCGACATCCTGCGGGTTTGGTCTTCTGGCTCCATCACCGGCCTTGTCCATGAGGATGCAGAGCTTCCAGCAAACACCGTACCGGCGATATAAAGAGGCTGTAACTGGTTTACCCAGTTGGCACTAGCGAAGTGAAAACCACAACAGGTCCTTATCAGTAAAGGATACATGCCTTCCATTGTTGACATAATCATTTGGACGTGTAGAGGGGGACTTACTGCGAGGGATTGGAGATGGAGATTCCGGAGAGCTCCCGGGCATGCCAGGAAATATCAACCTGCATGAAGACATTATATTAGTGGATGTATTAGAAAAACTTGAATATATGGAAGTTCCCTTACACTGTCGTCCGCTGGACGAGACGCAGATGAGCCTTCATTTGGAACAAGGCCCATTTGTAAGAGTAAGATAGAGCCAGTGTGGTAAAATGTGTTTCCACAGACTGGGGATGTGAGTCAAAATGGCGCCCGCAAGAACAAGAAAAATCAAACCCAAAAGAAACGTACTAGATGAGGATCGAGTGTATACTATGTTCGGAAATACACGAGATTGAGAAAAGTCATCTCTCAACAGGGGGCAGACGTCCTCGGGACGAAGCCGATACCATGTCTGAAGCTCATCCCATAGAACCAGATATGATGCCCTCAACGCAGGCTTGACGCTTTCTGCGTCCAAACCCGGTGTGGCTAGCAGGTTCACCACCCGGGCAAAGATCAAAATTGCAAGATTGCAATAGTCGTCCACGTCCCCTCTCATGGCCAAGGACTTGACACAGGTGTCATCCAACCAGAAGTCTGTTGGGATGAGCGTTGTCTTACCACTTGTGAAAGCTGCCCATATATCTAGCGCCAGATTCAGTCATCAATCAAACGACTGCAGATATTTGAATGACGAAAATGACATACCGATGCGGGCAAATGCCCAAAAGCAACATTTAACGATTCCATGGCTCGACCCACTCCATTTCTTAGCCTGGAGAAGACTCGCACATCCCTGAAGATAGACCAGGTCAGCAAAATCAAACATATGCTGGCGAGAGACCAGAGCCACGAGCCAACCTTGAGATGCCGTCGCCACTCATGAACATCCGACGCCATCATCTCATACACACATAGAAGAGTGCATGTCGCCAGCACCGACGCATCTATTTTGGCAGGTTCCTGCCGGAGAAGCAGTTGAATGGTGTATGAATAGAGCTCCAGCGTGACCGGCCGTTGTTGGCGCTCAACATTGTCCAGCTGGCGCGAAGCAAGAGACATTGCGGCTGCGGCAAATGCCGTCGATCTCATCATGGTATGGATGCTGCGCATTGTAAAATGCATCTCCGTGTCTGTCGTTTCACACCAAGTCCCAGCCTCCTGCATGTAATGGGAGATCAACCGGGCTTTTTCCGCAGTTGAGATTGGCAGAAGCGGCTCTGGGGGTGGAGGCGCATCTTCACAGATCGCCTGTCCGAGGGAGAAGGGGGGCAGACAACTTCCGGCTTCGAGTGTATTCGTCCCGTCGAATGTCCCATGGGGACTGGAGCCAGACGCCGGAGAAAATGGAACCCCCCAGAACCTAGGTCTGAGGGGGTGTTCGATAGCAGAGAGAGCTGGTTGATAGAGCACGTGGTTGATTTCGAGAGTTCTCGACTCAAGGCTCTCGCCAGGAGACGACGCCACAGCAGGGAGATATGAGGTCTCGAGATCGCTCGAGTCATTTACGACGGCGCGAGAGTCAGTAGACTGTTGTTCTAAATTGACCAACACGGTAGCAGCATCTACGAGAGTTTCGTCGTCATCCTCATCAGTTCCATCCAATTGTTCCACCGAACCCCTATCTAGGAGGTGGTAGCCACGGGCAATTTCCCGGGATTCGTTGATAATCTAAAGACGCCTCTCAGTAATCTGTGACCCAACTGACAACTCACACCAGGACCTATGTACAAACCTTTGGACCACTCTGGGTTGGAGTTGGCGGAGGACTCCGACGCTCCTCAATAGCATTCAAAGCAGCCACGTCACGATGCGACAAGCTGAAATTGCGCGACTGGTGAAACGAGGCCTTGAGACCCCATCGACAAGGGGTACCGCGTGAGACACAATTTTGACAACGCGGTTGTGCTCCATCGCCTATCCAATGATAAATCACCCACCCACTCCCTGGTCAGTTTGGGTGTGAGGACCTTACATTTCCGTCGACGGCTACGACATAGCAGACTGGGAGTGTAACATTGAGTCAGTCAGTTGGCTGGGCGTAATTGACCAAGGGAGTACGATTCGCGACATACCAGCCAGATCTTGTTCGTTTCCACCGACCCTGCGGTTTCTTTGTACTACGGCTGGTTGAGTCGATATCCATTGCAGGGTAGGGGTGGTAGTAGAAACATTTCCCTCTAGACAAAAATCGGCGGTTGGGCTTAGCTTAGGGCAATGGGTCCACGTGACCCGCCGAGCAACTGGAAGCGCCGGCAGCTCACCAATCCAGTAATGCCATCCGCCGATGACGTATGGCGAAGTACATGTCCTAATTAGGTAGTATTACAATATATTCTCTCTCTCTCTCTCTCTTCTCTTCATCTCAACAGAATTATATTATGTGCGACAACAGCTGAGAAGGTGTCACACATAGCAGCAACAATTATCTCTCCGTAGAAACCATCTAAGCTACCTACCTTCTCCCTGCGGAATAATGATATCAGCGGAGTATTGATTCCAAATGACATGCCAATCACCCGTAACATGTGAGATAAGAAGGTTACTTGGTTTACATATCAGTGGAAATTGCCGATGAAAATATAAGAATAAACCCCTCCGAATCATTGATAGTCTGTGTCAGAGGAAGATCAGTATCTCATCAACCAACCATGATGTATTATTGGATCTGGACTGTTCTCCTTACTGTGGGTGGCGCAAACCCTCTGACTCCACTGGAGCAACGACAGGTAGTTGACATCCTTAATATATAGATAGCAGATATTGATTCTTAATAGCAGATAAATAGTTGCTGGCCGAGTGATTGTAGCTGGTCGGGGGCCTGTCCTGAGGGATGTGTCTGTCAACTTGCGGGGTTTGGGGTAAGTATAAACACATCTCACATATATTAGTACTACATATCTAACACGTTCTCTTGGGTCTATAGCTGTGGCGGTGTGGATCTAATAGACAAGATCGCTGATAACAAGAATTGAAGAGCAGCATTCTTGAGAATACAATCACCCAATTTCCCACTGTAGAAGTACATAGTCCATCCTCATAGAACAGAATGAAGGCAACTGGAAGCGCCAGCAGCTCCTCACCACATGAATCTTTAAATACGGGAGGTCTATATTTTTTTCTCTCCGTACCAAATATTCTTCATTCTCTCTTGTATTCAAATCCAAACCATGCACCCCTCTAAAGAAGTGATCATCGTCGGTGGAGGCATCTCCGGACTGGGGATGGCCATCCAGCTCAAGCGGCTGCTGGGCCACGACAACTTCACCATCTATGAGAAATCCGATAATATTGGGGGCACCTGGTGGCACAACCAATACCCTGGATGTGCCTGTGATATCCCCAGTCACTTCTACTCGTACAGTTTTGCCTTGAAGCATGACTGGACCACCATGTTCCCGGGGCGAGATGAGCTGCATGAGTGTATGTGATGAGGAACAAATCAAGATAGTAGGAGTTGCCTTCTAACACACACTGTGGGATCATATAGACTTCTTCTCTGTCGCACAAAAGTTCGACATCCTCCCACACTGCCGATTCAATGCGATGTGTTCCAGCCTGGTGTGGGATAGCACTCGTTCCATCTGGATCTGCACTTTCCAGGACACAGTGTCCGGGGAGACATTCCAGCGAGAAGCCCCGGTGGTTGTCAGCGCCATTGGGACTCTGGACCGGCCCTACATCCCGACGATCGACGGATCGGAGACCTTCCAGGGTCGTGTCTTCCACAGCGCCCGGTGGGACAACGCCTTCAATCCGAAGGGCAAGAAAATCGCCGTGCTGGGCAATGGAGCATCTGCCACCCAATTCGTCCCTGAACTTGTGAGAGAGGTAGGATCCAGTGGCCAAGTGACCCAATTCGTCCGCAGCGCGCATTGGTGGACCAAAAGAGTGCGTTGTAATCAATCCCTTTCCCTGCATGACGCGATGCACCTGGCTAATAATCCTGGGCAAACTCAGGGCAACCCTCAATACTCCGAACGCTTCAAATGGACGCTGAAGTATGTTCCACTAGCAGCACGAATCTACCGGATTATTCTGGCCTGGCAGCTGGAAAGCGTCTTTGGGTCCTTCTACATGAATGCCCGGGGGGCGCGCATGCGCCAGAAGATTCGCGACGCCACCTACTCGTACATCAACAACGACGCGCCGACACAATACCGCGACATTCTCAAGCCCAAATATGAGCCGGGATGCAAACGTCGGGTCAATACGGCGTCCTACCTGGCCTGTCTCCACTCACCGCAGATGTTACTGACCAACGACGCCGTCGTGAAGATCGGTCCAGATTGGGTGGAAACCCAGCAAGGCGCCTGTCATACCGTCGATGCCATCGTCTACGCCACCGGGTTCGAAATCCAGAAATGGCTGTTCCCCATGAAAATCACCGGAGTCAACGGCAAAGATCTCCATCAGGTGTGGGATGCGGCTGGCGGCGCCGAGGCATACAAGGGCACCGTCGTCCACGCGTTCCCCAATCTGTTCATTCTGTATGGGCCCAATGCCGGCACGGGTCAGCATTCGGTGATTTTCCACTCGGAATGCCAGATCAATTACTCGTGTCGTCTGCTGCGACCCGTGTTGCGAGGTGGTGCGGACTCCATCATGGTGACGCGAGACGCTCAGAGGCGGGATTTGGCGTGGGTTCACGACAAACTGCAGCATCTGGTGTTCAACAGTGGCTGTCAAAGCTGGTGGATGGATCCGGCGACTGGGAAGAATACCTTCATCTATCCTGATCCCATGTACAAGTACTGGTTGCGCACGATCTTCCCCCGCTGGTCCGACTTTGTCCTCCGCAGGGACAACCAGGGAGCCAGCAGCAGCAGCAGCAGCAGTCTCCTTGGCCGACTGCTCGCTGTCGGCGCATTATCAGTTGGTCTGGCAGCCATCATGGTGCCTGTCTCATCTGATGCGCAGAGATGGCTGAGCCAGATGATGCATTGGTGTATGGTCATCTTGAAAAGGCAGTAGACTACGTGTTGTTTCTTGTATAGACAGATAGATCATAGATATTATATACTATGGGAAATCATAACCTCACCACCGAGGAATCTCCGCCGAAAACTCCGCCTCAAACCTTCTCATATAATTCGTATCGTCCCTCTTCCTAATCCCACAGTCCAGATACTGCCGATGTAGCATTCGCAACTTCTCCCTATCCAGCTCTACCCCCAGGCCAGCCGTCGAAGGCACAACAACACCGCCGTCCCTCCACCGCAGCGCCCCATCCACAATCACATCCTCCTCACACCGCTTCCACGGCCAGTGAGTATCGCAGGCATAGTCCAGATTGGGCGTCGCCGCCGCCAGATGCGTCATAGCCGCCAGCGAGATGCCCAAGTGGCTGTTGGAATGCATAGACAGTCGCATCCCCCACGTGGCGCAAATCGCCGCCAAGGTCTGCGACTTGCGCAGTCCCCCCCAGAAATGATGATCAGACAAGACGACCTGCACCGCATTGCGCCGGATCGACGCCGGCAGATGCGCAAAGGCCACCACCGCCATGTTCGTGGCCAGCGGCATGGATGCCTCCTGCGCCACCGCCGCCATACCTTCAATGCCCCCCGCCGGATCTTCTAGATACTCGACAATCCCGGCCAATTCCCGGGCGATCCAGCGGGAGGTCTCGACCGTCCAGGCCGCGTTCGGGTCCAGTCGCAGGGGAACCCCGGGGAATGCGGCGTGGAGGGCTTTGATCGCGGCCACTTCCTGTGCCGGGGGAAACACGCCGCCCTTGAGTTTGATGGCCTTGAAGCCGTACTCGGCGATGATCTTCCGCGCCTGCTGCACGATCCCCGCGGCGTCCAGCGCGGCGCCGTACTCGTCGTCCGGCTGGCCGGGATGTCCTGCCCACTTGTAGAAGAGATAGGCCGAGTACTGCACGTTGTCGCGCACACGGCCGCCGAGGAGATCGCTGACGGGAATCCCGGCCAGCTTGCCCTGGAGGTCGAGGCAGGCGACTTCGAAGGGCGAGAAGACCTTGTCGGCCACCGATGCCGTGGTCACCATGCCGGCCATGCCGTCGCCGTCGCCGGGGGTGGCGTCTCCGGCTAGACTGTCGCCGCAGATTTGGTAGATGGCGTTGGTGTCGTAGATCGACGAGCCTTTGATGCGCTGTGCTGCCTTTTCCAGGCGGGAGATGTGCGTCAAGTCGCCATACGACTCGCCCAGCCCGTATGTGCCATCGGTGAGGATCACCTCGATGATGCTGCGTAATGCGAATGGTTCATGCACCCCGACGCTGTTCAGCAGGGGCATGTCATGGAACGCCACAGGCGTTATCACGATATCCTGGATGATGGCTTGTTCCGACATGTTTGTGTTTTTCCGACATATACGATGGGGATAATCCTGCTGATAGTACCTCTCTCTTTAACGGGCTCCGCTGGAGAGATCTACACGGCGTTTGCTTGGCAGGATCCTGATGCTGGTCATGTCTGCGGAGAATGGCAGCGGAAAAGCAATTGGCTCTTCCGTCTCGCAGCCTCGGATGCTGCTGCTAGTGGCGCCTTTGGATGGACGCTTTTCCGTTGTCCAGTCCCCCGCGTCTGGGGGGAGTTTTTAGCTCAAAGCTCTTTTGCGGGGAAAGGATGGATTGATCAGAGCTTCTGCAGATCGACCGACCTCGTGATGGCGGAGGAGGAAGGGTTTCCGACATGTCGGAGTATATGACTGCCCCCTTTGGCTGTCTTGTCTTGTCTTGTCTTGATATCACCTCTGTTGCCTCTGTTTTGACCCTGGTGATTATCCTCAAATCTCTGAAACCATGGCTCACAAGGACTCCGTCAGCAAGGTGGATGTCGAGCATTTCGACGAAAAGCCGGCTCATCTCGAGAACTCCGCCCAGGCGGTGGATATTGGACCGTTTCATGTGGTTGGGTTGAGTGCAGACGATGCTGATTTCTATATCAATTACCCCGAGGACCAGCGCAAGAAGGTCTTCCGCAAGGTCGACGTTAGGCTGGTGCCTATGCTAGCTCTGCTATACTTGATCTGCCACATTGATCGGGCCAATATTGGCAATGCGAAGATCGAAGGCATGGTGGAAGACCTGAACATGACTGGCGTGCAGTACAACACGGTCTTGTCCATCTGTAAGGTTTTTTTTTTTTATATCCTGAAGCCCTAACTGGTGCTGACTCTCAATGTGCCCTAGTCTTCATCCCCTATGTTCTGCTCGAAGTCCCCAGTAACATCCTGCTCAAGAAGTTCAAGCGTCCGTCGAACTATCTGGGCATTCTCGTGCTGTCCTGGGGCATTATCATGACATGCACTGGGGTGGTGAAGAACTTTGGTGGCATCATGGCCACCCGCGTCCTCCTGGGCATTTTCGAGTGAGTGATAGTAGCATCTCTTCTATTGCCTGCCTGCCTCCATTCCTCTAATCAAATCAATCAAATCTACCAGAGCTGGATTCTTCCCCGGCGCCATCTACCTCTGCTCCTACTGGTACATGCCCAAGGACCTGGCCCTGCGCATTTCCTACTTCTACTGTGCCAGCGCCCTGTCTGGCGCCTTCTCCGGCTTGCTCGCCGCCGCCATTGCGCAGATGGACGGCACCGGGGGCCTGGAAGGCTGGCGATGGATCTTCATCCTCGAAGGTCTGGCCACGGTGGCCCTGGGTGTGGCCTGTTTCTTTCTGCTTATCGACACTCCGGCGCTCTCGACGCGGTGGCTGACCCCCGAGGAGATCCGATACCTGGAGCTGTCGATGTTTATCAAGCAAGGCGGGCGAGTTGAGGAGCAGGACTCGAAGTTCAAGTGGAATGATCTCCGGATGGTGCTTCTCAACTGGCGGGTTTACCTGCAGGCCTTTGCGTTGTTTGCCCAGTCGGCGCTGTCCTACGGTAAGGACTTATATATTTTCAACTTCCGTACGCTTGAACGGATTCACAATAGACTAATCATAATCCTATACAACTAGGCACCAAATTCACCCTCCCAACCATCACCAAATCCATGGGCTTCAGCTCCACCAACGCCCAGCTGACCTCCGCGCCCCCTTACGTAGCCGGCGCCATCTCGTCCATCATCTTCGCTCGCCTGTCCGACCACTTCTTCTGGCGCATGCCCTTCGTGGCGACTCCCATGATCATCGTCACCGTCGCCTACTCCATCATCATCTCGCTGAAGGGCGCCATGGAGGAAAAGCGCGGCGTGGCGTACTTCGCCGTCGTGCTGGCCGTCGTGGGCATCTACCCGATCCAAGCTGCGGCCGCCTCGTGGAATGCGAACAATATTGCGCCTGCGTCGCGCCGGGCCATTGGAATTGCCCTGATGAACTGCGTGGGCAATATCGGCGGCATCTTGGGCAGTTTTATGTATCTGGAGAGTGAGAATCCGACGTACTATACGGGATTTGGGCTGAGTTTGGCGCTGGGGGCGTGTGGGTTTATTATGTCGCTTGTGCTGGAATGGACGTACAAGATGGGCAACTCGAAGAAGGCGAAGATGGCTGATGAGGCTCGTGTCCAGTATACGGAGGAGGAGCTGTTTGATATGGGGGATCGGTCTCCGTTGTTCAAGTATGTCTTGTAGGTAGTTAGTTAGTTCTTTTGATCCATTCACAATATGAGGTTGAGTCTGATTTGCATACTGAATGTCGTCTCTTCATTCCTACTCTCTCTCTCTCTAACTAACTAACTATAAACTCCTCTCCACCTCCACCAAACTGGCCGTCTGCATCTCAATCATCCTCTTCGCCGTCTCCTCCGGCTCCAGATACGGCCGTCTGGGCTTCAACTTCTCCTCTGCGCCTTCAATGCCCGCCGTCTTCGCCGTCGTCCTGGCCGCCGCATACTTGACCGCCGCAATGCCAGCCTTACACGGCTGCTCCGCCAGCGCCGCCACCTTGTGCAGCGCCATCGCCTCCTGATACCTCCCCGCCTGATACAGCTCATAGATCCTCACCAGCGTCTTCGGAAACACATTCGCAAACCCCGCAATCGTGCCCACCGCCCCCGCCGCCAGTCCCCCGATCAGAAAGTCCGACTGGCCGCCAAACGTCGCGAATCGACCCGGCTCCAACTCCGCCGCCAGCCGCGTGATCTTCGCCACCGCGCCACAGGTGAGCTTCACGCCGACGACCTTGTCGGGGAACCGCTTCGCCAGACCCGCAATGGTCGCGGAGTCGAGATCGACTCCGTTGCACACGGTGGGGAAATTGTAGATGACGATGGGCAGGGGGCTGGCGCGCGCGACGTCGGCGAAGAACCCGTCGATCACCGCGGGGGTTGTCTGCTTGCCGAAGTATGCCGGGGGGAGGAGGAGCGCGTAGTTTGCGCCGGCGTCGGCGGCGTCTGCAATGAACTCGAGCACTTGCTTGGTTGAGTGGCCGCTGACGCCAGCCATGATGGGGTACAATGGGCCGCAGGCTTCTCGCGCGGTTTCGAGGAGGGTTTTGCGCTCGGAGCGCGTGAGGAGGAATGTTTCGGCGTTGGTGCCGAGGATGACCAGGCCGGTGAGGCCGGAGGTTGACAGGTAGGCGTAGTATTTGGCTTGCGAGGCTGTGTCGATTGTGTCGGTGTTGTGGTCGAAGAAGGTGATGGCTGGAGCCCAGACTCCTCCGGGGGGGACGTTGGAGATAGTCATTTTGGCAATCTCCCAAGTTACAGATGATACTGTAGGTGTGGTAGATGCTAGCTACAGATGCTGAAGATGCTACTTAAGGTGTCACAGCTTTCCTGACGAAGATCTTTCCTGGAGTTGGTTCTCGTCGATCCCACGGAAAAGCATCGTTCACCACGGATATGCAGCCGGTTGTGCTCGGACCTGATGATGCAGACGGAATTCGAAGGAAGAAAGAGTTTTCTTGGCTCCTTGTGACATGATCTTCTCTTTAGGAATAATATCATTACAGAGTTGGGAATCACAATCAATATGGGTGAAGGTTTTACATTCCTATACACGATCTCACCAACCATTTCCTAACTCGTCTTACGGTGCATGATGGTGGCACTGGCTTGATGGTTAGGGAACAGAAGAGTATCAGCCACGACGACATTCTCGCGTCGTCCAGCTGCAAACACAATTGCCTCGGCGATATCATCTGGCGTCAATGCCTCGCAGCCCCTGTACATCTATTAGACCAATTCCCCTACTTTTCCCAAGCCAAGAAGATAGACTCACGCATAGACGGCGTCAGCCTTGTTCTGATCTCCGTAGAATCGGACCACCGAGAACTCCGTCTCAACCTGGCCCGGATCAACCGAGATGACTCGGATTCTCGTTGCAATCAGCTCTTTCCGCAAGCTCTCCGTGAAAGATCGCACCGCTGCCTTGCTCGCACAGTAGATTCCACCGCCGACATAGGGCTCACGACCGGCAATCGACCCGATGTTGATGATATCTCCGGCGCCGTCGCCGTTGTTGCGCTTCAACATGGACGGCAGAATGGCCTGGGTCATCTGGATCAGCCCCGTCACATTGGTGGCGAACATGACGTTGATGTCCTCCTCGACAATGTCAGGAGCCCTTGCCACGCCTCTCACCAGGCCGCTATATTGCTCGCGGAGTGTTAGTTGATATTCTCCAAGATTCAGTCAGAGAGAGAGAGAGAGAGAGAGAGAGAGACCGATACGCACGCATTATTGACCAACACATCGACCTCCTTGAATTCTGCCGGCAACTTATCGACGAAAGTGCGCACCTCCTCCGCATTGCTGATGTCGAGCTGAATTGGGAGCACCTTAATGCCAGGGCCCAGCTCCTGCGTGATCTCCGTGGCTATCTGCTCCAGACGGTCGATGCGACGTGCCGTGAGGATCAGCTTGAGATTCTGGGGGCAGGTGCGTGCGAATTCAAAGGCTGTAGACCGGCCGATGCCAGAGGAGGCGCCGGTGATCAGAATGGTTTTGCCTTGAAGGCGCATCGACATGGCGGCTGCCATTGTGTGAGGGCTAGGAGACTGCTAACCCTAGGTTATTGCCTCTCTCTGACCTCCTCGTCGATCACACGAGATGCAATAAATAAGACAGCCAAGAGAACATCCCGAGGAATAGACAGCTTTTCCGTCCATCCCCCCCGCAGTTCGGATGCTTTTCCGTGTGGGTTGGAGATATCTCCATCCGTTCTCTCAGACATCTTCATGTCTGCATCCGTCTCTCTTTTTTTTTTTTTTCCTCTCCGCACACAGCCGGATGGCGTCTGATTCTCCGTCAATGTCCCTACCAGCGGACAATAGTCGTGCTCAGGCCCTCCGACGGCGGAAAACCAACCGCGAGAGAGTGCGAGTGACGCGGGCTTGCGATCGTTGCAAACGGTAATAGTTTCTCTGGTGCAGGCTCAAGAGTGTCTCTTTCTGCTAACGAGGACGGATACAGGAGGAAGATCAAATGCAATAACGCACAGCCCTGTCAGTTTTGTCTGCGCGCCAAAGCCAACTGCACATTCCACTCGACCTATGCGCGAGGCCGGGCAGCTGCATTGGACGTGGAAGATACACTCTCAGGACCACCAGATGCATCCGATCTGGCCCCTGTCGTCGCAGAATATGGCGAGCCGTCGCAGACCGACCTGCAGGGACATTATATCGGGCCCTCCTCGGGGGTCTCATTTCTGCTCCGGGTCCAAAAGCGCCTGCACCAGGCCATCTCGTTCTCGCAGCCCAGTAGCATCTTCACCTTCGGGGATGCGCCGCTACATCCGCCCGAGTTTGACCCGTCGTTTTGCATGATGCTCCCCAGGGATGGCGCTCAGCGTCTCGTCGACCGGTACTTCGATTTTGCAATGCCAACCTACCGGTTTCTGCATCGGCCCACCGTTCAAGAATGGTTTGAGGAGTTCTACGACACTCTGGGGGTTATGAGGGACTCACAGAATGCCCCGGCCAAGCTGGCATTGTTGTTTATGGTCTTCTCCCACGGGAGGGTGTATATGCCCGACAATGACCGGCCGGGTCCGTCGGATCTGAGGTTCGTAGTTAGTTAGTTAGTTAGTTAGTTAGTATCTCGATCATTCTCTTCTGCATTCACTAAACAGATTTCCCCTCCCAGTGCCCGATATTACCTCGCCGCCGAGCATCAACTCGCCAAGGAAAAGGGCGCAATCCGCTTGACCAGTGTACAGGCTCGCTTGACCCAGTGCTACTACCTTCTGACCCAATCTCGCATCAACCACTGCTGGAGTCTATCAGGAACTGTTCGACATCTCGTCCTCGCCATTGGACTCAACCGGAATCGATGTCCTGACGCAGCAGGCGGGACCAGCCAAGTCGAGGTGGAATGTCGCCGTCGCACTTTTTGGTGCGCCTACACCCTGGATATCTACCTCAGCTCTGCGTTGGGCAGGCCGAGATCGTTCCATGACGAGGACATCGACACGGAGCTTCCAGCATGTATCGAGGACGAACAGCTTACCACAACCCACCTTGATATGTCGACGAGTGTTTCCAGGGGCCCATCCACGATGCTGGCTCCCCTGGCGCATATGAAGTAAGTCCTCCTCCCCCCAAAGACAACAGATCCGCCACGCCAACTGACAAACAAAAAAAAAATAAAAATAATCCAGAATCGCACGCATCATCAGCCGGATCCTCCGTGATCTATACTCCATCAAACCCATCTCCGAACGTCGTCGCGCCGCCGCAGTGCAGACCATCTCGAACGACCTGGGCGATTGGCGGGCCGAACTATCCTGGTTTCTAGACACAGACTCGTTCAGCACATCTCTCCTGATGCCAATCTTCCAGCGCCAACGGAACGTCCTCAACCTGACGTACTGGAACTCGGTGATCCTCACGCACCGACCGTTCGTCCTGGGGAACTTTGCGCATCTTTCGCGACAAAGTCACGGGTTTGCGACGACCACCTACGCGAACCCCCAGAGCGAGGACAGCGTCACGCAGTGCCTGAATGCCGCGATGAAAACCGTCAGCATCATCGATGAGATCACCCAGAATCATCAACTGTTCCGGTCTCTCTGGGTTCGTACTCCCCCCTGGATCTTTCTCATATCCGATCGTTCACTAACGGGGGAAAACATAGATCACATCGTACTTCGCCTTCAACGCAGCCATCATGCTGTATATCTACGTCATCCAGAAACGCTCCTTTCCGCCTGACGTCTACAGCCACTATCTCTCGGCGGCCACGCGATGCCAGTCCCATTTATCAGCAATTGCTGAGAAGGGGTCGCTCTCCGAGCGATACTGCCTGGTTCTGGGGGAGCTGCGGGTTGAAGCGACGTATCAAACCAAACGAATATCCCCTTTGAGTGGCGTGGGAGATCCTACTAGTCTGGGGACATTCCCGCCAACGGTGATGCCCATCAGCCACCACCCAGATCCTGCGGCGGCGGCGAATTACCTCGACTCGGTGGAGGAGGAGGTCGCAATGGACTTTGACGATAGTATTGCAGGGCTGCCGGGGTCCGACTCGTCGGGTTGGGGGCAGTTTATCCATATGGTGTCGTCGGGGCTAGGGAATATGGACGTGTTGCTAGACGAGTCCCTGCGTGGTTAAAGTTGCCTGCGGATCAATCCATCCATCGATGACGTCGTTGGGGCGCTTCGAGTTGCCGTAGCTGAATGGGCGGAGGCCTTTGGGGAGGGAATAAATAATAAAACTCCCCCACAACTGATTGATGATTCCCTTTTGTAGTTCCTGCATTCATTATTCCTAATAATATAGCAGAAAAAGAAATCAAACCAAACCAGATTAAAATGCCACATCCCCCCAATCCAACATTGGTGGTGCGTGTCCAGGACCAATCTCCACGTCTATCCAAGGAGAATCTCCCCATCCCATCGCCAGCCCCGAACCAAGTGCTAGTGAAACTCTCCCATGTCGCCCAAAACCCAACCGACAGTACGCCTCTATCTTGCCCTTGAACCCGTCGAACAATGTCCCAAGCTAACAAGTCCATCACAGTCCAGGCCTTCGACAGCAATGCCTTTGGCGACGGCGCAGTCCTCGGATGCGACTTCGTGGGGGAGGTGGTCGAGCGAGGCAGCGATGCCACTCGCCTCACCCAGGGCGATATTGTCGCTGGACTAGTCTGGGGAGGTATGGTCAAATCCCTGATTCCTATTTTGCGCTTTCACAGTAGTCCCGACTAACTGATACGCTCGTCTCCCAACCCAGGCGAAATCAAAAGTCTTGGCGGATACAGCCAGTATTGTGTAGCGGACGATCGAATCTCGTTCAAAGTGCCCGAGGGGATCTCCAGAGCGCAGGCCAGCACGGTTCCCTTAGCCAGCGCGACGGCATGGCTCGCCCTGTTCTCGAAGGATTGTCTCAATCTGGATCGGACGCATGCGAATGGGACCAGTGTGCTCGTTTGGGGCGGCAGCTGTAGGTGTCTTGTCTTCTACTAGTATGTCTAATGGTCAAGCCAGGCTAAAAGTACGAGTTTCGCAGCGAGTGTCGGTCTGTACACCATTCAACTCGCCGCGAGGCACGGGTTCAGTGTCGTGACCACCTGCAGCCCGAAGCATGCCGACTTGGTGCGTTCATATGGCGCTAGTCATGTCTTTGACTACAAGGACGACCAGGTCGTGGAGACGATCCGTCGGGCCGTCCCAACCTTAACTCATGTGTTCGATACCATCGGCAGCCCTACATCGTCGGTGACTGCTTCCTATGCTTGTCGTCAAGGTCATGGGAATCTGTGCACCGTGCGACCGGGGAAAGCCCATACGGAGAACGTAGCTGTGGGGACGAAAGTCACCGACGTTCTGGTGTGGACGGCCTTCTTGAAAGATCACAGCTATGCGGAATTTAGATGGCCGGTATGTTTGATTTTTGTTTTTTTTTTTAGGCTTTCCCCCCCAAGATTTCTGGACTGATTGGAATGTTTAGGCTTCAAGAGAGGACCATGAGCTTTGTACGGACCTGTTTGAGAACTTGCCAGACTGGTTGGCACAGGACGTGATTAAACCAAGTACGCCAAAGTTACTGGGAGGACTTGATGGTGTCCCACAAGGCTTCCAAGAATATCGAGATGGGAAGATCTCCGGGTACAAGATTGTATATGAGTTGTAGATCGAGAAGCCCTCGATGATGATGATGATGATGATGATCAAAAACTGACTCAGTTTGGTCCATCTCCACGTGCCAACCGCAGCCCTGACTCGTCATCATTAGAGCAGCCTCGGATGGATGAATCCACCCGAGACTCTGGATCAATCAGACTAGTTTAGCTCAATCACGCGGGGCTCGCAAGCACTTCTGAAAAAGGAATCTAACCGAGCGGACGGTCTCTCTTGGCTGCGGGGATTGAAGAGGGAGATCTTCGAGCTATGCAACGTGTGCATCGCATCACCTGTGCCGTTATAAACCATAAAACACATCCTCTATCCATCGTAGATCCTGTAAGACGAGCGCGATTTCTATTTTTTTTTTGGATCCGCATATTGGGCAACACGAAATCGCTCCCTCGTTCCTATTATTGTTGTCGCAGATTTGATTCTGCAGACCGACCGTTGGCCCATCATGATTGAAGAATTCGTCGCCGCGATGACACCAGGGAGAGCGGTTGTGTACTTCCTGGGCGCCTTCTTCGTGGTCTGCTTACTCCGGAAGATGCAGGTGTCAATGCGAATTGCGCAGTTGGGGGGTCGAGCCCCTAAGGTGCAATTCCGCCTTCCGTACGGTACGTCAAATCGAATAAAAGGAAAAGATAGATAAATGTTGCTGACCTTGTCATGTCAGCCATCGACTTCATCTATCGATCGTCCAAGGCAAACAAGGCACACCATGATCTGGTGTTCTTCTCCAATACCATGGCCAACGCCAAAGGAGCCGCCGAGGTGGGCAACTGCAAGACTGCGGAAGTTGATGCCGGCGTCTCAGCCCGCGTGGTCTTCACACAGGATCCAGAGAACATCAAGGCCATTCTGACCGGCCAGTTCGCCGACTATGGTAAGGGTGAATCCTTCCACCGAGACTGGAGAGAGTTCCTGGGCGACAGTATCTTCGTCACTGATGGCGAGCTCTGGTCCCGATCTCGACATCTCATCCGGCCGATGTTTGTACGCGAGCGCCTGGTGGACACTGAAATCTTCGAGCGACATGTCCAACATTTGATTCCGCTGTTGGAAGGAGGCAAGGCCCCTGGTGGGAGCAAGATCGTGGATGTCGGCCCTCTCTTCTACCGGTATACCCTCGACGCCGCGACGGACTATCTTCTGGGCAAGGGCACAGACAGTCTTCAAAACCCGGCAACCGCCTTCGCCGAAGCCTTCCGATACGTGCAACACCGACAGGCACTGATGTTCCGACTTGGGTAAGTGATATATCCTCTTGATCCATTCCAAGAATATAAGCATACAAGCATGCATGACGAAAACAAGTCCAACTAAACTGCCAAACCAACAGAGTCTTCGGCTTCATCCTATCCAAAAAGAAATTCCGCGAGCAACTCAAAGTCATGGACGACTTCCTGCAGCCTTACATCGAGCGAGTCCTCTCCCTCTCCACCGCCGAACTCGACCAAAAGGTCTCCAGCCGGGACACGTTCCTGGACGCCCTTGCGCGCTTCACCCGCGATCCCCGAATCCTCCGCGACCAACTGGTCGCCATTCTCCTCGCCGGCCGTGACACCACCGCCGCCACGCTCGCCTTCTGTCTCTTCGAACTATCCCGCAACCCCGGCGTCGTGGCCAAGCTCCGCGAGGAGATCCTCGCCCGTGGTCTCGGCGTTGGCCCCACCGGCAAAAAGCCCAGCTACAACGACCTGAAGGATATGAAATTCCTCAATGGCGTGTTGCACGAGACCATGCGGTTATACCCCGTGGTGCCCTTTAACGTGCGGTTCTCGCTGAACGACACGACGCTCCCTCGGGGCAGTGGCGCTGATGGCCGCTCCCCCGTCGGAGTCCGTGAGGGCACCCGCATCATCTACTCGACCATGATCATGCAGCGGAACCCCGAGTTCTATCCACCGCCGGGCTCGCCGAACTATTTCGATTCGCAGAAGTGGTTGCCCGAGCGATGGGTGTCTGGTTGGCAACCGAAGCCGTGGCAGTTTGTGCCGTTTAACGGTGGCCCCCGTATTTGTATTGGCCAGCAGTTTGCGATGATTGAAATGGGTTATACCGTGGTGAGGATTCTGCAGGCGTTCGAGCAGATTCAGGGTATTCCTGCGCCGGGTAAGGATAAGGTCGAGGATCCGGTGATGCAGTTTGAGGTGACGCTTAGTCCTGGGTCGGAGTTGAATTGTGTTTTTGTCAGAGAGGGTGAGGGATCCAAGGAGAAATCATGAAAAAAAGAGGTGGATTTGTGGCAGGCGTCTTTTGGTTTATGAACACACTTCTTTTTTTCCCTATTTATCATTTTTTTTTCCAGAGATGAATCAGGTTATCCATCATCGTGGTTCGCGCACACTTGGCTGTAAAATGAGTAGGTACTCTGAGCAAGATAGTTCGAATTGTATATACCCCCATCATTGTTCAAAGGAGCCTGTATGTGGCCAATTAGTACGCATACTAGGTGTCCGTATGATACTCTGGTAAAAAGGTTACGCCGGGATATAGTAACAACTTCGTCCAAAAGGCCTATGTCTTGATTACTACGAGTTTCCATTTGTGTGACAGACATGATGACTGCCATTGGACATTAGCTTCTCCCATGAGAATTGATCAAGATGAAAGCTTATCTTGAACATGATGTATATTCAGGTCCTGCCAGAAGCTCTCAAAAAAAAGTATCACATAAGCTAAACCATCAGATTAGTTACAAATGAACCATAGAGTTGTAGGCTCAAGCCACACGTTACAGATACGTCAGCTTAAGCTTAGCAAGTTTCTTCAACCGCTGCAGAATTTCAACCTTCCGGAGCTCGAGATACAGGTCATCTTCGTCTGCATCATCTAGATTCCCAGATAGATTGACTAGAGGTGTTTTTGGCAAACGGATTTCCGCCTGGGTCTTTGCGAAAGGTAGAGGTATCGTCAGAGCGTCACTATTGTGAACAACGTCGGATACAGTCTGCTTTGGCTCTTCGATCTGGGGCTGCGATTTGTCTCCGACCCATCCACGACACATCTTGACGGCTTTCTCCCACAGCCCAAACGACTTGGCGCTCTCCTCCCGGCTCACCTGGGGTTCAAAAACAGCCCCGCCGGCCCGGTTGATATCACGCAGCTCGGCAAAATTGCGCCAGATCCCGGCCGCGAGACCGGCCGCTATGGCAGCTCCCAGCGCAGTGGTTTCGCGCATCTTGGGTCGGTATACCGGGATCGAAATTAGATCTGCCTGGATCTAAAGGTTTGACAGTCAGCCGTATATGCTCAAATGGACTTTCCTCGTTGTATCTCTAACTACAGTAAGCGCGTACCTGCATGGCTAGATCGGAGTTGCTCAGTCCCCCGTCAACTGCTAGTTCCGACAGGGCGTGCCCACTATCCTTTTCCATGGCATCCAAAATGGCTTTTGTCTGGAAACAAGTGGCTTCCAGAGTAGCCCTTGCAATATGACCTTTCTGGGTATATTGAGTGATCCCGACTAGGGGGGGCTGTGTTAGCTTCTAGCACATTTCAGAGTCAGGAGCGATCCTTACAGATAGTTCCTTTAGCATCATCAATCCAGTAAGGTGCAAATAGACCACTGAACGCAGTGACAAACACACAGCCCCCATTGTCGTCCACGGTCCGCGCTAAATCATTGACCTCATTGGAAGCCCCGAAAAACTCGAGGTTGTTCTGCAAGAACTTGACACCAGATCCACCCACCGCAATGCTACCTTCGAGGGCATACACGGGCTTGCCATCAAAATGATAAGCGACAGTGGCCAAAAGACCGTGCTTGGAAATCACTGGCTTATCGCCAACGTTATAAAGAAGAAAGCATCCCGTGCCATAGGTATTTTTCGCCATTCCGGGTGAAAATGCCTTTTGACCAACAAGAGCCGATGACTGATCGCCAAGACAGCCCAGTATAGGGATTCCACTCAGGATCCCATATGTCAAACTCCCGTAGGCAGTAGGATGTGATGACGGTACGATCTTTGGCAGGTGGATCTTCCCCCGGATATCAAAAAAGTCCAAAAGGGTGTTGTCATATTGCAGCGTCTCCAGATTCATGAACATTGTGCGCGACGCATTAGTAGGGTCCGAGACCGATACGTTTGCTCCATGTCCGCCATTGAGTCGATACACTAGCCACGTATCGACGGTTCCGAATGCCAATGTGCCTCGTTCATATGCATCTTTCACGCGCGGGACGTTGGCAAGCATCCAGAGGAGCTTTGTGGAGGAGGAATACGTCGATAAAGGAAGACCGCACAGCTGCTGTAATTCTGGCGCACCTGACTTCTCCTTCAATTGGTTGACAATGGATTGTGATCGCGTGTCGGTCCATACAATTGCATTGTATAGTGGCTCACCCGTCTCGTGGTCCCAGACGACAGTTGTCTCGCGCTGGTTGGTTATACCGACACCCTTGATCGCATCTCGTGAGAAGCCGCTCGCTTCGAACTGTTTAACTGCTTCTTCGACGCAGGTCTCGACGGAGGACACAAGTTCGAGGGGGTCATGTTCGTGCCAGCTAGAGAGTCGGTTAACATATCTTTGAGCCTTCAGGAAATAGAAAAATACTACGAACCCGGGATTGGGATATATCTGTGTGAATTCCACCTGATGGGAGGCAACCGGTTCACCTTCACGGTTAAAAATGAGGAACCGAGTACTGGTTGTACCCTGGTCAATGGAACCAACAAACATGTCTTTACTTTGACTGTCCACCGGCTATATCTGGGAGAAACTCAACGCACGGACAGATTGGGGAAATTTCACAGTCCTTTAGAAGGTGGGGAGTCCGTAATCATCTATTAAATGGTTTATGACAGCGGCACGTCTGTGTATTACAAGTGTCATGAGTTCTCTGGAACAACAGGTAATATCTGCGGGGAATCTGACTTAGACCGAAGCTAGATTTCGACCGAAGGTATCGGCATCAGACAGGCCGAGAGGAGTGAATCCAGAGAGAGTCCCTAGCGTCGGGGGGCGGCCTGATGCCCAGGCCCCAAGAGGCAGTTTCATTCGCAGAGCGCCGTTTGTTGCGATGAGAGGGGCTCTCCGCAGACATCCCAGCCTTTGAGGACGGGAAAAAGCAATCTGACCACATCGATGATTGGTGGGATTATTGTTGTGGTCAGCCTATTGAGGTGAATTTGCAGTCGCAGTTGGATGTGCAATATACGAGCCACGCTAGGCCGAATGTGGCAGTCCCGGAAGAAGCCCTAATACGGAGTAATGAACGGAACCCTTATTAATATCTACTCATAATCCTCTCCATCCTCTTCATTTGAGATAGAAAATGGCTCAAACCTAGGTGTATCCCCATTGGGGATGTCCTGCAGAAGTACCAATGTTTGTGTTGTCGTCCATCTGACACTTGAACATGGGTCTTCCCCGGACGATCAACACTGCGATCCACCGTGGAGTTCCCACTCTCTGACAGATTGCGGGGATAAAGACGATGATCAATATGTAAGGGCCTTGTATATCCTCTTTTCTTCCAGATCATGGTGGAACGAGTTGCAGGGCCACAATATCTACAGTCTTTGATTACCCACCAAAACAATCTTTTTGATTCCTACAACCCCTCTTACACGGATTAATACCGCATTAAACTCTCTGCAGGCGTGGACAAGCTCTCGAGCCTGTCCCAAGGTGACACAGGCTTATTCCCGGCCACGACGGCTTCAAAATTCTTTGTGGCAAACACAGTCACAGTATGACCAACCAGTATCTTGGACTGGTCGAGGCCCTCCCTCGTGCTTCCCGCCATCACACCACAGAGACACAAAAATATTCGAAGAGGTGGTCTCACCTAATGCCGGATAGACATGTGTCAGGGAAAAAAAAAGGCTCCAACTGGTCCCCTCGCTATACGAAATTTTTCAAATAACTCGCCATGTTAGTAGTCTATTCATTCAATGCCGACAGAATACTCGCATGACATGCCGGCTTTTTTCATAACACCGACGCAGGGGGGGCAGTTATTTCTGCTACCTTACCCAAGGATAGCCACCAGAAAATTAGCCGTCAGGCGTTCGACCTTATCTCCTTGACACATAAAACTAAGGCTTCGTACAAGGGACTGACAGTGAGATTGGTAACACCATCGCGGTAGCTCAACCAACACATCCAGCCATGTGTCTACGCTGAAGTGCACAATCTACTGTCCATTTTTATATTGCGCCCCCAACCAACTTCCAATTCTTTCCTACCCTCCAAACTCAATTCACCCATCCAACAGCCCATAACCTACCATCAACCATGAACGGACAAGAGGCAAAAGTAACAACCACCCATGTCCATACCACCCCCGAAGCTTCCAGCTGCATACTGGACCCGACACCCAGCCAATCGACTCCAACAGAGCCGCCCTTCATCTGGAGCAAAACCCGTCTCTACTGCCACGAAGCCTTCTCCGAGTTCTTCGGCACTATGATTCTCATTCTTTTCGGCGACGGCGTAGTCGCCCAAGTAATGCTGAGCCACGGCGAAAAAGGGTCCTACCAGTCCATATCCTGGGGATGGGGGTAAGTCCAAAACAAAACTACCAAAAAAAAATCAATTTCATTCAAAAATGTCCTTTCCTGTCCTCACCCATTTTAAATCTAACACCAAACCAACCACTTTCCCCCCCTTCCATAGTCTCGGCGTCATGCTCGGCGTCTATGTCAGCGGTACATCGGGCTCCCACATTAACCCAGCCGTCACCTTCGCCAACTGCGTGCTGCGCAAATTCCCCTGGCGGAAATGGCCCATCTACGCCCTTGCTCAAACCCTGGGTGCCATGACCGGTGCCGCCATTATCTACGGTAATTATCGGTCTGCCATAGACGTCTACGAAGGCGGACCGAGCATCAGGACCGTCCCCGGGTACTCGTCTACTGCGACGGCCGGCATCTTCTGCACATATCCGGCCGCCTTCATGACGCGCACCGGCCAGTTCTTTTCCGAGTTCATCGCGAGCACTATCCTGATGTTTATGATTTTTGCTCTGAATGACCCCCACAATATGGGGGCGGGAAATTTGACGCCGCTGGCGCTGTTCTTTGTGATTTTTGGTATCGGCGCGTGCTTTGGCTGGGAGACCGGCTATGCCATTAATTTGGCAAGGGACTTTGGTCCGCGCTTGGTCTCGTATATGATCGGCTATGGTCCCGAAGTGTGGACAGCAGGGAATTATTATTTCTGGGTAAGGATTGCTTTTCTTCTTTGTTTTCGTCTTATTCTTCCTCCCCCTGGGGCAAAAAAGAAATTGAAATGAAATGAATAAATGTCTTTCGATCACAGCTTCTATATATATACCGAAGCATATAGAAACAACATGGGACGTCAATTGCATCAGCTGATGAATCGCAGGTCCCAATCGTCGCTCCCTTCTTTGGTTGCACCTTTGGTGGTTGGCTCTATGATGTGTTTCTCTATACGGGAGATAATAGTCCTGTGAACACACCGTATATGGGGTTGCGGAGGTTACTTCCAGTGCCTTTGAAGCGGAGTGGCTTGCGGAGTGAGGTATGATGATACGTCTGTCGAAGTCCGACTAGTTTGAAATCGGTCTGGTATTGTGCATGATGTCTAGGTAGCCATTACAATGATGAGGGTGAAATTTGCTTGATCACCTCCCTCTAGAGCTGCTGTGCTATGCTCGCTTCCTCCAAGGGCCGTGCATAATGTGCCGAATCAATACGGTAGAGTAGGGATTTGTTTTGTACAACGTCACATGCCCTAAGCCCACTGTTTTCTATCTTTCCTATTAATAGGTTTAAGCAATTGGTGGCGGTGGTGAGGATAAAGCCATCAGACCCGCGGCAGCAATTTTCCTTCCACGTACCCCGGCACGCCCTTGGGGAAGGAATGTCGAGAGAATTCCAGTCCATGGAATAGAGTAATCGATAAGTATCATAAGTACAGTAAGAAAAAGAAAGAAAAGAACAAGGAAGAGGAATTTCTATCTATGTACATACAACCATCTCATCATCGTAATGTAAATTCATGATCTCATAGCCCATGTCTGTCGTGAAGTTATTTATGTGCAGGGCCCTCATCGTTGGCGCATAAGGCTGCCGCCTCTCAAAGGATTATCAACACGCTGGAGAAAACAACACATAAAGCAGCCATGTTAAAAGGAACACCAGAGTTTTGGTTTCCAGAATCCACGTCAGGCGCAGCATGGGTCGTAGTAGTCGCAAGACGAGTTATAGTAGTCGATGATGAGGAAGGGCCACCGGTATTAGAGCCATTCACATCGGTTGTGATGATGGAATGGCCAGTTGTGATCGTAGATTTATTAGTCAGTGTATCTATATGTGTGCTTGTAGGTATGTTCGTAGGTTTGCTAGTAGGTGTGCTCGTGAGTGTGCTTGTCGGTGTACTCGTAGGTGTGCTCATGAGTGTACTTGTGGTTGTGCTCGTAGGTGTTCTCGTAGGTGTGCTTGTGGATGTACTTGTCGGTGTACTCGTAGGCAATCTAGTCGCTACAACAAATGTGGTTGGGCTCTTTTCAATGGTGGAAAGGGATGCTGAAACCGGCGAGGAATGCGGCAACGCTGATATAGATCGGGAGGAACACTAATGAAAATGAAAGAATAATTTTTTAGCGGGTGCTCACTAGAGAAAAAGGAATGGAGGGAAATGCTCACTCACAGAAGCCGCACTGGGCGGCTGGATTTGACCGGAGCTTGAAAACGTCCAGCCACTGGGAAGACCCGTCATTGCAGTATCAGTTGACAGAGTGGTCGGAGTGGGAACCCACGGCCAGACGCTTGGCCTTTCATTCACTGAAGTTTCACGGTGTGTTCCACTGAATGGAATAGGCATACTGTCCACCGTCGCCGTTACTGTGGGAGCCGATTCAACCCTGGAAGCAGTATCGGCATCAATATTACCATTGATGCGGCCTCCATCAGCACTGATCGATTCCCATGATCCGGTTTGGTCTCCATATGAGTATGAGGATCCTGTAGAGTAATCCGTCACTTTGAGCGATTTCATGTACATTGTATAGGGCCCGTCATCATAATCAGTCAATCCGCCAGCCCAGTCTAACGAACATGTTAGTCGGATGCATGTCAAAAACCGGGGGGGGGGGGGCAAGAGGACATACCAATGGTGCCTTGAGCATTATTAGGATCGCCGCCAGCCCATACTCCCACCTTGACCATCATTGGTGTCTGTGGATATTGATTGGATGCTGCAGTATCGGGGGTAAGAACGCGGACCGTCTTGCCGTCGATTTTCCACACAACCTGATTACTCGTCCAATCAATGGTGTATGTATGGAAGCTGTCATGGTTGCCGGGATTGTCATGAGTTGCACCACGATTGAAGCTATCTGTGTTGCCTTTTCCAAAATAGTTGCTCTGGACTAAGGCGTTGTTGCCGCCCAGCCATTCCCAATCAATCTCGTCCAGGTCGTCTGATTGCAGAACCGCACTGCTCACAATCCCTGTTCCCGGTGCGGCCTTGATGACAAACTCAACCCGTCCGAACATAATGTACCATTTGGACTGGAGTAGGGGTGAATCGCCCTGTTTAGCGACGGTAAAGCAAGCCCCATTGCTATCATATGTTGGTTGACCGAATTCATCAAATTCTGAAGAGTAGCCTTTTGTGAAATCAAAAGTAGCGGACTTCCCTAGCGCAGGATTTGGCGGACAAGCTTGTGCGAGTTAGTTTTGGAGTCAGAACGCGGAACACTCCCACACCCCCAAGGACTTACACTTTTTTAACGGGTTGCAGTTGGTATACGTTTGTGCAAACACCTGCGAGGAGGATAAAAAGCTCAGGGCGATCCCAAAGAGCAAGGACTTCATGTTTTCGATTTCGCAGGAGAGGCGGGTGGGGTGTTAATTTAGGTAGAACGATAAGAGTCTAAGGGAGTGGAAGGAAAGAGGGAGAAGGCCGAAGGAAGAGGGAAGAATATCGGACTACCAAAACAGACAGTAAGGCGGAAAGATCTGTCTACCCTAGGTAAGTAAGTACCTGGTAGGTGTGTCCTCTGGTCAGAAGGAGGAGGAAAAGCCAGGACGGAGGTGGAGGGAGACATTTAAAGGAATTCATCATCGAAGGCAGCTACGATCCGTCCAGCCTCCTCTCTTTCCTTCCTTTTTCATCGTCTGATGGAGAGCTCAACTCAAGTGGATCTCCTCCTGATCGTCCTCATTGGTTGGCTTGATCTGTGGCTGGGGCCTCGTCGATTAATTTAAATTAACCTTCATTGAATTGCAGTCCAAGAGACCTTGTCATCCCTTTGGTTTCTCCCTATATTCAACCGAGGTTAGGAGTATGCTTGTTTGATAAATTCCTAATTTATGATGTACTATTTTGTTCGTGTCATATTAAGGTGATCTTCCATTCCTACCAACTGGAATGTTGTCTGTCATCGGGGAAGGTTTTAGGGTACCTCCTCAACCTTCATCACCGCCCGTCATCCTGCTCCACCCCCAACCTCGTCCTTTTAACCATGGTCAACGTCATTCGTTAATCTGCCTTACTACATGCCCTAAATAAGAGGTCAGTACCCAATCGACTTAAGGTCCAATCCAGGTTGATACCTTTCTATTAATAGAGACTTGGTGTTTCTCCATTGTTGAAACTTGAAACTCTCCAGGCGACGAGAAAACAATAGATCGGTTTTACTTGCCGTGATACAAAATATATCTTTTTACTTCGTTACCAGGAACATAAATTGGTAAATGCAGTTACAGCATCACCAAGTTAAGAAAAGAAGAAGAAGAATTATAAGTCTGACAGTTCACCCTCTTCAAACCACCACATTTTCACTAGGTACGTATCTAGAGTTGTATGAACATATATATATCAGGCATCTACCGACCGGTAATAAAGTTGCCTGGCTCCCAGATGAGGCAGAAAAGCAAAGAAGGCTTAGTCACGGGGTTGGACAACGATGATGACTAATTCGGGCACAGAGAGATTAACTACCAACGTAAGGGAGCTGGTTGATCATTTTGGAGTAACATCAGATAATAAGTGGAAATTAGTTAATGGGAATGGAAGGTTAGGGAATTAAGAGTCTGGAGAATTTGAGATGAAGATATCTTGAAATATATCTTGTGTTAATAGTGTATGGGTTACCCCATACACTGATCTTCAATAATAATCATAATGGTAGGGAGGATCTCCCATGGACGGGGACAGCACGGACTTTGTCACGGGTTGAGTTCCATCAACACCATCGATCAATCAATAGCCACCGAATACATTATTAAGTTGTCGATCCATGAAGGCAATTTAATTTAGCAGAATTATAATATTGAGTCTCTTTTATAGGATAATACATATATATAGATATACATATTTATCATATATTCTTAAAATAATCTGACAAAAAACAATAAGAATAATATAAAATTCGAAAAAAAAATAGAAACTAAAAATTAACAAGTGGGTTTTAGTTGGTGTAGCTCCCTCCATCACTTGCCTACTAAGTAAGCAGCTGCTTATTATTAGCGGCAAGCTCTGCTTCAACTTGTGAGCCGCAACTCGTCACCGACCAAACTCTCTCTCTCGTTCCCTTCCACCGCCCTCAACTCACCTCAACTCTCCCCCCCTCTCCGCCCCCCCCAAAACAACAGCTTCGTCTCTCCGCGTTCACCCCATCTTCCCCTACGGTCCTATTTATAATAATATGGGCCCTTGGGCTTCCTCCGCAGCATGTGCGATGGCGATTCTTGACCGTTGCCGCTCCTCCCCCAGAACATGAAGCACATCTTGACACTCGCGCCTGACGCTAGAAGCCCGTGCCACGACACTCCTCCAGACCGTGATATAACCTCGCAACCTTACCTCCCTCCCCGCATATACTCGCTTCGCTTTGTACATGGAAACGATCGCTTCTTCGTCGTCCTCTGATCTATATAATTACTCCTGCATCCTACTTATTCCCTCGGTCCGACCGCTCTATCGCTAGTCGATACGTTGCCTTCGGACGGTTCTCCCCGTTGCCTCGAATATTGGACCAGCTTGAGGCTGATCGCATGACGACTTACGACGCTTAACCTCCTTTCTTGTCGCTTATATCGGAACGATTGATATTATTCCTGGTGGCTTATATTTTATTTTTCTCCTCCGTCTCCATATTTCTCTGGTCTCGGATCCTGGCCATTAATTTCCCCTAATAAACCTCCGCGGTCATTTATTACCTTCACCCCGTTTCGACATCTCCCCTCATCATCGACCCAATGGCCTCGCGGGACCGAAACGTTTCCCGAGAGAGGCACAGCTCGGACAGCTCTGGCACACATAGCTGGATGTCTCAGGAAACAGTGAAGGATTATCAGAACCACAGCCAACCCCCAATCCCGACCATGTCGAACGGTCGCGCGGTATCTCCGTTCATAAACTCAGCGAAAACAGACAAGTGAGTGTGTCTCATTCTTTTCGTCCACTTAGTGCCAACACTTTGCCCGTTGGATCACATTCCCACACCACTCTGTTGTACGCCTGCCCGCCGGTGTCAGGCTCGAGAATGCTATTCTGAACAACCCTACCTGCCAAAGGTGGCATGTAAGGCCATATGAGTCTTTTTGTTCCACACTGCTCTTCTTTGACGTGTAAAGGGAATGGCCTCTCCTTTTCTTTCATGTCATGAGCTGGCGTACCCACTAAAAACACACTTTTACCTGCATCATTGTCAAATGCAACAAACGAAACTCCTCCAATTCCGCCCCGCGAATGCTGACTTTTCGTAGATCCAACTTACAGAGTCGAAAACCACCGCCCCCGGGAGCGCCAACTGAGTTTAATACATTAATGTTTTCTAGGGCATCCCTTGATGTTTCACCAACAGACCGCCGCAAAGGATTCGCAGGACACCGCAAAGCTTTAGCGGTATTAGGTGCTGACGATCCTGGCCCTCCCCCGACTTCGAGCTCAAACTCAAGACCATCGCATTTGAATCCTCCACACTTGGACTACTTTCCGCAGGACTCGACTGGTTCGATATCTTCCTCCCCCAAAATGGCCCCGACCGAGTCCCCTGGTACATTCTTTCATGATTTTTCTGAGCACGAAGCATCGCCCGCCTCTGCATCGTTTCGCCCTGGAACGGGTCGCACTTTTGCTAGTGAACCCCTTGATATTGATTACGATGGCGACCATCGACGACCATCCGTTGCAAGCGCCACCACGGTCAGTAGCCAAGGGTCGAAATCGAGCACCGGCCGATTTCGCAAGAAACTGCAGGGCTTTTTCGGCGAAGAATATAATCCGGGGGAACAACGGCATGACTCCGACGCTACCTCGCATCACCGACCGTCCAATGCGACGACTGTCGATCAATACGTAGGTCGCGAACGGGCTAACTCGGATGGAATACGAACCAATCGGGTAAGGTCCAATGAGGAGTCATCATCGCAGTACACCAGACCGCATTCACCTGGCCCACCGTCGAGCGAGATCACGCCGTGGGTGTATCAAGATCCACGAGATGTTGGACAATTCGAAGAAGCTCCTGTACGCAATGTGCCAACCGATCGCAACCGAGGGATGGCCAACACACACGCCCCCCAGAAGGAGCCAGGCCGCCGAAACCTTGGTGGACATCGTCATTCTCGGAGTAAGGAAGAGAAGCCAAATCTCGCTGGCGATCTCGCCGAACCCCCTCGTCCATCCACCGGGCGAGATGACATATCTTTAAAGCCTTATCTATCAAGAGATACCTCCTTCAACTATCCTATGTCGATTAACTCGTCCTCCGCCGCTCTTGGCCGCTCTACAAGTCCCACGCCAAGCGTTCAAAGTGCCTATGCGCGGGAACAAGGCCAAAACTCCCCAGGACCGGCCTCGAATAAACGATCAATACTAGACAAAATTCGTCGCCCCATAGGACACGGCCCATTAAAACATTTTCCTGGAGCCAAAGGTGTCCAAGATACGTCGAAATCCACCAAATCCTCCCGACGAGATGCGTCTCCGGGCCGACGGGGACGTCAGGGGAGTCTGGAAAGTGGCGCCTCCACCCCGAGGTATATGGACGTCGGGGACTCTGATCGAAAACGATTAGTTTTAGGCTCTGCAAAGATGCGGAATCGCCGTCACGGACATGAGACGCCTGGGCGAGATAGACCCACCGACAAACCAGGCATGTGGACGCTTGATACGGATCTTTCACACATGGAAGGCATTGTACGCGAGCAAAACTCGACCAGTGCAGAAGACCGAAATAAATCCCTTGACGCGACTACCGGAGAAAATGAGAATGGCAGAGTTGGGCATTGGGATGCGCCGGAAAGCTGGCATGTAAAGAAACATGGCGAAGAGAGTGTTGTCCGATTACCAACTAGTGGCAAAACAATCGCGCGGAACGCGCCTGACACTGATGGGATATCCTACTTTATACGTGTCTTCCGCATTGACTCGACATTTGCTACCCTGTCAACCGGGCTGAATGCAACAGTTGCCGATATTCTCGTGTTACTGGGGCGAAAGTCCTTTCTTACTGAGCATTTAAACAATTATGAGATTGTTATGCGGAAAAATGACCTTTCCCGACAGCTGGATCCGAATGAAAAGCCCATTCTCATGCAGAAGCGTATGCTTGAGCAAGTGGGCTATACCCAAAGAGATAGAATCGAGGAAATTGGTCGAGAAGACCACAGTTATATCCTGCGTTTCACTTTTCTTCCAACCAAACTGAATGGATTAAGCGCTCAGCAGGGTGAACAAGGATTTTCCCATCAGCAAAGGTTCACCAACGTCGATCTTTCAAGCCGAAATCTTGTGACAATTCCTATCACTCTGTACGCAAAGGCGTCTACTATCATATCCTTGAACCTTTCTCGGAACTTGGCTTTGGATGTCCCAAAGGATTTCATACAAGCCTGCATTAACTTGCGAGAGATCAAGTTCAAAGGGAACGAGGCATTCCAACTGCCTGCTAGTTTTGGTCTTGCTAGCCGGCTGACTATCCTTGATATATCAAATAATTGTCTGGAGGATTTAAGCTCTGCCAATCTTGATGGGGTCCGTGGTCTTGTCGGCGTTAAAATGGCTAACAACCAATTGACACAGTTACCGAGCTACTTTGGAAATTTTGAACATATGAGGAGCTTGAACATATCATCCAACAACTTCGACGAATTCCCCGAGTTTCTTTGCAATTTAAAGAGCCTAATGGACTTGGACATCAGCTTTAACAACATCTCGCAACTTCCAGACATGGGAAATCTTACCTCGCTCGAGAAATTGTGGATGACCAATAATATCTTGAGGGGTCCACTTCCTGAGTCGCTGAAGGGCTTGATGAATTTAAAAGAGATCGATGCGCGTTTCAACGAAATCACCAGTATCGACAACCTGTGTCTCCTTCCCCGCTTGGAGCAGCTGCAAGTTGGACACAATGCAATCCAGAAATTCAAAGGATCTTTCCCCAAGTTGCGCACCTTGCTTCTTGACCACTGCCCAGTGACACAATTTGACATTGATGCTCCGATGCCCACTCTGTCATCTCTCAACATCGCCTCTGGGAAGCTAGTCCAGTTTCGAGACACGCTCTTCGAGAATTTGCCAAATCTAACGAGACTCATTCTTGACAAAAACCACTTCGTGTCGATATCCCATCATATTGGGAAGCTTCGCAGGCTTGAATATTTTAGCATGATTAAGAATCCTCTTGCCTCACTCCCAGCCACGATTGGGTGTTTAACCGAGCTTCGGTGTCTCATTTTGCGAGAGTGCAATCTTAGCCGGCTGCCACCCGAAATTTGGTATTGTCTCAAGTTGGACACCCTCAATGTGTCATCAAACGTGTTGGAAAGCTTCCCCAAACATGGCGGGCCTCCGCCGCAACCTCCTGGGGAGGTTGGTGGTACGCCTTTGCCTACCCCAGGCGTATCGACAACTCCAAGTTATGAGGAATTGGGAACTCTTATGGAGCAAGATTCGCGTCGACCTAGCCAAACATCGGGTGGCGTATTGAGCACAGGAAGCTCGCCAAACGGGGGTTTTCGGAAACCCTCTATCGCGTCATCCCTCGGCCATAGCGGTCGAAAGGTCTCCGCCGCGCGGTCTGTCAACGAAGGGAGCCCGTCATCCCGAAAAGACTCCAATTTTTCCCAGCACATTGCGACAACCCTTGGTGGGTCGCTTCGCAATCTGTATCTGGCAGATAACCGTCTCGATGACGACATATTCCGCGAACTCTCCTTAATTCCCGAGCTTCGCATCGTCAATCTATCTTATAACGAATTGTCTGAATTGCCGCAGGGCATTTTGAAACGATGGGTCTTCTTAACCGACTTGTACCTCTCAGGGAATGAATTGAGCTCTCTCCCTTCTGATGATCTTGAAGAGGGAAGCTCTCTGAAAGTCCTTCATATAAATGCGAATCGTTTCCAGGTTCTACCAGCAGAACTGTGTAAAGTCAGCACACTTACTATTTTGGATGTCGGGAGTAACGCTTTGAAGTACAACGTGACAAATTGGCCTTATGACTGGAACTGGAACTGGAATCGAGGTTTGAGGTACCTCAATTTCTCTGGAAATAAACGCCTCGAGATCAAAGCCCCTTCCTCATCATATAATCCACCGGTTCCCATCGATAAGACGGATCTTACCGACTTCAACTCCCTTCTAAACCTGCGGGTTCTCGGATTGATGGATGTCACCCTTACCACGTCGACCATCCCCGAGGAAAACGAGAATCGGCGTGTGCGAACGTCTGCATCATTAGCCGGCTCCCTTGGCTACGGCATGGCCGATTACTTAGGTAAGGACGAGCAACTCTCGATCATTGATATGATTGTGCCACGCCTTAAACCAGACAATGTCGAGACTGTTGTGGGAATGTTCGATGGACAATCTCTACCATCAAGCGTAGTACCACGTGGCTCGCGGATTGCAAAGTTCCTACATGAAAATTTTCTCCAAACTTTCTCTGGCGAGCTCAAAAAGTTGCGACTCGACGAACAAGAAACACCGCTAGATGCTTTGCGACGATCGTTTTTGGCCCTCAATAGGAATATGGCCTTTGCTTGTTACCGAGCCAGCGATAACCAGGAAATTCGCCAGTACCATATGGACTCGCCTGAGCAGAAACGTGTGCGATTGACCAAGGGTGATATTGATGCCGGTGGGGTGGCCACGGTCTTGTATCTCCACAATATGGACCTTTACGTCGCCAATGTTGGCGATGCTCAAGCAATTCTTGTGAAGTCTGATGGATCGTTGAGGCACCTCACTCAAAATCATGACCCGGCCGAAACGCACGAACGGGCGCGAATTCGTTCTGCTGGTGGATTCGTATCGCGCAATGGAAAACTGAATGATGTACTTCCTGTGTCGCGGTCTTTTGGGCATTTTCCGTTGATGCCTGCAGTTATTGCGGCGCCACATACTGTCCATGTGAACCTGACCGAGCAAGACGAAATGGTCATATTGGCTTCGAGGGAACTGTGGGGATTTGTCACACCTGATTTGGTGGTTGACGTGACAAGGGCGGAGCGCCGAGACCTTATGATCGCCGCTCAGAAAATTCGAGACCTTGCTATCTCCTTTGGAGCTACTAACAAACTCATGGTTATGATCCTTGGTGTTGGTGACTTGAAAAAGAGAGAAAAGCGAATTCGAAATCAAAGTGTCTATATGGGCGCCCCCGACGAGCACCTTATTACAAGTACGAAGCGCCCTAAGAAGCCAGCTAATATGCCCGGCGATTCTCGTCTCGCCCGCTTTGATATTGTGGACGCCCCAGTCGGCGAATTGGCAATCATTTTTACCGACATCAAGAAATCGACAAGCCTTTGGGAAACGTGCCCAGATGCCATGCGCTCGGCTATTCAAATCCATAATGACATCCTTCGTCGGCAGCTGGGCATCATTGGCGGCTACGAAGTGAAGACAGAAGGGGATGCTTTTATGGTTGCATTCTCTACCACTACCGCTGCTTTGCTTTGGTGCTTCAATTGTCAGACCCAACTCTTAGATGCCGAATGGCCGACCGAGATTCTTGAACAACCCCAATGCCAAGTTCAGTATGATATGGATAACAACGTCATCTTCCGTGGATTGTCAGTCCGCATGGGCGTACATTGGGGCGAGCCCGTGTGTGAAAAGGATCCTGTCACTAACCGGATGGATTACTTTGGACCCATGGTCAACCGTGCATCCCGAATCTCTGCCGAGGCTGATGGGGGCCAGATATTCGTATCTTCGGATTTTATGAACGACATCCAACGTAACTTGGAAGTGTTTGCTGATAGTGAGCGTGCTGCTTCCACCGGGTCGGAAGAGAGTTATACGATGGACAGCCTTGGATATAACATCCGTCGGGAACTCCAACAACTCAACAGTCAAGGCTTTGTGATCAAAGATCAAGGCGAGCGCAAATTGAAGGGACTTGAAAACCCCGAGCCTCTATACTTGATTTACCCGCACTCGTTATCCGGACGGTTGACTTCATTGGAACAAAATACCGCGCCCGAGAATGCCCCGACAACGATTAGCAAACACTCGCAACTTGAGATTCAAACCGATTTGATTTGGCGGCTGTGGGAGATTACTCTCCGCTTGGAACGACTCTGTGGTGCGCTGGAATATCCTGGAGAAACGCGTCTCAAGGAGCCTAATGTGGCATTATTCAACGTCGTGAAAAATCACGGAGGAGAGCTCGCTGACTCTACAGTGGTTAGTCTGGTGGAACAGCAGGTGACTCGTATTGAGACGACTATCAACACCCTCGCGATCCGATACATGATGCGGCCTTTCCGACCCGGGGACCGATTAGCAGACCACGCCATGCCTATTGGAGACGTGATGCAGGAACTGAAGACACAACTCGCTGAGTATCGGGCTCTCAAAGAGCAAATTGCTGTCAGTGCTGCTGGCATCACTGGCACATTCACGGGCTACGCGGCGACGGAGATGCAATATCCCAACTCAATCTCGTCGTCGTCTTCGTTTCTTCAGATGGGACCCCCGAGTGACGATGGCAACTAGAGTGATGCTTGCTGGTGAATATATACATGGATGGTAGACCATCTTCCAATTCTTTGTTCGTTTGTGATTTTCTGGGAATTTTTGTTGTTGTACTTTTGAGCGGCGTCTTATTATGGAATGGTAGGTCGCTCAGTAAGTATTACTTACAGTACTTACCTATGCATCGGCAGGAGCCATGGAGGGAGCTTTGATTTAGGTACTTATTTGAGTGTATGCGATTCTGTATTTCTTGATTTTGATTCTATATTTAGCTAGGTAGTACCATCTATTCAATGCAGGCATGATGAATGAAAGAATACCTGAGGAGGTCCCTAAGTACATGCAGGTGGTAAGCTATCTCCATATTATTATTATTGGTCGGCATACACAAAGAAATGGGGCTTAGTCAGGACCATTCATCATGTGACTTGAGTCTGCCTTGCTTGTTCGTTTCTCCGCCGTCATCGCTTGCAACTTTACCTTCCTTTATTATTGCACCCTCTCATCTACAACCTCTCTCTTCAGCTTCAAGGCCATCTGTTCTGAGCCGTCTGCAGGATACCTTCTTTCTCTGGTGGTAGGAGACACTTGTCACATTCATCAGTCCCATTCCACTACGATACGATACTACTCCGTACTGCCAACTGATAGCTGCGCTAGCTCTTGGCCCCGCTCTGTTGCCGGGGATACCGCTTTCACAACGCTCAATCAACCCCATCTTTGACGAATCGAAAACATTACAATTACTTTTTTTAAATTTTTTTTTTTAATTGTCACCACCTCTTGCTTTAATATATCCAGTCTCCTCATTCCTCTATCCAACTTTGTCATCAAAATTCTTCTGCCGTGGTGATTGCTACGCTGATCCTAACCATGGCCGACGAGCTAGATTATCTGTCAGCCGATTTCGACCTGAATTCTCTTACCGTCCCTCGCCTTCGTTCCATTCTAGTCAGCCACGATATATCGTATCCCGCCTCAGCGAAGAAGGCGCAACTTATCCGGATCTTGGAGGAAGAAGTGCTGCCCCAGGCGAAGAACCTTTTACGCGAGCGGGAAAGGGTAAAAAGGACGAGCGATGGGATCACTGATATGGGCAGTCGCGCAACTTCGGTCGTGAGTGATTTTGGCGATCGCAATCGAGATTCAATGCCTCCTCCTCCAACTCCTTCGAGTGTTTCAACCGCAACAGGAGCTAGGAGAGGGCGATCCAGGGTCAGCACTAGAGGGTCCACCGCGGACACCGAAGAAAGACACATGTCTGTCACACCAGCGACTACATCGAAGAAAACACCCGCCAGATCGACAGCGAACAAAAATCGACTCTCTGACCTGGAAGCGCATCATGAGACTCCCGCAACCCCGACTATTGCCAACACTGTCACTCCGAGAAAGTCCACTGCCCGTAAGTTACGGCGAAGTGATATGACGCCCTCCACTGAGCCGGAGCCTGCTCTTCCCTCGATCAAGAAAGAACCTCGGGACGAGAATGTCTTTACCGATGATAACCCGTTCCAGAGTGGAAGCTCTCCGGTCCCTTGGGATCAGAAAAGCAGTGTGAAGAGTGATCGGAAACGCAAAAGTACGTCTCGTGTGTTGGCCGAGAGCCCTGCCTTCAGAAGGAGTTTGCATTCTGGCAAGTCGGACTTGCCTCCTCACCTTGATGATGGCGAAGCGGTTGCATCTACAAGATCCTCACTCGGCTCTCCCTTCCCTAAGTCTCGACCGCCCAAGATAGAAGATTCCGAGTCAGATGAGAGCGAATTCGATGCCGGGGAGGAATTTACACCCGATGAACAATTGGCGCTGGAAAGGGAACAAGCTGAACGCATGTATGCACCAAAGCCGTCTCATCGACGACCCAAGAAGCAAGGGAAATTTAGTCGCGCCGCTCCGTGGTTAGTTATTTTATCGCTCTTCACCAGCTTTGGAGCTTGGTGGCGCAAGGAGAAGATCGAGATGGGGTTTTGTGGCATTGGAAAACCGACCTGGTCTCTATCAGAAACCAAAGTTCCTGAATGGGCTGAGGTGCTCGAACCTCAGTGTGAGCCGTGTCCACCCCATGCGTTCTGCTATCCGAACTTTGAGGTACGCTGCGAGCACGATTTCCTTCTCAAAGCGCATCCCTTGTCTCTTGGTGGGTTGATCCCTTTGCCTCCCACCTGTGAGCCTGATAGCGAGAAAGCTCGCCGTGTGAAGGCTGTTGCGGACAAGGCAATTGAACAGCTTCGTGATCGCCGGGCGAAATGGGAATGCGGCGAACTCGCAGATGTTGGCAAGGAGACTGCAGGCCCTGAAATTAGCGAGCCGGAGCTACGCGAAGAAGTTGGGAAAAAGCGTCGCAAAGGGATGAGCGATGCAGAGTTTGATGATCTATGGAAGGGGGCGTTGGGAGAAATAATTGCAAAGGAGGAGGTTGTGAGCAAAACCAAGCAGTGAGTTCTCTCCTCTAATAACCTTCAAATTTCCTTACCCCCTCCGCCCAGCTGGCTGCCATGCCGATACCCAAAAAATTCATGGTTCTGACGTGTATACCGGAACTAACAGAAGCGACACTACAATCACAGACCTTCATCTGTCCTCACCCTCACCTCGACCTCCATCAGCCGCCTACCCCTCTCTTGCGCCTTCCGCCGCCACGTCCGACTCTCTCTCCTCGCGTATAGACTCCCTCTTTCGATTTTAATTCTCTGCATGAGTGCCCTGGTCTACGCACGTTCCAGAGTCCTTGCGCGCCGCTCCGACCTGGCCCGCGTCCCTGAGTTGGTAGCCACAACGCTAGACCGCCTTGCTACCCAGGCCGCTTTACATGCACGCGGCGATGCCCGGGAACCGTACATTCCGATCGGTCAATTGCGCGACGATGTGCTCCGCACTGAATTAAGGGGCAACCGACGTGAGGAGCTTTGGAAGCGGGTCCTTCAGGTCGTGGAAGAAAACGCTAATATACGCGCAGCCGTTAGGGAGGGTCGTGGCGGTGATGTAGCGCGTGTATGGGAATGGATCGGGGGTATCAGTATTGTCCGAGGCGATCAAGGAGCGAGCAAGCCTCATGCACTAGAATCTCCATCTGCAGCCCCCGAGGACCATGTCCAGCTCGTCGAACCAAAGGATTTGGCGGAGAAACCCAAGGCTTCTCGTAGATGGGACGAGGGAAGACCCATTTACTGATATTATGAGCTATTCGGACGCCCATAATTTCCACTTTTCTCTCTTTAATATCTTCTTTTGGACTGTCCACTTTCAGTGTTTTTCCTCATGTCATGTATAGGGTTGTTAAACCGACTTTTTATTTTTATTATTATTATTTTTTTCCTCTTTTTTTTTAAAAAAAAAAAATAAAAATAAATAATATTTTACCCTTTTGCGTGTAGCTCGCCCCTATTTCCTTTGTGCGTCCTTTTTTTCTTTCCGTGTTTAGTTGAAGGTATCTACGTGTCAGTGGCTGATGGGAACCAAGCTACTCCGTACACAGTGGCCACCAGAAATAGAGGGGATCGGCACAGGCACTATGATGTCAACGTCATAATGGCGTGCAGTCCCGATGGCTCGATCTGTTGAAGAGTGGAATAGAATCGATACCTGAAGAATGTGACACCTGATGAAAGATCCTTCAAGTGTCGAGTCATAATCCTTAAAATGTTAGTGTTTGGGTGTTTTGGTGGTCCAAAGATCCACACCCATGGCAATAAGCAAGCCACTATGCGCCATGAGGGGCAAGCCTGGCATCCTTATCGTCTCAAGCGCTCGTCACGACCAAGCGTGGGGGGAGTAAAGGGGGAAAGGGGGGTTGTCTAGAGAAATTGTGGACTGTAATTTGCCACTGCGGTTGACACGCTGCGTTCCTGTCCAGTCGTTTGGCATAATATCCACAATGTCAATCCTGGCAACCGACAATAGTCGCGACACCATCAATTCCATGTCATCATCATGCCCTGAAGAAAAATATCCTTGGTATTGCTCTGGGAACTGTCTTGGGTGTCTACCTAGTCTAGGTCAATGCCCAAGGCTTGGATCGTCACCGCCATGACTGTATGGAGGACATGACTTTCGTAAATGATCGGATAGGAGTGCAAAGGAGCTTTCGTTTTTGCCGCGCGCCCCACTTGTCGACAGCGTGGTTTGTCCTTATGTCTCAGGGTGCCGCGAATCTGTTAGATTGAAAGCGAATATACCGGTTTAGTTCCATGAGAAGGGGGTAGTGTGTATGCATGAGGTTAGTGAGAGTGGGGTGTTTTTTTCTTGGTACAACGATGGGGAATCTGTCTGTTGGTTTGATTCTTCCTTCTTGTCCTAGGAAGAATCAATGAGATGTGTGAGTTTGAGAGTTTCATAATTGATGAGTATGGAGGTTGTTCGGAGGGAATTATACCTATATCGATCCCTCTGTTCGTCCAAGAAGGGAAGATTGAGCAGCTGAAAGCCACTAGTCCCGCTTGGGCGATAGTCTATCCGGGGATGGACACGTGACTTCGGCGATCTTCCTAAAGTGGTTGTTGTTAATGGAAGACCTCAATGCAGACATTATTAGCTATTATCAACGCTTGATTACAAACCGTGAGAAAACAAGGCCTGAGACAACCGCCTTGCCGCGAAGCAGCAATGATGGTCTGCGCTTGGTTTGCCCCCTTGCCCCACATAGTTCCTACCAGCATACGGCCGAAAAGAAAGAGTCTCGAATGTCCTGATCCCCGCGCCGAGAACTCGCTTCTTCTCCAGACTTTGACATATACTTTCCTTTGTATCGCTACCAGACATCGTTCCCTGGAACTTCATCCAACAATACCATTCAACGTGCTGGTTGCCATTGTGATCGTTAACCTTGCATTTTTTGTGACGAAGCTAGAATGCTCCGACCCAGTGGGCTCAAATAACTGGGGCTGCCTCTTGCTCCCGTCATGTATCGCTCTTCGGCAACCTATCATTTACCCCGGAAACCATATCCGAGGTCAGCTTGTCATCGAATTCGCTCTCAACAAACTGCCCGCCCTTTTTAGTCCACAAACTACCGTGGCTGTCGTGGTCGAATCAGGGAACTTGAATCCAAAAATGCCTTTATTCCTGACCAAGATTCTTCAACCCCAAATCGCGGTCTGACAAGCCATGGAGGGGAAAGGTCGGCGGAAAATTCTGGCCAGCATCAATGAATGTTAAAGAAGAGACTTTGATGAAACCACGGGGTACAATAGAGGGACGAGCATCTTGACCCCCAAGCCTCGCCCCCAGTGACCAAACGACTGTGATTGAATTGATGGAAAGTGTCCGAACGAGGAAATTGGACTGGTGTGGACACATTGGCGATATTCTGCCCAAGCCTGAACACCAAGAAACAACCCCGGTATCCTGCAGAGGGACAAAACTCTTCCATGCAGCGTGTCCTCACACATCTAATCGTATGCAAGGTTTTTTGGAGACCAATCACTATCTCAATAATTGGGAACGTTTACCAGTCTTGTACCGCAATGGGGTCCAGTCGCCTGTCAGTTCGTCTTGTCCATAGCCGACCCATCTAGTCTCCCTGTTTTGTTTTGTTTTTTTTGCCTGGAGTGTGTTGGGTCCACGCATTGTACTACTGGGAGGATCACCTGCCCATGGACAAGTCCCCGAACAGAGAGAATACCCTAAGCGTTTATTTTTATTTATTTTCTATTTTTAAAATTTCTATTTTTTGGGGGGGGAGTTGTTTTTATTTTTGTTTAGTATTATTTTATTTTTCCACCAGCATCCACTACCCGCCCACACGTCGTCTCGATCATCATTTGACGGCCTAGGCCGGTTTCGTGCCCTCGCGAAATACTGCACAGGGACTCGGCCTAGCGCGATCGATTTCACTCTGCCACATGCTCCTCCCTGGTAGGGACCATGCCTGTTGAAGCACTCTACCTAGTATAGATGCACCTCCTCGTGAGGGCTATGCCGTTAGAATTTCTCACCCAGTCCTTTCCCTGGCGCCTTCCTGGTCCGATTCCTGCTCGTTTCTGCCTGTTGTCCGCCAGTGCCAACATCCCCATATATACACTTTCGTGAGACCATGGCCCAACAAGGGCCATCTAGGCCCCTTCGGCCCATTGCCCCGAGGATGGCTCCGGATCCTCCAGCTCCAGGGCCTCCGGCTGATGAGGGCAAGATCAAGAGAGCATCGGCTGCCTGCGGTGAGTGTAAACGCCGACGAACAAAGGTACAACCCCCTCCCCCGCATTTCCTTGCCTAAGGCTTCCTGCTGTGCTAATACTGATATCCAACTGCTGTTGATATGAGCACTATCACCCCTGCCCCTCCTCCCCTTTCCTCATCACTGTTCGTCCTAACGTTATCAACTCTAATACGTTTTTGTGTTCTTTTACAGTGCAGTGCAGACACGACGGGAAGCCCGTGCACTGAATGTGCCCTTCATGGTCGCGAGTGCGTTATCGACGAATTTGCCGACAAACGCCGTAAGGTTGCGGCGAAACGGGCTCAAGAGGACCTTAAATATTACCGTGGGTTCGTGGAGGAGTTGTTAGAAGCCATTCAAATTGGGCACCGCGAGAGCGTGGAAGCGATTATTGACGTGATTCGATCGGGCGCGTCTCATGAGCAGATTCGCACAGTGATCTCCAATTCTCTCGGACGAGACATGAAGGCTGGGAAACGGAAGGCGGCCGATCTGGACGGCTCGATAGTTACAGCGAGGAGCACGCCAGATGGCACCATGTCAAGTCAAACGCCTGATGGCGTGGCCTCGGGGCGAACCCCTGATGGCTGGACATGAGACGAAACAAACTTGGCCTTTTTGGCCGCTTGAATTCACCTAGTCACCCGATACAACCTATCCTGCCTTGCCCACGACCGACTGAACCCTCGGCCCGTTCATAAACTTGCAGTATTACACCACCTTTTGTGAGGCCCCTCGTACACGAATCAATACCCGGAGTACAGACGGAGACGAGGAATAAAGAGGAAGGGAAAGAAGAAGAAGAGGAAAATGAAGAACAACCGAACACGAAACTCCCCCGAAAAAAAACAAAAAAAACAAAGAACACAAAAAAAGAAAGAAAAAGAAAAGACGAGAATTGCTCTCTTGTGTGATTGATTAGCCAAGTTAACATCAGATGCCATCTTTTTTTAGTTGTTTTTTTTCCTTCTCTTTTTATTCAGCCAAAGAAGCGCATCTCCTAACAAAGGCAATATTTTACTGGCTCAGGCTATCAACACTCTTGGAGAGCAGTTCGTGTCCCTTATTATGAATAATCTTTTTCTCTTCCTCTTCTTCATCCCCTTTCCCTTTTCCATGCTAAAAAAATGCGTGGGGAATTTTTGCGTGATGTCCAATGTACGGAGAAAGTGGACGATGGCAACGAACAGCATGGTTAATCCTCCAGGACCTGATGTTGTGTCGGGGCCCTACTTCGCCAGCTCATTTCCCGTCCGCCCCGTTTTGTGAAAAGAGAACACGCAGTTTTGAGGCTGGTGAATATTCTTGACGGCGCTACATCATCTTCTCGCCTCAGCCATTCGATTATGTTCCCTCCGGTACCTAGTACATATTGTATATGAAAGTCGGATGATTGGAACGAAAAAGCACCTCACTCCACCATTCTACTATCTTAGGCATCTTACCCATATGTCAATACTCTTCTCCTGCCAAGGATCGAAATGGGATAAACCGTATGAAGTTCGGGGACGTCCATGGATAAGATTGCTAGACTGGGGGAGTCCTTTTACTATGAATTATACGATGAGTATCCAATATCAAATTACATGATCCGTGCCATAGCCTCTTAAGAGGATTCTTATTGATATATATAGAGGTACTACTAACTTGGAAGTGCCTGCCTTATCTACTTACCTACCTACCTTGGGAATGCAGTGTACTATTAACTTAGGTGCATAATTTATGTTCGGCGATGTCCAGATTAGTCATCAATATGGTCCCTTCCCCATTCGGCGGTGACCTGCAATCTACTTCTTTTACTTCTTTGACTTCTTCTCATCTTCTTTCTAGCTTTCTTCTTATTTTCTCCAAATTGATTCAATATCAATAAGTTGTTCAAATGAATCCAATTTTGAAGGCTATCTACTTCCCCTTATTGTTCCTCTTCTTCCGTATTTACTTGACTTCTCCGGATTCTTCTCTCCATGGTGGAGTCCCAACAACCCCGCACAGCCAGGCTAACTACTACCTAACAGACGAACTAATTAACGAGTTACTAAGAAGCACTTCGGAAATTTCTCCAGCCTTGACTCACATCCTTTTTCTCATGAGTGCATCTTCCCTCCGTGCACTTTTTCTGGCCACTGGCGGAAAACAGTAACAAATGAGACTAATTAACTGACTACTACTGGCTAAATCACGACAACTACTTACTAACCACCACCTTTCATGTGTTGTCTCCCCCGAGCGTTTCTCCGCCTGGCCTAATGACAACAACTCTAATTTCCAGGGTGGACACCCGGCTGCCCCCCGGAAATCGCAGCCCTACCGGAATTCCCTCTGGTAGCCAGCAGTTGTCCGACCCCGAGCGCGGCGACTCACTCAGATTCAGGCGCAAGAGAAAGGCATCCGAGCCCTTAGCAAATAAGGCTCACGGCCCGAGGCAGAAGATCACTCGGGCCTGTGACCATTGCAAGGAAAAGAAAACCCGATGTACTGGAACCCTCCCCTGTGTCAGGTGTACAAGATTGTCCTTGGCTTGTGAATACAACGCCGCCTACTCAAGGGGCCTGCCCCCCGAGCCTCTACCGGCACAACCCTCTGCGGCCGATAATAACACTCCCGCGTTGACCAATCTTGCCCATCAAAGTCCCGCATCGCGCCGTTCTGCAAGAAGCTCTCCCCGAACGGCTACTCCGTCGCATCAGCCGATTTCGAGATTCGCCGTGGAAGAAGTCTCAGACCGCAACTCTCCAGATCCCGTGGCGACGGACTTTGAGGGTAATTATCTCGGACCTTCGTCGGGGGTTTCTTTTCTCAACCGCGTCTGGCGGCGTCTACATCAGGATGAACTGCATACTGTACCGGATAGTCTGCAAAATGAGTCATGCTCCAAAAACACCCCTGTTTGCATGTTTGGCGATAAACCATATACGGACTATCGCGAGACCGGCTTTACATTACCCCCATTTGAGAAGGCTCTGGAGCTTATCGGCGTCTACTTTGATTTTTCTATTGTCACCTATCGGTTTCTGCATCGCGGTAGTGTGGAACAATGGCTCAAACAGGTGTATGAGAGAAGTATTTCATCGTCGACCCTGCCAACTGGCTGTATGGTATCAAGAACTGCCATAATTCTCATGATATTCGCCGTAAGCACGTTGTATGAAGAGCAACGGCCGGGGAACCCGGAAGAGTCTTGCAGTGAAAGGTAAGGATGCGTGTGCTTGAGATCATCCCCAGTAAAGCCGCACAGTTTGACAATGCCTAATATACTGTACAGCGAGCGATGGTATGCGGCGTCGAAATATATGTCTTCCTTGGAATCCGGCCCCCCACGGCTGGAGACGGTTCAGGCCCGACTAGGCCAATGTCTTTATCTCCTGTCCTCGTCGCGGGCTAATGAGTGCTGGTACGCTTTTGGAACTGCCCTACAGCTCGTGACTGCATTAGGTTTGCACCGGAAATGTCCTGCGAAGGTTTCGAAAACCGGCACTACGTATCTGGAGCGGGAGCTTCGAAAACGCATCTTTTGGAGTGCATATACCTTAGATAAATATCTGAGTGTCATGTTTGGAAGGCCCCGGCTTCTTCATGACGAAGATACTGACCAGGAGCTTCCGGATGAGATGAATGATGAGGACATGCTCGAAGAAGACCCGCAGCGTCGCACTGGAACGGCGGATTGCATGATGATCGCTTCAGTTCTACATTACAGGTGAGTATCCTATAAATCTATCCGCTCCCTGGTGATGGCTTTCCAATTTTTCTGGTTGTAAATGTTTTGTTTTCCCATGGTCTATAATGACCTATTCTGTGAAATATATAGACTTGGCCGTATACTCGGTGAAATCTCCCGACAGCTATATACCATCAATCCTCATTCCAGAGAATCGTCACTCGAGACGGCAATACGACTCACATCAGAGCTCGAGAAATGGAAAGAAACTGCACCACCACTTTTTAATGGCGTTCGCCCGTCAAGCCTTATTCCGCCACTGTGTAGACAGAGTCAGGTGCTACAGCTTGCGTATTCGCACGCAATGATCCATGCCACTCGGTCATTCCTGCTAAGTGACTTTGCCGATCGCAGTCACAGATCTGCAGTCCCACAATTAACAGTGGCAAGCCACATTGGGAAATGTATTGAGGCTGCTGAAGATGTGATGAAACTTATAGACGGTTTAGGGAAACAAGGCGTTTTGATCCAATCATTCTGGTTTACCCATTATGTATGCTTTTGCGCCATCTTAGCCGTATACATCTACACTATCCAACAATATCGGTCGACATCGTCGCATCCCGCGTCTTCGGAACATGTGGAAGAAGCCAGCAGGTTACGCTATCTGTTCAACCTTGGAGAGACTTGCCAACAACATCTTGCGGAAGCTACTCGCAGAAACTGCCCAAGTAGACGATACAGTATAATTCTAGAAGAATTACGACTCGAAGTTCACAGACAAGTCGGCTCTTACTTATTCCCGGAACAATCTGGCAACGCACCTGCGTGCTCCCTTACGATGTTGGGCCGAAACAAGGACTTCACCGCTGAACAAAGGAGTGTTAATCAGCCAAACACTGGAATTGGAGGATCGTTCGCCCCAAGCGTTCTAAACTACACGGTTGATTTACAGTCGACAGATTTGATGGATGGTAATGTAGGCCCCGATGGAGACTTTGGGCTTCTGGAAAATCTCGATGGATCAATATGGTGGACCCAGTTGGACTCCTGGGTGAATATATTGAAACTTTTTTGGCAGAGTTCTGGTGCATTTACTAATTATCTCTAGGCCTTTTCGAATTTGCCCAACGATTCTTCGAACATGACACTATAATATATTAATATCGACGACTTGATTAATACACTTGGGTGTCACGTTTGCTACACTCCCTCAAGATGATAGTTATCGAAGCTTGCGATAGATATAATTACGTGCTCTTTGTGGCCCATCATTCTTAGACCTCCTCAGATATAATACTGGCCGTTATCTCTAGGGGCCTATCACGTAACCTACACCTATTCCACCGGCCTACTTTGTCCCTGTAACTCAATGCCAAGGGCTACAAGAGATATCCACGTATTTCGGTCATCTGACAGGTTGATATGGCATGTGCAGTTCTCGGATTAATATCCGAGAGGCTCCACTGTGCTTTTCCGAGTATACAGTGAGCTCATCCCGACTTTGGGGGAATAGAGACCGAACAGCACAGTGGGTGGCTGAATATATAAAATCGCTTTCCCCCTGCTTGCACCCTCCGCCAACCTCAAGTTAACAATTCGGTGTCGAATAGTACTCACAAATTTTTACAACATGTTGTCAGCCATGCCTTCCCAGACATCGGCTTTGCCGGAGGTAGCGGGAGAACAGAAAGATCCGGCTCCGCAGCAGAAACCAGAGAGAGAAGTGCGTACTGTTGATGAGCTTATTCGACATCGTGCAGCCCTAGGAGACGGTCAACCTATCATCTCTTACCCAAAGTCTGGCACGGAATATGCTCACTATCCGCTACGTCAGCTGGACGTCTTTGCCTTTCGGGTGGCCAAGGCATTGCAGTCGCAGCTCCCACCTCGGGCTTCATCAAAAGACACGCCGGCAGTGATTGCAATGCTTGGGCCTTCAGACCTCAATTACCTAGTTATGCTGTTAGCATTAGCAAAGCTAGGACACACAGGGCTGCTACTCTCGACCCGCATATCAGTGGAGGCCTATTTATCCCTTTTGGAACGGACAAACTCAAACAACATTCTTATTCATGGCGCTTTCAAAGATACGGCAGAGGAGATCAGAAAGGGACGATCTGAACTCCGGATCCACGAGATCCCGGGCCAGCAAATCTACGATTTCCCCATATCTATGGATACCGACATCGACACCCATGTCACACCGTGGTTGGACCCCGCCGAAGAAACAAACTATATTGCATGGATCATTCATTCGAGCGGCTCCACTGGTCTTCCTAAACCAATTTTTCATACCCAATTCGCGGCACTGAAGAATTATGCCCAAAATATGAATATGTCGGGCTTCATCACTTTGCCACTGTATCATAATCATGGAATCAGCGTTTTCTTCCGTACAGTCTACTCATGCAAGCGGCTATATCTTTATAACGCCGATTTGCCTCTGACTAGACAATATTTGTTGGACATCATGCGGTCTCATGAACTGGAAATCTTCTACGGTGTCCCTTATTCGTTGAAACTGCTCGCCGAGACGGATGAAGGAATAACCGAGTTGGCAAAGCTGAAGGCCGTTATGTTCGGTGGTTCTTCCTGCCCAGATTCGTTAGGGGACCTTCTCGTTTCAAGGGGTGTCCACCTTATTAGCCATTATGGCTCGTGAGTACTCGATTACATGCTAGCCCTTCTGAGCGATTTGCTAACAAATGTAATATAGAACCGAAACTGGTCAATTGATGACTTCACTGAGGCCCAGGGAAGACAAAGACTGGGACTATGTTCGGCCTACAGAGTCAGTGAAGCCATTCCTGCGATTTGAAGAACGGTTTCCCGGGGTATTCGAAATTATCTGCCTGGACGGCTGGCCGTCCAAAGTCATGACCAACAGGCCCGATGGTTCGTACGCCATGAAAGATTTATTCACGAAGCACCCAACCTTGGAAGCGTATAAATATTACGCTCGACTTGACGACACGATCGTACTTGTGAATGGCGAAAAGGTCATTCCACTCGATCTGGAGGGCCGAGTTCGACAGCTTGGTGTGGTATCGGAAGCCATTGCGTTTGGGTCGGGCAAGGCCAGCATCGGTCTCGTCGTCGTTCGTGGCCCCCAAACTTCTGCCATATCTGATGACGAGCTTGTGGATGTGATCTGGCCGAGCGTTGAGGGGGCCAATGAGGCTCTTCCAGCATTTGGGAAATTGTCGCGCAATATGGTCCTTGTTCTGCCCGAGGACACTGTGTATCCTCGCACCGATAAGGGAACGGTCATCAAACAGGCATTCTACCGCGAATTCAACGATCTGATAGAGAAGGCCTATGAGGTAGACGATGTCATGACTGGAACTCTCGTACTGTCAGAGGAGCAGCTCAGAATATTCATTAAGGAACAGCTTTTGCAGCTCTTGTCACTGAAGGAAGCCTCTCGTCTAACGGAGGATGTGGATTTTTTCTCTCTCGGGATGGACTCCCTCCAAGCCACGCAGTTGCGGTCTGTGATTCTGAAGACGATCGATACCAACGGACAGAAACTGGGCCTAAATGTCGCGTTCGAACACCCCACCATCAAGTCCCTTGCGCACTTCCTCGATGCACTGCACTCCGGGGCTGTGAATGGGGTCGAATCCGTGGAAGACCAAATGGCCCGCTTGATTTCCAAGTACAGCCAGTTTCCGCAGCATAAACCATCTTCCAATGGTCTCACTGGAAGATACATAGTAAGCATATCCCCCACTCATATGTATGAGCCCCCGGCGCTAAGCAATCATAACGATAGGTTGTTACCGGAGCCACAGGATCTCTGGGAAGCCATGTCATCGCACAGCTTTCTACTCTTGAAGACGTGCAAATGATCTACTGCCTCGTCCGCGCCGCCTCTCCAATTGAGGCCTACGATCGTCTGCTCAAATCCATGCAGACTCGCAGGGTTTACAACACTCTCCCCAATGACGCCAGGAAGAAGCTCATCGCGCTCCCATCCGACCTTTCAGACCCTAACCTAGGTCTCGACCAAATAACCTACAATATCATCAGCTCCGAACTCACAGAAGTAATCCACTGCGCCTGGTCCGTCAACTTCAACATGCATCTCAGTAGTTTCGAAAGGGACAACCTTGGTGGCCTACACAATCTGATTAGCCTGTGTCTAAAGGCGCAACGACCAGCCCCCGCGTCGTTCAACTTCTGCTCGTCTATCAGCGCTGTCGTGAACACAGCTACCGACACCGTTCCCGAAGCTCTGCCAGCAAAACTCAGCTACGCCCAAGGTATGGGATACGCACAATCGAAGCTCGTTGCCGAACACATCTGCGTCAATGCTGCGAAACAGCAACATGGGAGGCTATTCCGCTCCCGGGTCCTACGAATCGGACAAGTCATCGGTGACCAGATGCACGGGATCTGGAACGCAACTGAGGCAATCCCTCTGATGCTACAGAGTGCCTTGACAATCGGGGCATTGCCCAAACTTGACGAATCGCCGCTCTGGCTTCCTGTCGATGTTGTGGCGGGCACAGTGGTCGATGTCTCTCTCTCATGCGGCAAGGAGGTCAGTGAGGGCGATGGTGTGTTCAACATCGTGAGTCAGCGGCCCTTCCATTGGACAAGGGATTTGTTACCGTATCTGCGAGAAGAGGGACTGGACTTTGAGGAAGTCGGACAGAGAGAATGGATTCAGCGGTTGAGGGCGTCGAACCCAGATCCCGTCGTGAACCCACCTATCAAACTGGTGGATTTCTTCGCTGGAAAGTATGACACGGATGAGCCGAGGCGGACCCTGCAGTGGTGCACCGAGAATGCAAAGACGGTGTCTACTACCCTGGCTGAGGAGAGGCCCCTGGACCAGGAGCTGGTTGGGAAAATGCTTGGGTATTTCCGGAGCGAGGCTTGGGCTTCAGGGATTTAGGAGAGCTTCTATATTCGACCCGTTGCTAGCTTTATTACGATTGTATACCGTCCTGCTTCTCAACGCACATACTAGTTCTAGTCAACATTCATGTAGGAGGCGACTACTGCAGTCTGCCTCAACATATAGGTACCTACCCAAGGTTCTCTGGTCGAATAACCGCCAATTGGCTCCGAACCGGCACTGTCTTATCCGTTTTTATGTCAGGGAAGCCCTCAATATTGACTCCCTTCTCAAAAACTAAACAGTGGGTTGACCCTCCAAAATGGAACATCCCCAGCTGGTCCCCTTTGTATACTTGCTGGCCCTCCTGAACCGTGATCTCACATGTCGACACCTCTCCCATGCCAACTCCCACAAAGGCTACCACCCCGATTGCCGGGTTATCTGCCTGGATGAAAATCACGGAACGCGTTGCCATAGTGGCCAAGTATTGTGTCGCAGTGAGTTCTTCGTCAGCAGTATTGTTGAGGGTCAAGAATGGCGCTTCAGAAAAGTATGTCCCATTAATCGTAAGCGTGCGAAGTATTGTCCCCGACACTGGCGCATGCCACCTATGATAGCCCAGGGAGGTTAAAAAACCCTGATAGGCCGTCCCCCCAATAAACCGACCGGCCAAGGGATCCCTATCCAGCATATCCAGAACGGAATAGGGTTGTTCCTTGATCCAGAATCGATCCCTCGCTTTGACATTTCGTTGCACGACACTGGGCATTGATTCGCATGCATTGACGATGACTGTGTCGTTTCCCTCGCCTTCAATCGGACGGATTCCGTGACGGAACTCGCGCGTGAAGAAGTCATCCCACGATGTGAAGCCGTGGTACAACGCGGCTGGATCGCTCACATACGCTTCGTCGAACTGGTATGTCGTCGCGCCGCCGATATTGACGGCCTCGGTCAACGCGCGCATACCCACCGGGCCAAACCAGCCGGTGGAAGAATTTCCGAGCACTGTCGCCGATGCCGGGGAATCGAGGAACGCGCCCCAAGCGTCAAGCATTTTTTGAATCATGGTGTTCACAGTTGGGTCTTGGAACACAATGTGTCCGGATGGGGTCCTCATGGGCCAATGCAGAATGGTCGAGAATGGGATACCCGCACGGCCCATTCGGTAGAGGCGGTCATCCCAGGAGGGTGCGGTGGTGAGAAAGTAATTAAAGGTTTGAAGCATGTGTTGGTAGCCTTGAATGGGAGGGATGCCGGGGTCGTCGATACCGGATGACTGTTGTTCCTGGAACATGGACTCAAATAGCATGTAGAGTCGAGCGTTGGTGTCGATGAGTGTTTTGAACTCCTCTAGAACGAGGTGTAGAGGTTGGGGGCTGGATGATGCCTGTTGGATGATGCCTGCAAGCCAACCCTGGGGGAGGGTTGGGCTGGTTGGCATCCATTGCCGTTGGTGTATCTACAGAATCTCAGTTTGGGTGATCATGCAATGACGAACGTACGTAGGTGCAAAAATGTCCTCCTACCTGGTCGTCAAGAGCCAAGCGACTCGCTGAAGCGCCATAGGAAGAGAAGACAACAGGTACCACAGCAGCGTATAGGATATGAGGGAATAGCATGGTGACTGATCGGAACCGCTTAGTGCGTCTGAAATTTGCGAATATTCATAAAGGATCTTCGTGTGGGAGTTGCATTTGGGTCCTTATAAATGACCTTAGTGCTGCGTCCACAGTCATCCGTGTAACCGTGGTGCTGTTTCAGCTGAGGGTTGTCACATCCCCCTTGCATGTATTTACAAGCAAGAGTGGATCTGCAACGAGGCCTCCCCGTGGCCCTAAAAGGCCCCGGACTTGTAGATATATATATACTGTCATAGAATTGCCATGTTTGGACCTGATCCCTAATTAAAGGGCATCAAATTGCGGGGGAAAAAACGTATATACAACTGAAAATATACAACCCGAAAAGACGTTAGGAAAAATCCACCGGAGGTAGGCCTCGTGTCGCAAGGCCGCCATTAATGCGCGCCCGAAGGGACCACAGGGCCTCATCCCAAGTAACAGAGCCCTTAGAGCTGCCGCTTGGGAATTTTGGAGATATATGTGCATTGGAAGCGGGATCCGTCGCCTTCCCGTCTACAACCAGCCACGTCAGCCAACCGATGAGAGAGACAGCCTTGTCAATGTCTTTTTCCTCGACAATGACGCGCTCCAGATACTGAGAAAGAGATTCTACATCGTCACTAAATGGACAATCATTGGCGAAAGCCGCATGCCAAGAACCAATAGCATCGCGCAAGTCAGGCACGCTCGAGAGCTTTCTAGATGTAAATGTCGGTCTTTCTGGTCGAGGGGACAGACGAAGTTGTTCTTCGGGCTGAGGTGGCAGTGCAGGAGTTGAAGATTTATTGTCGGCTGTTTTACCTGGAGCAGGCGGTCTAGTGGTAATTCGTTGCAGCATGCGCATTCGCTTTTGTTCCTCGAGGACTTCTTGACGTATATCCTCGGGCAATTCTGCGAGAAACTCTGCTGACACTTCAGGCGCTTGCGTTGGAGGCGTGAGTTGTCTGGAACGGGGGTGAGGGATAGTTGTGGGGGCTGCAGTTGACTTTGGAAACAGAAAATTTGTCTGTGTGAACGTTGTATTACCAGCCGATGATATAGTGCTAGGACGACCACGTCGCTTTTTTGGTGGCGTTGTCGGCTTTTTGAACACTAAAGGGCCAGAGGATGCTGGGAGAGGTGTTGATACACAAGGCGTTGGTTGGGATGCATCATTAACCCGTGAAGATTTATCGTAGTATCCCATAACTTCAGCTCGCACGTCATCGGGGAGAGCAGCAAGCGCTTCCGGGTCTAGCTGGGATTGAGGAGGGAGCTTGGCGGAGACAGAAAGCTCCGTATTACGGCTTGGGGGGCAAGGGGAGACAGATCGCGAATCTTGTCGAGACTTGCTTTGAGATATGAGTCTCGATCGAATATCGTTGGGTAGTTCAGCGACGACTTTAGGATCTGTCTGGGACGGCATAATAAATTGAGTACCAGATATATTGAGTGGCTTTTGGCTACCGTCCGCCAGTGATGGACCGTGGATGACAGTTTCTGTGTCACCCTTACGAGGGCTTTCCAAGTCATCAGGATCGGTGGGTTTCTCGAGGCTTCGACGAATGGGAGATGCCTTGAACTTGAGCTGCTGTTGGCTACTATCGAATTTGCCTCCCGAGCCTGGCTTCAGCGGTTCAAGTTTCGTCATTTGGACTCCCAGCCCACGTAAATCACCAGGGGTAATCCCGAAACTTCGGAGCATGGAGATGGCCTCTTTGGCAAGGAGATCCTCTGCGTTAGTAGCAACTCCGAGAAGGCAGCTCTTGTTAAAGGTGTCGCACTTCCCATGGCCTAAATGCTTGACTGGCTCCAATGGCGCATCTGCGGACCGACGCATAACTTTCAGCGTTAACTGCTTTCCCTTCACCAAGTTTTCTACCAGTCGGCGATGTAATTCCTCACACAGGGACTTGACGAATTCCTCGGCTTGGTCTTGATTAATGAAGCGAATACCCCAGTTGACTTCAGCAGAAACGGACTTTCGCAAGACCTCATTACCAACTTCGGTACGGTCAACCCCACGAGCGTAATCCCAGAGCTTTATCCCTGTCTTGGGCCCTAAGGTGGAGATAAGTTTCTCTCGTGAAACCTCTCTAATGTCTTTAACTAATTTGACGCTAAGCTCCTCCATCTTAGTGCCAAGACTGTACCCAACTCCAGGCAAATCTCGAACGGAGAGATTACCAATAAACTCGATTACCGCGTCGGGCTTTAATTGGAACTGTCCGGCAGGCTTGGCCTTGCGCAAAGCTACTTTGGCTTGCAAGATGTTGCCACCGATGCCAACAGAGACAGCGCAACCCGTCCTTCCTTTGACAGATTCCCGAAGGTGTTGGGCAATCTCATCGGCTTTGGCCTGTTCTCGATATATTGAACCCTCTGAAACGCCGCGGCCATCAGTACCTCCTACTTCCAGACACTGCGCAGTTATATCTAAAAGTGCTTCATCGATGCTGACGCTTTGAACGGCACCATCGACGGAAAGGATGGCGCTGTAAAACTTCTGACTGGCGTCTTCATAAGCGGGGAAATCATATGGCAATACCTTCAGGTCAGGAGATGCCTGTAAGGCACTCTTCATCCACATGCCATTTTTGACTCCGTGGGCGCGAGCAGCGTAGTTGCAACTGGCAATTTCCGAGCCGTTGCCTGTACCATGAGCAATGGCGACTGGTTTTCCCTCTAGCTCTGGGTGCTTGAGTGTAGACACCGCGGCGAAAAAACAGTCAAAGTCGACGTGCATTATATACCGCCTCGCTCCAGGAACAGGTTTGCGACGCCCGATCTGGGACTGAGACTTTTCTCGGGTTCTCGATTGTAGCTGTGCTTTTAATTCCGCCTTCCATGTTGAAAGGTGATGGAGCCGGGATTCACGATAAAACTGTTGCAAAAACTCTGGGTTGACGACACTCGATTTTCTCATCCGAGGATCCGACAGGAGTTGAGCATTATATTCTTCAGGAGTCATGTCGGGCCTCACGGTAATCGAGTCGTGTCCAGGCGGGGTTGAAACGCGAGCCGCACCAGCTGCATGGTTCGGCGAAATATTATGGGTTTTATCGTGCTCCATCAAGCCAGGAGACATAGATCCTCCGGGAGCAGCTCCATCCAGTTCCTGGGGTGTTTGAGGTGGCCGAAAAGTGGGGGCTGGATTTGGTTCTTCGACTGAAGTGAAGCTGGGGAAGTCACCGTAATCCGACTGTGATTGGTCGACTAGTGTATCGGTAGATGGATGGTGAGGAACATTTCGGGACATGGAGGCGGGACTCGGTGACGTGTTGGAGTTGGTAGGCTCGATCAGCTGAGAGGTATACCAGCTGGAGGCGGTTTGGCCCTTGTAGCCGGCTTGCGGGCTGTTAGGGTGGCTGAGCACTCGCCCATTATCAAATCTCAAAATCTTTTGAGATTGACCTTCATCAACGACTCTGAACAAATCCCAGGGGAGTAGCCGTCCCGCTTTGATACTTTCGACCACCCATGCCGGCTTCACGATGCGGTATCGTCGGAACTCTTCCCTTTTCTTGGGAGTTAATGAGCTGGCGATGATGTGTGTTGCGGCTGTTTTCCCATCAAGATATTGGAGGAATCCACCGCCATGACTGACAATCATGTGATGCAAATCCTGCAGAGAGGGCTGGGTATAACCATTAACATGGGTGACTACGCCCCGAAAGATCGGAGGACAATCTGTAGCGGAGGACCGGATCTCGGAATCTAAGTTCTGAAGCTTGATCTTTTTCCGACGAAAATAGTCGCCGAAGCCTCCAAATGCGGAGCTGTCATACTCCTCGCCAGCCTCAGTATCAAAGGTGTCTGTCTATGTCATGAGTACGATATGTTTATATTGGTGAGGGGCAGAATGATAAATAGAGCATACGAGATTCAATACGTTTGCGCACAGCTGAGGATTTTTCATCGAGACGGGAGCCCATCGTGGGGCGGAGGCAGAAGCATTATACGGATGATGGGAAATGAGTGAATCGGATTGAACGCGATGAGGTATAGAAACCCAAAGAACGAAGACGCGCCCTCTTGATGCGCTATCATGTGACCGGTATCGCAGACCGGATGGGGCGAGCGGTGTATACCGGCAGAAGAATCCGCCGAGGGAGGCGGAAACGATATGATTGGCTGGCAGTTGCTGGTCCATCCAATTTTTTTTTTTACCCCATCAGAGCTTCCATCGACTTTTTCTAAGTGTTTTTGTTTCATCCTCTTCTTCCTTTTTTTTTTTCTATTCCTCTTCACTGATTCACTTCACTCCCTTGACTCCCCTTTTCTTTCTCCCCCCTCCCTCCTCATCTTTCTTCTTCTTTAATTTCATAACCACATAATAAAAATGTCCGGTATCCAACCTGTCGCAGTCTACGGCCTCAAGGTCCCTGCCGGAGGAGCCTTGATCCCAGCGTTGCCCGAGGATGTTCCTGATTCCGATGCTATGGTCAGTCTCGGACAACTTTCACTTATCTAGCCTCCACTAATCGTGATATCACAGTTCCACCTCAGCATGGCTGCCATTGACCCCGATGAGGAACCCGATTTCGACGGAAGTGAGTCTGGCAAGCCCCGGGCCACTCTCAAGCTCATTCGCGCCCCTCCCGGCCTCGAGCTTGACGACTCCGACGATGAGTACGAGGACATTGACTCCGATGATGAGGAAGTCAATGGTGGTCCCAGCGACAAGGATAAGGCCCGTAAGCTGAAGGAACTCGCGGCTCTGAAGGAGATGGAGGACGCAATGGATGACGATGAGGATGAGGATGAGGACGACGATGAGGAGTTTGACCTCCAGGCTGCTATCTCGAAGCTTGTTAAGGGCAAGGGCCCCGCCACTGATGACGATGAGGACGAGGAGTCGGAGGAAGGTCTGGAGCTCGATGAGATGGTCGTCTGCACCCTGAACCCCGATACTGTATGTTCCTTATCTGACACCTCATGGAAGTCTTTACACACTGATACTGATCACCCCTTCAATAGCACTGCCAACAGCCGCTCAACATCACTGTCTCCGAGGGTGAGCGTCTCTTCTTCAAGGTCACCGGTACTCACACCATCTACCTGACCGGTAATTATGTCATGCCTCTTGACGAGGGTCGTCAGCCCTTCGATGAGGATGACGAGGATGAGGATGACTACGACCTCTCCCCCGACGAGGATGAGATTGACCTCGAGGACCTCTTGAACCAGGGCGAGGAGAGTGATGACTTGGACGACTTAGAGAACCCCCGTATCACTGAAGTCGACAGTGATGACGAGGCTCCCAAGCTTGTGGACGGCAAGGGAAAGAACAAGCGCGCTGCCGAGGAGAAAGAGGCTGCTAAGGAGGAGGGTCTCAGCAAAAAGCAGCAGAAGAAGCTTAAGAAGAACAATGGCGAGTCTGCTCCCGTGGAGCAGAAGAAGGACGCCAAGGAGGGCAAGAAGGACGCGAAGGAGGGCAAGAAGGTTCAGTTCGCGAAGAACCTTGAGCAAGGCCCGACGCCCTCTGCCAAGAAGCCTGCCGAGCAGACTACTGGCACTCTCGGTGTGAAGGAGATCAAGGGCGTCAAGATTGACGATAAGAAGCTTGGTAAGGGAAACGCTGCCAAGAGTGGCAACACCGTTGCCATGAGATACATCGGAAAGCTTGAGGATGGCAAGGTCTTTGATTGTAAGTTATTCATTTGCATGGCCGCGTTTGATCGAAGAAGTTCTAACATTTGATTTCCTCTAGCCAACAAGAAGGGCAAGCCTTTCACTTTTAAGCTTGGCAAGGGTGAGGTCATCAAGGGCTGGGACATCGGTGTCGCCGGCATGGCTATCGGTGGTGAGCGCCGCATCTCAATTCCTCCTCAGCTCGCATACGGCAAGAAGTCCCTGCCTGGTATCCCCGGAAACTCGAAGTTGATCTTTGACGTCAAGCTGCTCGAGATTAAATAGAGCCTCGGGAAGTACCGCGTTAGGCGTTGCCTGTGAATATATGGCTATCGCAATATCGCCGCGCTGTACGATTTCTGTAACCGGTCATGTCCATTTTTCCTATCATTTGTTTTGTTTCATTTTTGCTTGATCTTTTTTTTTAACGGTGTTTTAAGGGGTTTGCTTTTGGATGTCGTTATCTAGGGTGATATCCGACTTGTTTATTTCTTGCACAGTCTTTGATGCATCCGACAGCAGGGATGAGGATATCGCCGGTAATCCAAGTCTCTTTCAATGAAAAGTTTCCAAACTTGATCACTTCCTAGTTTTATCCGTTCCGAGTCTTAACTCTTTCCTTCCATGTATTGTGCTTCGTACCTTCTCTCTTTCTCTCCTGCATGAATTCGCAGATATCCATCATATTGATAAACCACTCTCAGGGTGACCCTGTGGACCATCCGATTCGGTCATTGACCCATCCAACCCGGTTCTATAGTATTGTTAAGTTAGGTTGGGAGTGTCCACCATGTCGGACCGATCCACATCGGACACATCTGCGACACAGTCGGCCTCAGCGTCGAAAGAGCGAGTGCGCGCACGCCTCCGAGAAAGCCGCTCTAGATTGCTGTCATTACTGGGTCTCAGGGCTGCGACAAGTGGTAAGGTAGCAGTGTAATTGACAATCCGTTGGCAATATGACTAATAGGAGTGCTCTCTCCAGTGTCGAAAGGCCCTCCTTCAGAATCTGCCCCTGCCTTGATTGCTGAGGTTGAAGCCCCTCCTGGTCCGCCATGCATCTCTCCAAGTACAACTACTGGAGAATATGAAACTGCCCCTGTATCTCCCATCGAGGAAGATCATCCCAGTTCCCGCTTCTCGTTTATTTTATCGCAACAGTCTCGAGGACAGCTGGCGAAGGGTCGACCTAATTCCCATGGGTTGAAACCCCCAGAGAATAATGATTTCATCTCGAGCATGGAAAAACGAGGTATTCGCTCATCTCCTGCAGGATTCACGGAGCGTGTCGCAAGCAAGTTCTCAACGACTTTCGGGAATCCCACTGTCATTCACCGCTCGGATCTACGGTCACGACCAAGCGTTCGTGATGTCCATTTTGAAATGCCCCCTCCTCTTTCCCTTGAAAAGCAGGGCGACAATGCCAATGATACCTCTGATCCTTCGACCCCAACCAGCTGTAGCGATTCTCCTGTGAGCCTGAAGTCGACGCCCCAGAGAGAGAGAGAGAGAGAGAGAGAGACCAACATCGGAATCTCCTCCAATCTTGCTTGGGACAGTGGATAATTTTCAGGAAAATCATCTAGATTGTTTGTCTGCTTCAGGATGGGGGACTGCCAGATCTATCTGTTCGCCACAGAAGAGTGCTTTGCCATCAATTCTTACTGTGGAAGCCGCAGTCAACGCCAAAGTATTTTTTGAAACGTACTTTAGAGCGATCTACTTGGACATCGATCCCCGGGCTCAGAGAAAACGAGAGCTCGAACAGTATATGTTTGGGTTACCTATTGCGCCCGATGAGAAAGCAAGAATATGGAAAAACTGGCGAGATCAGGAACGAGAATACCTACGTCAATGCCGAGTGCTGAAGACCCCCTCGTCCCGTGGCGACCAGGAGGGTAACTCTGTTATCATCGGTGGATTTGAAATTATCAAAACCCTCGGCAGAGGAAGTTTTGGTGTTGTCCGTTTGGTAAGGGAGAGGGGAGACCGTGAAGAGGCTAGCAAATCTGTTACCAAAGGCCGTCCCTTTTCTTTGACAAAGAGTGAACTTGCGCATGATAAAGGTGATCATAAGCAGTCCCGTCGAAGGATCATGACTGGAGTCAAGAAGGATGTCTTTGCTATGAAGGTGATCCGGAAGTCGATCATGATTAGAAATTGTCAAGAGGGCCACTTGCGAGCCGAAAGAGACTTGCTTGTCGCATCTACTACGTCTCGTTGGATTGTTCCCTTGATCGCAAGCTTTCAGGATACCCACTCTCTGTATCTCATCATGGACTATATGGTCGGAGGCGATTTCTTAGGCTTACTACTACGCCGGTGTGTTCTCACTGAGAACATCGCCAGATGGTATGTTGTGGAGATGATTTTGTGCATCGAGGAAGCCCATCGCCTGTTCTGCATCCACCGAGATGTCAAGCCTGACAATTTTTTGATCTCAGCTTCAGGACACTTGAAGATATCTGACTTTGGTCTCGCCTTCGATGGCCACTGGGCTCACGACCAACTGTATTACAACGAGCATAGGTACTCCCTGGTCAGAAAGTTGGGAATCCAGGTGAATGGCGATAGACATGACCAGATAGAAGCAAGCAAAGAAACAGCTACTTCCCAGAACCACTCTGGCGAAGGAGAACTTCTCCATCATACACCAACTACACCTTCTACCGGGGTACTGGGATGGCGTGATCAGCACCAAATGCGAAGATGGGCTAGAAGCATTGTCGGGACTAGTCAGTATATGGCTCCTGAGGTAGTCCGAGGCGAACTGTACGATGGACGATGCGACTGGTGGAGCGTGGGGATCATATTGTACGAGGTAATTAAGATATACATTCTTCAGGGCTTCCTGGGGTCTACAGCTGACGCATGATGGCTAGTGTCTGTACGGCTTCACCCCGTTCTCTTCCAAGGATCGGCAAGAAACTAAATGGAAAATCCATGTAAGTAAAATGTCTAATAAATGGCAATTGAGTGTTTTATTGACCATTATCAAGCACCATCTCCATACCTTACATTTTCCCATACGAAGACCGTCGGACAAGCTCATATCTGCGGAAGCCATCGGCCTCATTAACCACCTACTTCAAGAGAAAGAGAAACGCCTGTCGTGTGAGAAATATCGATCAAATGATACCTTCAACCCCCAATTGGCATCCGCACGTCTCTTCGGTAATACTAACACAAACACGCGCACGCTCAACTCCAGAGGACTCTACGTGTATCCAGACGACGCAGTCGACATTAAGGCCCATCCATTTTTTCGCGGCGTAGACTGGGATGAACACCACAGGTCCCATCCGCCTTTTGTGCCCAAGGTCCGTAGCTGGGAGGATACTCGGTATTTTGACGAGTCAAGCCCGATTGGGGCAGATGATATGCCTATGACCTCCGAGACAGACCCTAGTGAGCATGAAGCATCAGAAGCTGAGGCCGCCAAAAAGGACAGTCCGCAGCCGGAAAACCAGAATCAACGTCTCACCCCCGAAGGAACAACCGCTATCAAGATTACAAAGAAGGACCTGCAGAAGAAAGAGAGGAAACGGCCCCGCGACAAAATTCTGCGCGACAAGAAACTCGCAAAGCCTGTGCTCGAAATGCGCAAAAAGGGTGCCTTTGCTGGCTACACATATCGCCGTCCTAAGGCCGTTGCCATGGCGTTTCGCTCCCAACAAGTCCGTTCTTACCGAACTCAAGGTCAGCTCGTGGAGCTCTATGGTTAGAAAATGGTCTGTTCCCCACCGGTGCGAGGCAGTGACTATAACACCATATATACTTTATCGTTCGATTTCATTTTTATGTGGTGATGCGGTGACGTATTCTTAGTAGAAGAGCCACCCTGGAGTGTTGTCCTTTGTACCCTAAATCTTACAATAGAACAGAAGAGACAAGAGGTAATGGCATCTCCAATTTCCATAACACACCCCATGTACTTTTAGGCAGATTAACTAGCACTTTGAAAAAGAAAAGGTCGCATCTAGGAGGACCGATCGCCGTACAAACCAATAACCTTACTGCGCATGGGTTCGAGTTCCCAGAGAAATGTAACCCATTATTCATCATGATCGTGTACAATGAAGGAATAGGAATCAAAGGTGTCAAAAGAAACTAACACAATTGTCGAAAAGTAAAATGTGGAAGAAAAAAAAAACAATAGTCGATCCGATTGGGTATCATAGTAAAAAAAGAAGACGAAGCCAATATGAGGGGCTTCAGGGAGGAAGGGGGGAGTTTATTTTCTCTCATCAATGGATGGTGTTAGAATTCGAGGCGTGGGATGCTTTATATGGCCGGGGGGGCACCCATTGCGAACGCGGAATCGCTGATACGGTCTTCGGGCTTCATCGTGCCGTTAAGAAGCGGGCAGAGCCTATTTGGATCGAAGAAAGAAAGAGCAGTTAGCTTGGGGCCTTTTCAAACTTGCGGCGTGACTTTTTTGGTTTCTTCTTGGGGGGTTCCTGCGCAGCGGGGTCTGCTTGGTTTGGGTCCATGTTTGGGAGGCCAGTAGGGGCCATGGGGCTTTCCAAGGGAGAAGAAGATGGGGCCAATGTATAATCTTTAGGGGGCCTTGCGGCTTTTTTTCTTCTAGACCGAGATGCACGAGGGGTGGAAAATAGGGTAGGGAACGATGAAGAAAAGAAAGGGAGGGGGTCTCCGGGGGAGGAGGGAAAAGCCAGTAGAGACAAGTCGCTCTGTTGCTCTGGCCGTATATGGACGCACTTTTTGTTGGTCTTAATGTGTCCGACTTGGCCACAGTTGGCGCACTTGCGTTGGGTACCTGCGCCTTTGCCACTGCTGCTAGGACCTCCCTCTGCAGGAGATTCGCCTGCAGATACTCTGGCAGCACCCTTTTGCTTCTCGCGCGCGAAACGACGTTCTTTGTTACGATTAAGGCGACTGAGCTCGGCTTCGAGACTATTTATACCAACGTGTAAATAAAATATCCCCTAAGAGTGAGTAGATCCAATTCGAGGGAAGGGGAACGGACAGTTTCTTGTTGCGAGCATCAACCTCGGGGTCGCCTGTAGGCTGAAGGGAATCAAGTCTAAAACATAATTAGCAACTGAAGATGGGGTTGTCGGGGTAATTGGTGCCACCAACTTGGTGTTAACTGCTGCGAGTTTGTGTCGATGCTGCATGTAATGTCGAATCACCCGGGGGTCCCAGACGAGGGTTTCTTTTTGATAGATCGCGCCTTTCTCGTCTTTGAGTGACCGTACTATCCGTAGGACTTTACCTCTAGAATCGCCCATGCTCATTCTACTGAACTGACTCACGGAATCATCGTGCGGTGCTGGTGTGGGGGCTTCTGACCTAGGGGTGGGCTTGTTGAACTCATCTTCGTTATCTATGTCGCTGTCGTCGTCGGAATGTTCGATGGTCGAGGACAAGCTAGCCTTCTGCGAATCCCAGATCCGTCGGATAGAGGTTTCGTACGACTTTTGTTGACGTGCGACATTGTAACTGTGACCTCCAAGCTCCTTCAGCCTTTGGGCGTCCAGCTTGTCCTCCACACTCTCACCAACAGCCTTAAAGCCACCCTTCATCGAGGTCTTTACGAAACTGAAGCCCTCTCCACGGCGAGTAGGGTCTCCTTCTCCGTGCAGTTTGAGCATTGCCTTCCCTTGGGATGCAAGGAGGAAATTCCGAGTGATCTTCCAAGGAGCCATCTGCTGCTCAAAACTTTCGCCCTCTGCATCCTCGTAATCATTATCACCACCACCATTTGCTGCACCAGGATTGTCCGTATCGCCTCCATAGCCAGTGTCGTTGAGATGCTGTTGGCCAACTTGCATGGACTCCAGGAGACATACATCCTCTGGCTGAACCCATGACCGGATAACGTCCTGTTCCGGGACCGGTTCGATTGGCACCCAGTACTTGGAATCCTTGTCATGTTGAAGGAAGTCCTTCACCTTCTGGCGGTTTTGCATATCGGTTGTCCCGGGTATGTGGGCCGTGACCTCACTGATTGCGAGTCTCAACTCTGGATTCTTCTTCAACAAGCGGTAAACAAGCATTCTCATGCGGTTCTTCGAGACTGTCGTCACTTTCCGGGAATGTGGTCCAGGAATATCCACAGAGGGAAATTGTTGACCAGCAATGTACAGGTTTTCGATGTTTCTGATAAAATAGTCACTACCCCCTGAGCCGGTAGTGCTGCGAACAATCAAGAAATCGGTCGATTTACCCTGATGCGGGAACAGTGGCGCTCGATACATGGAATTTGAGATAGCGGGTGTAATTTCGCCTGGATCAACATGGCCGAAGATCGAGAATGGACTTTTATCCTGTGGAAGCAAGACCGCGGTTTCTCCGATATCCGCCTTTGGGCGTGATGTTTCATCCATGCTTTTCCTGCGATAGTAGTTGATAAAGCGGTTGGCCATGCCAAAATTAGATAACGACAGAGGAACCTCTTCTGAGTATTCGACCAATAGGGCACTAGAATTGTCGGCCATTGACATTGCTTTCGTCGAGTCGTAGAGACTCTTGACATCCTTGCCCTTTTGGTGCTTGCGCTTGAATAGATTAATATTTTTGAACCAAGAGGTCTGGCCCGTTCGAAATGATAAAGCGGGTCGATGAAACGATCGCGCCTCTGCTTTGCCAAGTTCCGTCTTGTAGTAAGGCCATTGTAAACGAAGCGCTGGCATACTATGTTCGAGTGTGACATTGCCGAGAGTACTCCGGACCTTGTTCTGATGATTCTGCTTCAGCATTTCATACGCTTGATCATTGGAGACATTGTAACGAGAAGTTATGCGGCGCGTAACATTGACATCCATATCTTCTCGATTCATGGATTTCAATGCCTTCGGCTTTTTCTGTGCAGCTGAGTCTGGACCGCGCTCGTCGAGAAGGATATGTGGATCGTTCATGTCGATGGTGACCTTTTGGGCAACTCGGGATGTTGCTTGCTCAGGGTCGTCAATAGTGGGCAAATCAATGTGAGAAAACGCAATTAAATCGGCCGGATCCCTGCCTAACTTGCGTTTTTTCGCAGGACGAGTAGTCTCCATCAGCCAGTCGTTCTCGTCATCTTCAACGGTATTTTGAGCTGGAGGTGCATCGATCTCCATGAAGTCATCTTCAACATCCCCTGTAACATCCCAATCCGTACAAACTACACGGAGATCGTTTAGGGTAATGCCTCCGGGCAGAACTTCATCATCGTTGTCCGCATCAAGGTCGAACTCTTCTTTTGTCTCTTCCTTCTCTTCCTTGGCTTCTGCGGTGATTATAACGAGTCCCAGATGGTCCGACTCCAAGGTGCGCTTATGTGCTTGACCGCTTGACTTGAAGGCTCTTTCTTGATCCTGGGCCAGCTCAATATGGATCTTGCTGGGTAGTACGGCTTTCGGGGGTTTGGGTGGCTGTTTGCCAACCAAGTGAGCCTTTTTGTGAGGAATAAGTTCGAGGAAGCGGGGAAGAGCGCTACGATCGAACTGAGGAAACAGTGAATGCAGTAGCTCTTCAACATTCTCTGGCGGAGCCGGGGGGTTATCAGGGCCGACGGTGGACATGGCAAACAGCGCTTGTTGAAGTTTCCACGCACGGAGGGCGACGGGATCCATATCATCGCCGATAGGAGTTAGGGATCCATCGGCATCACTCATATGCGGTTCTTCTTCATCTTCTTCCATCGGTATGGGTTCTGGGGCAGAGACTGGGATTTCGGGTGGCGCTGGGGCCGCAGGCGGCTTTTCATCTTCCTCAAAAAGATCTCTAGTGTGGTCGACATGTTCACCACCTGGTGATGATGGGCCGCCAAAAAGATCATCAAGATCATCGGGCGGGGGCTGGTCACCCTCACCATGACCCCCAAATAAATCTTCTTCATCGGCTTCGAAAAGACCCTTGTCTCCATCGTCTGGCACGGGCGCTATGTCGTCCGCAGAAAATGGTGCCTTCTCTTCTTCCTCTGGAAGGTCGTCATCATCGAAATCTTCGTAATCCACGGCATCATCAGCCTTCTCCCCTGGCTCGAGATCTCTTTGCAGAAAGTCGAACGACATGCCACCCTCCCCGGGCGGATCGTTCATCTGTCGCATAACATTTTCGAAGTCGGCATCTTCAGGTTCGGCGGATCCAGGTCCGGTGGCGTGAGGCATATTGAGTAGACGGGTGCAAGAAAATCGGGAGAAGGATCAGGAAGAGTCACAAAGTCGATGGGAGCGAGGAAAATGGGCGAAGGGAGTCAAAAGGCGCAATCGGCGAGTGAACGATGGGTGAATGATGGATGCGCGTCGAGAGCCGGTGAGGGCTACCGGAAACAGGCGCGAATACACGACATATGAGGAGATCTGAGAGAATCCAGATGAGGAGGAGTAAGCAGGAGGGATGGTGGCGGGAATAAATAGACGCGCGAGTGGGTTGTGAGCGGTGGATATGAACAGGAAGTAGTGAGTGGGCGAGAAGGCGGAAGACAGGAAGTATCCCACTAGTCCTAATCAGGTAATCAGCTTCACTTATTACCTTCACAGCCAGATTTATTATTGAATATCGAACACAGCTAACTTATATGTGGATGAAGCATAAGGTGTCAGAAACCATTTTCTTTTGGGTACTTCAAATACATCAGCTGACAATACGCCAATATATCGAAATCTGCACCCAGTCTATTAGTCGCCACACTATCATTTGCTGCTCCTATCATACATGCAAATCCATAACAAGTTCCTAGGTAGGTAAAAATATTATACAATCTCCCGATAGATAAGAAAATAAAAAGACAAGTAAAATCAATACCAACACCAAATTCAACCAGCAAAATCATTAAAGGAAGCTCAAGGCAATTGAAACCCGCCGTAGTATACACACAACGCCTTGCTCGAACCATCGATGCAATAATGCATCACCGATGTCTTATGTCCGTCCTTAACTACTTTCGCAAGTTGTCGAAGATCTGATGTTCGAGGTAGAAAGAGAACCATGTGTTCTGTGAAAGCGGAGTATTCCTGGTATAACGTCGCCAACGAATATGGCTGCATGGTCCCCAGGTTAAATACCTTATCTGTGCGGTATCCGGGCCCTATACACACCAGAGATCATCATTAGCATGCACAGAGAGAGAAAGAGGTGGGGGGAGAGGTAGTAATGAAATAATGAAGCATGGACGGTTTGAACATACCACCCCAGGGAGGACTGGCAAATATCACACTATAGGGCGCCAGGTCCTTCAACTGGCTCTTCAGAATTTCAAAGCAATCACCTTCAAACCAAGTAATCTTATCTTCAACTCCATAGACCTTTGCATTATGCTTGGCACATAGTAGAACGGCAGGGTCTTTCTCAATCGCATAAATGCGCTTCCATTTCCCAGACCGCGCGAAAGCAATGGTATTGCCACCAGCACCAGCGAATGCATCAATGAGAATACTCCGGCCTGCGGGGGATGAGCTACTCATGTGCTCTGCAATCTTACTATAATGGCAGGGTGAACACATGGCTAAGACAGGAAGACGAGTGACCTCACTTACCTGGCAACAGGCTCCGCCGTGACTCCGTACCAGGCTTCATCGGTCAGCCAGACTCCCTCGTCATAGCGATGAAAGATATTGTACCGCTGTCTCCAATAACTGAAAAAGAGTCAGTCAGTAGAAGCGAGAGTCCAGGGGGGTATGTTTGTACTTCTGAATATCCCAAGGGACTTCCTCGAGATGATGGTAATGGTGGACCTCTGGTGGGGGTTGATCGGTATTAGTAGTCATGATGAAGTGGCAGGTTGGATACACATGAATGTATTTTGGATGTTTTCGGTATTGTGGATATTATTCAAGTGAGACGATTATGAGCAGCATGGTAGACGGAGAGAGAGATTTAACGCAGTATAGAAGAAGAATCCATGCAGGAAAATGCAACAATCGCGATAAACGGACTGATACCGATAGGCGGCGGTGTTTGATGTGTTTGCAGGGTCCGTATCAGGACAGCTCTCCCTCCTCTCCTCCGTCATGTTTACTCCGTCACTATTGCTATTTCTACGACAACTTATCGCTTTTCATATTCCTTCAGTCCCGATTCATCTTCTTCAACCCTGATACAATAAGTATCATGTTCGGGGCTTTAAATCGTTTCATTGGCCGGCTGGATTCCGAGCCTGTCCAAAATCCTCGATCCCCCAACACCGACGCCTTTGGTTTTCAGGTGCTCCGCAACAAGGACGCCGAGCTGCCTCTCGAGCCTTGGTTTGACTTTATTGTCGGAATCAATGGGCGCCTTATCGTAAGTTATCACGCCCTCGCTGTTTTCTTTTCCGGGACACTTGTCTAATAGGAAAGCTTGAAAAGGATGACCCAGACCCGAATCTCTTCGCCACGGAAGTGCGCAATTGTGCCGGCTCAGAAGTGACATTAGAAATTTGGAGTGCAAAGGTTGGCTAACACAAGCGCCACATTATATTTTTTGCTCTCGCTATTATTATGTCTAATCATCTGCGCTGTAGGGTCAGAAGACACACACCGTCTCCATCCCCGTGCCTCTCTCGAACCCCACGCTCGGCCTGGCATTGCAGCTGGCCCCTCTCTCGTCGACACAAAACATCTGGCATGTTCTGAATATTCCCTCACCTTTAAGCCCGGCATACCGTGCAGGCCTACTTCCTCACTCAGACTATATTATTGGAACGCCCAGTGGAACTCTGCGAGGAGAATCCGCCCTAGGGGAGCTAGTGGAGGACCATCTCAACCGAACTTTGATGTTGTGGGTGTATAACAGCGAGTTTGATGTGGTACGAGATGTCGAGCTGGTACCCACCCGCGGCTGGGGAGGAGAGGGTGCACTGGGTGCCGAATTAGGATTTGGGGCATTACACAGACTCCCTGTCGGACTAGGCGAGGAAGTAGAAGGACCCGGAGAAGTCGTTTTTGAGACACGTGAAGATGGCACGTCGACCCCCCTCATAAACCCCGCGCATTATGCCTCAGGTGTGACACCAGCACAGCCTCAAGTAGGAGGACAGTTCCTAGTCCCCGCAAATATGTCGTCCCCGCCTCCTTTCTCACACGAAACGCACAATGTTGTGAGGCCGTCGCAGGGTACAAGACGCGCCGCCAAAAATCGTCATGCTGGCACATCACCCAACCATACACTTGATGATTATTTCGCCGAGGGTGAGCAAAAAAGCAAAGAACAGGATTTTTCACCATCTCGCAATGGAACACCGCTGCCTCCACCGCCCAAGGCCGGCGTACAGCCCCCTTCCGCGTACGAGGGTATGGTGCCACCGACGGCCGCCGAATAATCCAGACGCGAACTGTTGGAGTATCAAGAGCTGGTATTCGGGTTGTCCTATTTTTCGTTTTTTCGTGTTTCTTTTTATTGTATAGTATCATGTGTCTTCGGAGTTGCGATGGTTTAGTGGACTATACCATGATGTTAAGATATTTACGATTGAAGTTTCAATGATTCTAATCCCTCTATCCACTTACTTGTGCTTGGCTCTTGTTACATGGTATCCGGACGTATCGAAAAATGCTAAGTTGTTTGAATCTAACTCTTAGAGTACACATGTGCAATGGAAACTGTAAACCATCCCAAGGCCCATATCGCTGGCCTGGCGCGGGGGGGGACCCAATCGCATCCGCTACAAACACAAAGAAAATCGAACACAGAAAGAAGGGTAGACACAAAAGAAAAACATAGTTCTAATGGCCCTTGCTGACGACCTCCTCCAACTTCTTCCGGATGTCGCCGATCTTATCCTCCATCATGGCGCGCGTCATGGCGCTGTGGGCCACGCCAGTGGTCCAGATGTGCTCGGCCCTCTCCCGGAGCAGGAGATGATTCTCCGCTACGGCAGGAACCTTCTTCTCGTACTCCCAGGCGAGGTCGGAGATGTTGCGCATTGTCACGGGGAGGAGGGACCAGGCGGCAACGGTACCGAAAGCAAGCGGCGAGAGCGTACGGAGGAAGATGCCTCGATTGCGCGACACAATAGAACCGGCCATAGCGGAGACAATCACATAAACACCGTCAGGCATCAGACGCTCGCCGGACTCCGGGGATGGGGCCAGCGAGGCCATGGTGTTCGTGAAAGCATTCTCGATGTGGAGGGCACGAGAGAGCCAATCATTGAAGCAGTTCTCGGCCGCGAGGGAGTGGGAGTAGATGAAGAGACGTGCTTGTCGGACCTGGGCGGTCAAGATATCTGTGGGAGTGGGGGAAGACGAAGGTGACTGAGAAGCAGGAGCAGAGATGACTGGGGCGACGGGCTTAGGAGTTTCGGGGATGGCGGAAGGATAGTCATCGTAGATAGGTTTCCGCTGTTGCAAAGAAGGAAGTTTCAGCAAATACCGGTCTAAGAAAACCTGTTCCGAAAGCTTCGTTCAAACATACCATGTCCTGGGGTTCTTCGGCAAAAGCAGTGCGCCGGGGATAGAAGGCAACACCTCCAGCCAGAAGAGTGGCAGCGAGGGGGGCCACGGCCCGCTAAGGAGAGGTCAGAAAAAGACACTCTATGGTTAACAAGACGAACAAGACCAACCTGGTTCAACATTGGCCGGAAGGACATGGTGTGGCGTGTCCAATGGGGAGGAGGAAAGAGGGCGAAGGTCGGTAGAGAACTTGACGATGTTGGAGATGAAAGTTGCGAGTGGATGAAGAACGGAAAGCGTGACCTGCGCCAAGCTTTTTTCGCCGCGTTTCGGCTGTTGCTGGTCGCTGCCGTCATCGTCCGACTTTGTTCTTCTCATTACTTGCTCTACACAACATGACCTTCTCCCTCTCACCTCCAACCTCTTTCCCTCCTTCTCATGGGAGCCCACATCTTTGTGCCGCTGCGCTCGCGGCCATGGACCTGTCGCACTTGTCTTCAGCGTCTGCAACTCTCCTCGCGGCGATCATTGAAGACAGCCGCATCGCCTTCTCCACAATTTGACCACCTCCCTTCCGCGTACGATACTCAGAAGAAGTCCACGGATGATGCTACTCTGCGTCGAGTTTTCGACTCCCCACTCTTCTGGAAAGAGTTTTCTCAAGGCAGTGGCTCAAACGCGAAGCCTAGCGGTCTCGTCCAAAACCAGTACCTCACCAGTCCGGACGGTTTTCGAACATTCGCCAGTGTGTCATTACAGAAATGCCAGGCGATCGTGAACAGAGTCTTAGCCGCGTCGAGCTTGGAAGAATACCGTCATATGGCTCGTGATCTGGACCGACTAAGCGACCTCTTGTGCCGAGTGATTGACCTATCGGACTTCATCAGAGTCATCCACCCCGATCCCCAAGTGCAGGAGGCGGCGACGCAGGCGTATGCGCTCATGTTTGATTACATGAATGTCCTGAACACCACCACGGGGCTCAACGACCAGCTGAAGAAGGCTGCGGCCAATCCGGAAATCACAGCTCACTGGTCGGAAGAGGAGAAAATCGTGGCTCAGATTTTGATCAAAGACTTTTCCAACTCTGCCATTCACATGCCCCCCAATGAGCGTCAGCGATTCGTCAATTTGTCCAACGAAATCAGCCAGCTCGGGTCCAGCTTCGTCAATGGGGCCGAACCTGCCAAATCTCACGTGACCGTCACCACCAACAGCCTGCGAGGGCTTGATCCGCTTCTGGTCCAGCAGATCAAGCGATGGAACCGGACCGCATCCGTTCCCACCATGGGGATGATCCCACGACTGGCGCTACGATCGGTTCATGACGAGAATGTCCGTAAGGAAGTGTACCTAGCTACTCGGACTTCGAGTACTCGCCAAATCCAGCGACTGGAACAACTTCTAGCTAAGCGAGCGGAACTGGCAAAGCTGTCCGGATATGCCAGCTTCGGGCATATGACGTTGGGTGATAAAATGGCGAAGAGTCCAGAGGCAGTCTCGAACTTTCTCACATCGCTAGTAGGAAGCAATCGAGAATACGTGCAAGAAGAACTTGCCAAATTGCAGAGGATGAAGGGGTCTTCCCCGATGCAGCCCTGGGACCATGCATATTACGTGCACCAGCAAGTGGGGCAATATTCGCAAGCTCGCCGATCACGGGAGCTGAGTGCCGTTCCCGAATTCTTTTCTCTTGGAACCGTGATGCAAGGTCTATCCCGATTGTTCGATCGTCTCTACGGAGTGCGTCTTGTCCCGCAGGAGACCGGATCGGGAGAGACTTGGAATCCCGATGTCCGTCGACTAGACGTCGTGGACGAGGCAGAGCGACATATCGCCGTCATCTACTGCGATCTTTTCTCGCGGCCCAACAAGCACCCGAACCCGGCGCATTTCACCTTGCGATGCTCGCGCGAGATCTCTGCACAGGAGGTGGCGGAATGCGCAATGATGGATGAGTCGGCCCATCCCAACGACGGCATGGCGACAGCAATTGACCCGCAAACCAAAACGCTGCGACAGCTGCCCACGATCGCGCTCGTGTGCGATTTCCCCGAACCTCCAGACACCAACGCTGGGCGCCCGTCACTGCTCAGTGAGCATAGCGTACGCACCCTGTTCCACGAAATGGGACATGCGCTGCACTCGATCTTGGGCCAGACGAGCTTGCAGTCGATCTCAGGAACGCGGTGCGCCACTGACTTCGCCGAGTTACCGTCAGTGCTGATGGAACGGTTCGCCACAGCGCCGGAAGTGCTGTCGATGTACGCCCGCCACTGGCAAACTGATCAGCCCCTCTCCGAAAGCATGATGCGTAGCATGGAGAAGGACCGCACGGCCCACGGATCGATATATGGCGCGGTGGAGAACGAAGCTCAAATTCTCATGGCATTGGTTGACCAGGCGTACCATTCGCTCCCAGCTGAGGCGGCCGGCTCCATCGACAGTACGGCCATTTATCACCAGGTCTCACAGACACACTCCACCCTTCCCGACCCATCCGATACGCGGCCGCCGACGTCCTGGCAGGGATTCTTCGGTCATCTTTACGGGTATGGTGCGACGTACTACAGCTATATTTTCGACCGGGCGATTGCGAATAAACTCTGGGAGGATGTCTTCCAAAGTGGCCACGCATCGGTCGATCGCAATGCGGGCGAACGGTACAAGAATGAGGTGCTGCGCTGGGGTGGCGGGCGCAACGGCTGGGACTGCGTTGCAGGCGTGCTGGGAAGTGGCAATGCAGCCAATGCCAACGGAAGGTTAGTTGAAGGCCGCGACGAGGCCATGCGCGAGGTAGGACGATGGGGGTTAGGCCGGGATGGCGTATCTGGATAGAGCATGCATGGCGTCTAGAAGGAAGGGTATACCCAGTTCTAAAGTCTATTATTATTATTGTTGTTATTGTTATTATTATCATAATCATATATATCATGAGGTATATATATTTGGCGGTGGGAAGAATGGAAGAGTTGGGATGTTTGTGTACAACATAAGAAGTTTGATTGTTTATGGCCTCGCATAACTCATATAAACTACCTAAACCACGTAGAGTTACCCTATTATAATAATATAATCCACATCCATCAAGGATTTCATCCCCGACAGTTACACACGCCATGTCTCACACAGCACCCCGTTTAGGCGTTGGCTGGCCCGCTGACTGTCCAGTAGACAAAAAGTAACATGTCTTGTACGACTTGCCGGTTCAATAGTCTCATCATCAGGGAGAAAGAAATGCATTCGGTGGGTTGTACATACGTGGGCTTCTGATGGGCATAGATCAAGCCAACGCCTTTCCCCCTCCCCCCCAATTTCCCTTGCATTTTAATCTAGTTAATTTATTCTTGATTTATATATTATTTCTAACCCTAAAGTTATATACGCATCCCACATGAACTCTGAATCTTCGCTCTTGTCGGCTGACCGAAAATGAATAAATAAATGAATAAATATCAACGAATATAATCGTCCTCCACCCCCCCCCCCCATCTTCCTTCTTTTTATTTTTATTTTTCCAAACCAACTTCTTCTTCTCTTCTTTTCTCTATCCATATACCAGGAGAGAGAGAGACAGAGAGCATACAATAAAATCAAAATGCGATCTATCAAAATCACCCCCGACAATTATTCATTCACCACAAACACAACTAACGACCCCGAACAACAAGAAAAAGAAGAAGGAGACAAAGATCAGGGAAAACACCAATCCCCACCGCTCCTCCATCGTAAACCCACCCTCAACAACATCACCAGATGGGTCTCCCGCCGCATTTCTCGCACCAAGTTATCGCCGATCCTCCCATCGTCCACGACGACGACAACACCTCCAGCTGCACGACGCAAGGGCCGGAATAAACTTGCAGAACTGGCCACATACCCTAAGAATAGTAGCATCTACACCGACAGTGAAGACACCGACGAAGAGGGATATCCCCATTCATTGCACAATATATCACCCCATACAGATACCGAAGACGACGACGGCGACGAGGACGAGGAACAGCTCGCTGATTCCTACGCAGCATTTTGCCGGGCATTTACCACAGGACATGCCGAGCGTCACTACTACTACCCATATTCGACACCATATGCATATTCCGGGGAGCGATACTACCGGGGAAATGAGAGTGTGGGGGGAGATGGGAATGGGAATGGGGGAAACCGGATTCAATGTTGGGGAGGATTGGGAGAAGAAGCAGAAGACGTGGTGAAGGAAGTTAGGGCTGGGATGGAAAACGAGGAAGAAACCTTCATTTCGACTCCAACGACGACGACTACGACAACAAGAACAGACAGTGACCCACAGACCGAGGATAGGGGTCCCCATGCATTATGCTTAGCACTGCCTACCTCGGATCCTTGTGAAGATGACCATGAATCGATGGAGTTTCGTCCACTCGGGTCATATGGATATGCGCCTCCCCCGCCGCCGACGCTATCGCCGCCGCCACGGATCCTCACCCCGGCCATGTATGTGGAGACTCAGCGAGTGGAACAGGAGAAACGGTGGAGGGGTACTAGTCAGACGCAGGGACAATTTTCAACACAACAGCCGGTGCGGTTGGGTGTTCATACATGGTTGAGTCGGGTCAGCTGCTGGCGTCGCTGAGATAGAGACAGAGAGTGTAGATACATATATTTATATCTATACATTTCACGAATTTGCACAAGACAAAATATGGTCAACAGCGGTATCAACAGTTGGGTAGAATTGAACAAACCCCCTGAATGGACAAGAGGGATGGATTGACAAAAAACCTGGAAGTATTCTTGGGCACTAAAGCGTTGGGAGGCCAATGGGATCTCCCCGAGGCGGCGCCACGACCGCAAGGACCATTACAAGAGAGGCCAGAGATATCACATACATGACATTATGTCCGATGAACCTAGAGACATCGTCTTACCCCTTCCGGGTTAGTGCTCACGGCGCATTCAGGGAAAATCCCCAGCAAGGCTCTTCACGAAAAAATATTATCGTTGGTATAGGTACAGACATACAGGGTAACCGATGGATACTACAAAATACCGGAATGGGAATCAATCCAATCAAGAAAAGAAAAAAAAAAAAAAAAAAACAAACAAACAAAACAAAACAAAAGAAAGTAGCCTGGACCATTTCACCATTTCATCTCAAGACATCGGCTATCATGATCCTTCACCAGTACGACTCTCTCCCTGTCCGTCAATTAATCGCTCCGGTTGCGGAGTGGATGTGAGGCTCCTCGCATCGGGTGTCGCTCGTTGCGATAGTTGAGCAAGTTCACCGATCAATCTAAAATTCGTTCCGTCAGCAAACTTGGGTCTGGTAGAAAGGGGCAGGAAAGGGCCTGTTACCGGCGATGTTCGTCGTACCAGTCATCATTGGCCGTGCGAATGTGTTTAAGCTGCTCCTGGATGCTTGCCATCTAGAAGACGAAAAAAAAAAGGACCAGATTAGCATCAATTCGTCCAAAGGGAACGGTCTGTCAGGTGAAAAGGTGAAAACCAGGAAGTCCTGAAGAGCCAGACGACGTTATACGGGGAGGTCCCACCGTTCCCTCAATAGATGAACCAAGATCCTCACCTTCCCCGGCCACCGCACCGGCGTCCCCTCCAGCCGGATTCTGCTCGTCCTCGGTAGCCCATCGGCTACCTTCCAGCCCGGTGCTACTACCGTTGTTCTTGTCGGCCTTCAGCGCGGCCAGCTCAGCTTCAAGCTCACGTACTCGCTTGCGACTACTGGAGATGGCCGCATCCACCTCTTCAAGTTGGTTGAGGAGCGATATGTTCTTATCAATCTGATCGTTCAGGTTCTTCTCACCTTTCGATAGCTCGTCGTCCATGGCCTTGTTCTGGTTGTTCATTGCCTCGAGATCGCCAGTGACGGCGTCATACTTAGACTTGATCTGGGAAAGGTCCTCCTGTGCCGTAGATAGCTGCTTCAAGACTGCCTCCAACTCGGAATTGGTACCTTCAGAAGCGCCGATGGCTTTCTCTAGCTCCTCTGCCTGTTGGGTCACGGATTGTAGTTTTTGCTCGAGTTCATCTTTCTCGGCGGTGGCCTTAGAGAGCTCGATAGTGTGTGTGTCCGCGAGGGACTTGGACTCGGTCAGAGACTGATCTGCATCGGCAAGTCTCTGCTCCAAGTCCGCAACAGTTGCCTTCAGATTATCCATGGCAGAAGTGTCTTGAGCAGCAGCCCGAGCTTGGGTCAACTGAGAGTTGGCCTCCGCCAGAGCGGTTTCATGGGCCTTTTCCAGTTCATCGAGCTTGGCCTTGTTCGTGGACTCCAAATCGTCGCGAACATTGGACAACTTGGCTTCGTGGGCATTTAAAAGCTCCTCGATGGCTCGACTGTGCTCCGCATCAGTTTCGGCAGCCTTTGAGGCCTTCAAAGCCTCTACTTCAGCCTCCAGCTTGGCTCGAGTATCATCGGCTTCTTTCTGCAGATTAGAGATTGCCTTTTCGTGGTTCGCTGCCTGGATTGCAAGCTCCTCTCCACGGAGCTCAACTTGGGCAGCAATCTCGCCGGCATGCCCCTCACGAAGGCTTTTCAACTCTGCTTCATAAGATTCCACCTTTTGTGTGTCACTGGATTCGAGATCGCGATTAGCGGACATAAGCGCGTCGTACTTGGCTTGGAGGTCCCTGAGAGCCTCCTGATGGGAGGCAGAAGCGTCGGTCACGGACTTCGCAAGGGTCGCGGCATGCTCAGTCTTCAATGCTTCAAGAACTTGGGCGTGCTGCTCGGTGGCCGCGACAGATTCCTGGCGGTGCTTCTCAAGAGCGCTTTCTGCCGCCGCAGCCTTGGCTTCTAGATCTTTCAGCTGGGTGTCATGGTCAGCATCTTTGGCCTTGGAATTGGTTTCAATAGTAACAAGGCTTTGCTGCAGTGCCTCCACCTGCTCCCCTTTGCTCTTGATTTCCTCTTGAAGAGATGTGATTTCGACATGGCCTGATGCAATTTGAGACTCCAACGTGCTAACTTTCTCCTTAAGCTGCTCGATTTCCTGGGTAGCAACCTCCTGGGCGTTGCTGGCTCCGTCTTCCAGTGCTTGACGTGATTCACCCAGAGCCTGTTCGGATGCCTTGAGTTTTTGCTGGACAGCTTCTAGTTCTGCTTCGTGAGCGGTCCTGAGCTCAGCGATAGCTGCCTCTCGGCTGTCCTTTGCGGCAGATTCTGCAGTTTCAAGCGCCTCTCTCAATTCTAAAAGCTGCTGCGTGTGGCTGGTGCCCTCCAACGCAGCAGTTTCCTTCACGCTTGTCAACTCCTGGGCGTGCGCTGTCGCGGCAGAGGCAATAACACCCTCATGCTCGCCCTTGAGGTTGGCAAAGGCAGCTTCGTGAGAGACCTCCAGTTCCTTCAACTTTTCTTCAAGTTCCTTTGAAGCGGCATCCCGGGCTTCCTGGAGATCCGCCTGCAGTTTCTCCTTGAGTTGCTTGAGCTCTTCGATCTCGTCTTGTTTTTCGGCGAGAACGGTGGTTGTCTGTACATTTTCCTTCGACGTCGACTCAGCGTCGGCCAGTTGAGCCTCCATCAACGCGATCTTCTCTTCCAACACGGAAACTGATTCCTTGGCAGACTCCTCGGCGGCGCGAGTCTCAGCCTCCATCGACGCGATCTTCTCTTCCAATACGGAAACCGATTCATTAGCAGACTCCTTGGCAGCGCGGGTCTCAGCCTCCTTGGCTTGGTGGAGTTTTTCCATCGCCATCTTGACTTCCTCAATCGCTTGGTCACGGCCCACGAGCTCCCGTTGAAGTTGGTCGACGGCCAGTGCACTATTTTTGGCTTCCTCCAGGCTACTTTCGTGCGAATTAAGTTCGGATTTCAGAGCTTCAATCTGCTGGGTGTAGTCGGCAGTTGCAGCCTTTTGCCCAGCTACTTCCTTCTCAAGGGCTTCCAGCTGGGCCTGGTGAGAGGTCTTTAACTCCTCAAGAGCCGCAGCAGTCTGATCATCACCCTGGGATGCCGCTGACTTGGCAGCTTCTTCAATATCCTTGAGAGACTTCTCCTCAAGCTCCTTACGCTTGATTTCTGCCTCTCCTAGCTGGGTATGTAACAAGTCAAGCTGTTCGGTATGCCCCGCCGTAATCTTTGCTAACTCCGCCGTGTGTTGTTCCCGGAGAGCGCTCGCATCCTCAGTATCCTTCGCGCTGTCTCCTTCCGGCGACAGTGACAGCTGGGCTAGTTTTTCATTAACGGTGTCCAACTCGGCCTTGAGGTTTGTCACGGTAGTTTCGCTCTCGGAGAGTTTGGCCTGGAGGGCCTGTAGCTTCTCCGAATCCTCCTCTGGCCGCTTACCGAGGGTGCTCAGACGTTTCGAGGCCGTCGTCGCAGTCGACGGTCTAGCAGTAGTGGTAGAGGGCCTGGTAGTGGTCCGTGTTGCGCTGGTAGAGGATGTGGTCGGGCGAGTAGCGGTCGATGAGGTTCTGGAACTCACGGTGTTAGAACGCGAGACGAGCGAGCTTCTCTTTTCAGCTGTGGTGGAACCGGCAACACTTGAGCGCCGATCGAGAGTCGACGTAGTCGTTTTCACCGGCGCCCTGGTTGCTGTGGTGCCCGCCATAGACATACGCTTGGCTGTGCCGGATATACCGCGTCTCTCGTCACCGGAGCTTGCCACAGAGCGGCCCTTCTCATCCGCGGAGCTGCTGATGGATGCTCGGGAGCGGTGCGATGCAGTGGTGGACGTGCTCAAAGGTTTCCGAACGGTGGATGTAGTCGTCGGACGGGTCGGCGGCTTACCCAGGGCGCTGCCATTTGTCGACGTACGCGAGGCAGGCGTGGTCTTGGTGGTCGAGATCGAACTGGGTCGCTTGGTGGTCGTAGTGCCGGACACTGGTCGTCTGGTGGTGGATGTTACAGCCTTCTTCTCGGGGGACGACTTTGCATTTTCCTTGTCCTTGGAAGCATCCGGGCTGGTGACAGGCTCCTCGCTGCCGGACAGAAGGGTCGAGTCCACGGGGGTCGCGGGAGGTGGTACCTCCACGTCCCCTTCCACAGGGACAGGCGCCAGGTCAGCGACAGGTTCTTCGGTCGAAGCCATTATACGTGGACGGACGGGTATACGTGTTGTGAGTTGTATGTACGAATCGGAGACAAAACTTCAAGGGGGGGGGGGGGGGGGGAAAAAAAAACGAATGAAAAGAGTCCACGTTAGTTTCGGATATCCAAAATTCAAAGGGAACCAAAAAAAAAAAGGAGTCACGGAGGGGACAACGCAACTGGTGACACTGATGCCCAAGGAGATGGAGAGATTATCGGGGGGAGGGGAGGAATTGGGCGGCAGTCGCCTGGGGAGGGATGAATGAATGAATGAATGAATGAATGAATGAATGAATGGGGAAGGTGAAGTTGGGTGGAAGAGAGGCAACTGCGACGGGGACAGACAGACAGAGTTGGTTGGTTCTCCTTTTCCTGTATCCCGAGGCCCACCAAAGCTAGGAGGAACTATCGAACGGACTCACCAGAGATCTTCCTCAATGATTGCGATGATAGATCAATCAATGTCACAGTCCTGATAGGAATATGCTAGACTTGGATGGTCCGAGCTTGTAGACTTTGTTTGGATTAATTCTCGTTCTTCTTTCGAGGTGGAGATGACAGCAGCAGTCAACCCCAAAGTAGATTAAGTTGCAGGTAAACAAACGCCAAGAAAGAAGGGGAGATGAGGAGGGGGGAAAGAGTAACAAAGAAAATTGTAAGTTTATTTATAAGAAAAGAAAATGAAGAAGAGAAAGAGAGAGACAGAGTCAGGAGGAACAGGAGAGTTGAAGTATGAAGAAGAAGAGGGGAAAGAAATTCCCATCGTTGAATAATCTTATTGGGAGGCGGTGACGATGAGCGAATCCGCCAACTGGCAATGACGATCATCAGGAGGACATTCAATAATAATACTTACTCTGTATGGAGTAGAGTAACTTAAACTGAGTAATTTTAGAAATATTTTGATAATCACTCTCATCAAGGATATCAATAAAATAAAATCAACAAATGACTACCTACCTACCTACCTTCGAGTGTTCGGAACCAGTTACGTTTCCTTGGGTCGTGTTCCAAAACATCTGGATCCATGGATCGTTCCTGGTTGAAATCCACTATGAAGGCCGAAATAGTAGTAAATCAATACTAGGCGGTAAAAATTACAAAACATTGTGTATCATCATCATAATCATCATCATCATAAAAAAACATCATTCATCTCCAACACTCCGCAGCCACGCCCAATTACGCCGTCCCTCGACCGTCTGTAGCTGGGCTTTACACTGCGGTCGACTCAGGATATCATCACGGGTCCTGACAGCTTCCTTGCGCAACTCCCGCATGGTTCGTCCATGCATTCGCCCGCCAAACTCCCCTAGAATACGAGCATATCGATCGTCTCCTGCCACAATGTCACTCATCAGTCCCTCTATCTGTATAGCAACGGAAACCAACTCACCCGTAAACATTCGTAACCCCTCCAGAAGCGCAGCGCCTTCGTTCGGGGTCCATGGTCGCATAGACGTCTCAGTTTTCACCTCTATAGTTTCGATGCTAACTTCGTCACTCCTACTGGTCGGTCGTAACTTCCCTTTGCGCAGAGCCTCAAGCAATGTCTGAAGTGGTCGCCGCATTGCTTTGGTCGGATTGGGGCTAGGGATTCCAAGGGCTCGCACTATATGAAAGACACGATCACAAAGCCTTTTCAGTAATTCCATCGTATGATAGAAGTATCGGCGGGTCCGTCCTATGCTCAAATAATAGACCTCAAGGCAATTCAAGGTCAACCGCGTCATTGGAGCTAGTACGCGTCCTTCAAACTCCTTGAGAAGCTGCCGGCTACGGTTGACTGTCTTTTTTCCTTCCCCGAGATAATAAACTTCGTCCAGAAGGTGATCAGCCTCCTGAAAAATAGAATCCAAAAAGTTTGTAAAGCGGCTCCTGTTCTCTTCAGGAGGGTCGCGAAGGTTCACAAGGTACTCTTTGATGGTTGTATATTCCTCAAGTAACAGAGAGAGCTGCTCCTGGATGTCCTCGAAATGTTGGTCAATGGATGGGGGTGTAGCTTTCTCCACATAGTGTAGTGTTTGAATCAAGATAGCCCAATTCAATTTGTGTCCACCGAGGTTTACAGCTTTGGCTTTCCAATTGTCTCCCCGATATCCCTCGTTAGAGTTCTCGACTAGATCTGACTCACTGGAGGTATCGGTGGCATCGGTGGCACCATCCCTTTCTTGATCAGCCAAAGTCTCATGTCTCCTCGAGCTATGCGACGTCTCGGTTTGAGGGTTTCTCAAAGAGTTTGATTCAGCCAAACGACGTCTTTTGGTCGGAGGTTCATACGACTCAGCAATTCCATTCGTAGAGCCACGGGGGTGATTGGCCGATGCATTTGGTGACAGTGACCCAGCATCTTCTTCTTCCTCTTCTTCCTCTTCTTCCTCCCCTTCATCCACCGGGCCCTCCTTCTCGTCTTCATAATCGTCGTCGTCGTCATCGTCGTCATCGTCGTCATCTTCGTTTATATCATCGTTAAAAGCAGCATCAGATGCCCGTTCATCGGCAGGCGTTCGCTGGAGTGGTGAAAAATCCTTGAAACGAAGCTTCTTAGGAGATGATGACTGTCCCCTATTTACCACTAGTGCGCTTCGTCGGGGAGTTGTAGGGGCAACACGCGGGTCAAGCCCAATAGTGACCGATTGCATGCGGAGCATATGACTACCAGACGTTTCTCTGTTGGTAGAGGTACGCGAATCCTCAGCATGAGCCCGAGAATAGTTCTGACTGGTGTTTTCACTTTCATTTGTATTGTAAGATATGGCTTCGGCATCCGTAGAGCTCTGAGACGAAACATGGTCGGGGTATATTGCTGCAGATGAGGGTGGTGTATGGTGCGAGGAGTGAGTAGGGCTGGTCTCATCACCAGCACCGTCCGACGTACGAGGTATCGGAGGAGAGGTACCGTTGAAGAATACCGAAGGAGAGGGAAAGTGGTATCGCTCAGGGGTGTTTTCAGAGTCGGAAAATAACTGGACATCGTTTGTGTCATCAAGGCCTTCTTGGGGAATCTCATGGTACTTTTTGTGTTCTCCATTCTCGTCGAACTCATTTTCCTCTCTCAATTCTTCCTGTTCCTCCACTATTAGATAATCACGCTCATTCCGACCCTTTTCAGCGGCATCCATGAGTTGCGGCTGCTTGCCATTGACTGGTAAAAACCGTCGTCTGGGTGTAGCCTGGTCAAGGGACGGTTTATGTAGACGACCAGATCGTCGGGGAGCCATTGGTTCGCGAAGCGGGCTACCTGTGCGTGGTGACGGTCGATTTGCTTCTGGCGACACTGATCCAACCCATTTTTTATCGCTCTGGAATGCCTCCGATTTCGACAGTGAGACCCCAGACTGGCGCGTTGGATGGGAGACTGAAAGTTTTTTCGGAATGTTGACGGTGTTGAGGAGGTCGACTGTTTGTGATGTTGAATCCCGTTTTGGACGGCGGGCAACGGTCAACCGGGCGGTCATATTGAAGCCATTCGTGGTTGAAGGGACATATGAATGAAGCTGAGCTGAGCTGAGCTGGAGGAAGGTTAGCCCGGATCTGGTTGGCGCGACTGGCCGAGCTCCCGTGATCATCGGCGTCATTCATCATTATCGATAAGAACTACCTACTAATTACTCCCAGCTCCTCCTACTATCCACCCACATTCCTCCGTCTATCTAGCGTCTCGGAATAGGTATATTTACGACAAAAAAAAAAAAAAACACTCGCAAGCTAATAATTACCCTCTCAAATGGCTACGGACGCCTTCCCATCCCGGGTCCTGCCAACCCTCGACCCCTCCGCGGGGCACACATTTATCGAGCCCTGCAAACGTATTAATGAGGGCGAAGATGTGTCTGAATTTCTGTGCTCAAAAGCATACGTGGATATCATGACTTTTCTCCTCCAGCTCAATCGATCGTTATTTCCGACCAAGCTTTCTGATGGAAGTGTCCAGACCTACCCTCTCAACTCTGAAGCCGTCGAGTACTCTGCTCCAGTCCGCCAGCTCCAACAGCTTCTGTCGAAGTTGGAAGCGATCCTGTCAGAAGCTCCTCCAGATAAAGGTCCACGAAGGTTTGGAAATATTAGCTTTCGGAGGTGGCATCAGCTTGTGGAGAGTCGTGTCTCAGATCTGCTCGAGGAGTGTTTGTCGCCGGAGCTCCTGCAAACGAAATCCTCTGACCCAAATGGACCAACAGCTGAAGTAGAGCTGAAGTCGTATTTTCTTGGAAGCTGGGGGAGTGCACAGAGACTGGACTATGGGACAGGGCATGAGCTGAGCTTCTTGGCCTTTCTAGCTGGAATATGGAAGTTGAATGGATTCCCAAAAAATACCCCTGGGGTGGAGGAGAGGGCCATCGTGCTCGGCGTGATACAACCGTGAGTATGCGATGCGGGCCCACAGTCCTTCAATGTTAAGCCTGATTAAATGATATAGATACCTTGAGCTCGTTCGCACGATCATCAAAACCTACACGCTGGAACCCGCAGGTTCACATGGTGTCTGGGGATTGGATGACCACTCTTTCATCCCTTACATTTTTGGGTCTGCACAACTTGCCCCTGCCCTTTCGGGTTCGGACAAGGTGCCAGAAGAAGGCTCATTGCCTGACGCACCGGACCCTACTGGGGTGTCCAAAGCAAACATAGTGGAACGGGAGAGAATAGTTAACCTCTACTTTTCGGCAGTTGGATTCATCTATGACGTGAAAAGGGGCCCATTCTGGGAACATAGCCCAATGTTATTTGACATTTCTGGCATTAAAACTGGGTGGGCAAAAATAAACAAGGTCAGCGCAACCAAGTCATCATTTATCTTCTCTTGACGATTTAACAAGCTACAGGGCATGATCAAAATGTATAATGCTGAAGTGTTGTCCAAATTCCCCGTGGTCCAACACTTTCCATTCGGATCTCTGTTCAGTTGGGACCGTGACCCCAACGCAGTTCCACCGCCATCTAATCCCCATACCTCGTCTCAATCTCAATCGCGTCCCATGGAACCGGCCCCGGCCTCGGGAACTCAAGCCCCTTGGGCAAACGATAGAGGAGTAGGAGGTACCTCCGCATCTAATGCAACCAGGATGCCACCAACGCTGCCGGATACATCTAGATTACCACCAGGTCCAATGACGCCTACTCGAGCTCCTTGGGCTGCGAGCCAGCCCACAGGACGGCATCCACCACCCGGGAACCCGAAAGAAGACATGGCGAGTACTAGAGCTCCGTGGGCGAAATAGCTATATATCAGTTTGTGGCAGAATTTAAACGCCTCTATAATGTATCTAAACCTTTCCACCCCATATGTGGTAAAAGAAAATGTACACCGCATATAACGATATTCCCATGATGCAAGCTCATCATGTTATCGTAAATAGCACAAATCAACGCGAAACGCCAACCAAATGGGTATCATCCGTATATCCCAACGCCTGAAACAATGCGTATCATCGAAAATGATCACTCAGAATCCGAAGCATAGTCAACCAGGGTAGCCCCTGCGACTGTAGGTTTGTTGACGATCCCCTGTTCGTCCACTGACGACCCATTGGAGGGTAAAGTTGACACGTTGCCCGCAACACCTGTATCTCCATTGCCAGCAACTTTGTTATGAGACTCATCTCCTCTGTCAGGGACCCCGGCTTTCCGTCTCTTGATTTCCGGGCGCCATGGGTCACCGCTACTGCTGAGGAATGGATCAACCGCAGCGCGTGTATTCCCCGACAACTCACTACGGAACAATGCTTTACGCTCAGCCAGCACATCCGCAGCTCTCGGTTTTTTGCTCCGCTTGCCACTTCGCCGTCCACTGCCAGGACCAGACTCGCCTCCTTTCCCAGAAGACGTCGATGTTCCCGGCTCAAACATCGGCCGCGTACGCGTCCTGTTGGTCTCAAGGCCAGCACCGAAATCCACAAAACCCGCACGCATGCGATCTTCCTCAGTCTCCTCAACCAAATCAATCCCCAGACTCATCTTATCCTTCAGCGCCTCACTCCTTGCCTCTGCATTTTCCAACACTTTCCGCTCCGCGCGGAACGAGCGCCGCAACCGCTTCGAGTTCTCGTACGGATCATGCCAATCCTTCTCCTGTCGTCGCTGCAAATCCAAGATCCGACTCTGCTGCGTCTCCGTCTTCCTCTTGTCCTCCACCTTCCCTTCCAACCGCGCAAACGGATCAACCGTCGCCCCCGATTCCTCCCCGGGAAGCTTGATCGCAATTTCCCCGACTCCCAATTCTTTGTTCTCGCCGGTATCGCGCTTGCGCCCGCCCTCCGCGACAACATAGGCGGTATTCTGCGGGTCGGTGCGAATCTCGATCCACCCGCCGCAGGGGGCATGTCTCATCCGAAAGCTGTAGATCGGCGTGGAGTAGTAGTTGCCGATTTTCTTTTTCTCGGCATTAAAACGCACCCCTTGACCAATCAGGGTCTCCTGTGGCTTGCATGTCGTGCACCAGACGGCGAAGGGCATTTCGAATCGCACGGTTAGGGCTCCGGTGGTGTTGAGGTGGCGGGCGCGTGCCCCGAGGGGATGTTTTCCCGAGAGCTTGTTGCCGGTCGTGAGACCTTCTTGGTCTGGTGGGACATATCTGTGGGATTGGTCGGTCGGTTAGACTCATGGGATAGGAGGATGTATAGGTGAGGGACATAAAACGGACCGTCCCATATCTGGATACGTGGGATGTTAGCGTTGTCTGGTCTGCCCAGGGGGCGGGTTGGGACCTACTGAAGCCCTGCATCTTGACGGAATTTGGCCAAAAATTTCAGATGCAGGTAAAATGCTGTAGCAGGGCCACACGGTCTCTCCGTGGAAAGATCAGGTTGAGGATGATTAAAGAATGATGGTCTGTGGAGAAGATATTCTTATCAATAATCATGCACAAAAGATATGCAGCTGAGTCATCAAATACTGGGAGCATACATGCAGACATGCATCATAGATCGAATATCAACTTACGGTTTGTCAGTCACCAGGTGTTTTTCATAGACCTGACAGGTTCAAACGCTAGTTCATAATAGATGCTGTATGGATAGAATTCCAGAACTTTTGAGGTAGTACAAGCCGTTGGGGTTTGTTGCCTAGCACCAACTGATCAAGATCCCGTCCTGACGAACAAATGACGGTGGTGGAGGATTTCATTACATGGAAAGAGTCTGTTTGTACTTTCAGGTGAATAGAATTGGATGTTTCTAATTCTACATGATTTGTCACATGACAACCACCATAAAAGCTTACTACTAGGTATAGCTAAAACAATTAACTCATTCTGACACTGCGTTATGGTACATGAATAAAATTAGTTATATAATATTAATATATATGATTACTGGTTAACGCCGTTTGGCATGATTAACGCAGGAAACGTTATCAGTGCTTCATACCTTGTCCATAGTCGAAGTGAATTGGGATGCACGAATAAATTATCCATAGTAGATTAGGCTCTAAAGACATCCCTGGGCCAGAAAACTTTCTATACAAAATATATTGGACAGGATGCCTTAGTGAATGTGAATGAATCTGTGGGGCGAATAGTAAACATGCAGCACTAAAACAAACAACGTACTTCTGTGCGTACGAGTCATGTTCAACAGCAACTACAGGGTGAAATGAGTTGATGTTCTGGCCAACGCTCTTATTTTCAATTCACTGGCAGCAAAATGCAACTCTGAAGTGAAGGTTTAGGCTTTGCAGTGAATTGCATTGATTAGCGTCAGCACTAGATGACGTTGAACATGAGATATAATGTATATTCACTCTTAGGAAACGAATATAAATACCTTGACAAGCCCATAGTTTTGAATCACTCAGTTCTACTCTCACTCACCAACAACAGTTGAAGTATCTGTGCATCTTGCTTTCTCCTAAAAACCCGCATATCAATATTTCACTATCATGGAAAAGTCTACTCGTATCTTCACAGGCATGGCCTACCCTCTGATCATGTGGAAGGACCTCAGCCCCTACCATAACAGAGTCCAACCTACCACCCCATCCTCTCCATCCATCCTAGTGGTAGGGGGAGGGGTAACTGGGCTGATCACCTCATGGGCGTTGCTGGACAAGGGATACCACGTTACCATTGTCTCCAAGGAGTGGGCATCCTACGGTTCCAAGCAGCGCCTTACCTCCCAGATCGCGGGGGCTTTGTGGGAATACCCTCCAGCAGTGTGCGGCCAACATACAGATACAACCTCCCTAGCGCACTCTAAGAAATGGTGTATGGTATCCTACCATAACTGGGACCAGTTAGCATCGAACATGGATCTGTCAACGGCATCAGGGGTATACATCAAGCCCGCGGATTTCTTCTTCCTACAGCCAGTCGAAAAAGACGCAGCTCAGCTCTCCAAGATGAACGAGATCATGGCAAGCGGGGTTCGTGGTTTCGTGCATGACCCCAGCTTGCGCGAAAAACGGGGAATCGACCCCAAGTACGGCGCGGTAGATGCGTACGAGCACATGGCACCAATCATCGACACCGACAAATGCATGCAATGGTTAATGGACCTAGTCAAAGCGAAAGGGGCAGTTATGATCACCGACACCATCAACAGCGATTTGCTCTACCAGGAAGAAACTCTTCGACGTCGTTTTCGCGCAGATGTCATCATCAATGCGACAGGCCTTGCGGGCGTCGACCTGGCAGGCGACAAGTCCTGCTATCCCCTTCGTGGAGCATTGATCCGGGTACTCAACGATGGCACGCATTTCCCTAAGGTCGAGGCAGCCCTGACGATCTCTGCGGATGCGGCACACTCAACAAACGAGATTATCTTCCTCGTGCCCCGGAACGATAATATCTTGCTTATTGGTGGCATTGCACAGCATGGAAATTGGGATTTGGATCTCACGTTGGATTCGCCTATCATCCAGACTATGAGGGCACGATGTGAGGCGTTTCTACCGGGGCTTCAGAATGCAGAGATGGATCCGGAGTATCCACTTGCGCAAGGCTTACGTCCGGGCCGTGCTAAAAATGTGCGTGTGGAGCGTGAACTTCGCAGATTGAGTCGGAAACCGAGCAGGATTGTGCATAGCTATGGTCATGGAGGGTCTGGTTGGAGCTTTTCGTTTGGGTGTGCGTCTGACGTGTTGGCATTAGTCGAGGAGGCATTGTTGGATTTGAACCCGCGGTCGATGTCAATTGTTGATGGAATAGGGTCTCAGACTCCCGTTCCGCGCCTGTAGATGGGGAAGAACTTTGTATTTTCTGTATTGTTTGCTTTTGTCGCAAGGTTCTTATTCGTGTCATATGGGACATAGAGCAATCTCTATCTATTAGGACATAGATTGGTCCAATCGGGGAATCTCAACGCACGGGCGTAAACACATCGGCTGTGCATGCATGTATCTTGACTTATTAGTACCTAATGTATGGATATTCCGAGAATTCGTACATCTTGTTTAAGCTCTCCCTGGCTAGATGATGCATGAAGGTGGTGCTGTGAGAGGGGAAATAATGAATGGTTGGATGTCATTGATCGAGGAGTGCTGTGAAAGTACGATCGACACTGAATCCAAGAATCAGGTAGCTCCATGTGTCAATGCAGCAAGTGGAGATGAGGCAGAGCTGTGTATAGTTCTGGTTCAGGGGGTAGACTAGTTATTAGCACAGCTGCAAGTCTACGAGAACAGACACGTTTTGTTGGGTGGGGGATGGTGATCAGGTTCGCGAGGCTGCATTGGAAGGTGCTCAGGCCTGCATATTACGTAGTACTCGACACTGGGCACAAACCACATCCCAGCCAAATCCCGAAGTTGAATGTTTCAAGTATATCTTATGTATTTAGCAGTTAGTTAAACCCTTTGGTAAAAGTGCTACGTATTCATCCTATCTTCGACACAAACATCAGTAATGGATGTTTTTAGGGCACGCCTAGCCAGTCTGGGACTAGTGTGCCCCCTGCTCTGCCGTGTCAAACAATACGTAATAATAATACCAATGTTAGTTACCTAACTACCTAAGTAATATTACGGAGTAATGATATCTGAAGTTGGGAATTAAGAGACGTCGATTAACTACCGGATTATGAATCATTATTCCAACTAACGTTAGAGGTATTTTTGAAGTATACAATACTAGTGCAGTCATGAAGAAATGAGGCCCCCCCCCCGTGGGGTTATCTATCATGATTTATGTTGACAAACTTCGGCCTCATATCTTACGTATTTATAACTCGTAGTACTATAACTAGTAGGTACCTACTTAGTTCGTACTAGGACTTAACTGTAGTAAGTGGAATAAATCTGCTTTAATATTCTCTCTCCCTCATCGATAGGCATTTCCGGTTGAGGATGTTGTAGACTGAAATTCGAGTTCGTATATGGCACGTTCTGATTTGGCGCACACAAAGTGGGGAGAGGAGATCTTACCATTTGGGGGCGATGCAAATTATCATCACACCGGGCTTGAAGAGACTTAATTTCGCTTACTGGTTTATCACGCCTCCGTTTCCAATGTTATCTCTAATAATGAAGGTCAGATCAAGCATAATTGTTGACAGGCATTAGCGGCCCGCTGTCCCCCTCCATTGGACGATGCGACGCATACAGCATAGGGCAAGACGAATTTTGACGTAAGAAATCCATGGATAGGGAACTCGGAATCCAAAGGAGGATAAATAGATGTTTTTCATCTTCTCTCTTTTTTATATAACACTTTTTTTTTGCAAAAACCCGATAGAACAAGTTGATTACAGGGAGCTCCAGAACGAACCATTGCTGGTAGTAATGTTTGCGCCCACTTCTTGGGTTCATCGTTATTAAACGGCCTGATTATTGGCCGAGTGCACCGGGGTAATATTAAATATATTAAATAATTACAGATACGATGGGGCCTGGGTTGGGGAAGTTATATGCGGTACGAATCAATCCAGGCCGGCTCGATGACCTGCAGGGTTCCACGTACCGGGCCATCGGATTGACCCCTTTCTGACGTAGCTAGATAAGGTACTTTTCACCAGTGCTTGTATGATATGCCGAATGGTATCATTACTCTATCGGCTAAGAATTTCCACTATTACCGAGAAAAGTATTTACCGAGTTAGCTAGGTACCCTATTGATGTGTACCTTACTCATTTATTATGATTATTTATTTCATATCTGCCTCAATAAAACCACTAACTCGAAGTAAGGTATTAATTACTAGTATTTAAAACAATGGGCAATAAAGGAGATAAACAGTGTGAGAGAGAGAAAAAAAAAAAGGAAATTTAATCAGAATTAATTAAACAGTTCTCTGCCAACCCTGAATTTCCCCTGCCGTGATGTCGATATTCTCTGGCATCAAACTTCGTAATTTCATGATCTCCAGCTGTGCTGTGGATTGATTGGTTTTAGTTCATCACCTTTGTGTATCAATATAGATTTTTGAAGTCTACTTACTTGGTCGTTGAATCTGAGCATTAGGTTGGACCGAGATGATCTCCGATTCCAGATATCCTTGTGTCACCACTCCACTGGCCGACGCTCCACCTAAAATGATACGAAGGCGGTATCGACCAGGCTGGGCGATGCGGAGGGGACTAAACCTCGCATATCCACTTGTGGTGTTTCCAATACGGCTGCGCACACTGGAGGTCAGAGGCCCCGTTAATCCCGGGGCGGTTGAGTCTCCGGTTTCGTATCGCAGCGAGGCATGCATCACCAACTGCTCGATGGTTCCTGGGTCTCCTAACGGCCGGATGGAGACAATCACCGGAAGGGGAAAGGCACAGCCAGGCGGTATTGTCCGCGGCGGGCTGACCTCAAATGTCATACCGTATCGACGACTCGAGCCACCCAAGTCAACCGTGGCGGTGGCCCCAACCATGACGATGTATGCGAAGACTTCACTGTTGTCGACGAATTGCGGAGGATACCGAACTGGCAGATTTCATATATCGAATGCAAGATGGTGGGGTAACGACGTGCAGAGTATAGACGGAAAAGGATCATGGGAGTCGGACTTTGACTTGTCACTGGGGAGAATAATAATACTACTAATAAAGGGAGACCAAAGTCGGGAATTATCTCCACCATAAAAGCCAAAAAGGTAACTTATCTCTGGATGTGAATACGCTAAGTCAGAAACTAAGCAGGATTTGGGTTCGCCACCGAACCACAACACACAAAACAAAAACAGGGTCTGGAAGTTTTCCGAAAAAACCTGGACGGCCGAGGCCAGAACTGTCATGTTCATTTATTTTAAGAGGGTGGATCTATTCGTCGAAACTGCAAATCGGTGACTATCATCACCTCATCGGGGGTCGTCAATTGTCAAGATCGGCCTCGTGACATAACGATCTGATGGAAAAATAGATATCAACTCCTCACACTAGTGACCGCTTGTGAACCTTGATTTCCATGTTAGCTGACCGTGTCTCTGTCCCTGTTCCCCCGGTCACCCACCCGAGGCTGGGGATAGAAGGGATCAAAGCGTTGGGAGGTCCCAGGGACCGGGATCGTGGAAAACAAGGGTTGACCCTGCTTGCCACGAGATCCCTCCTGTTGATCTTCAACGCGCTAAACCTTGTTCTATCATGATAATCTCCGAGCATATGGATCGTGGAAGATGTCGGAGATCCATCATTCATGAATCCTCCCAGTAAGGGAATTGACCGGTGGGGTGAGATTTAACTGACTGATGAGATGAAGATTGCAGGATGATTCTATTATATCATCATCATCATCATCATCATCATCATTATTGTTATTATTATTGTATGGAGGCTTACACTCAACCTCATTAGACACACCACTAGACACAAGGTAGTGGGTCGGGATGTAACCTTTCGTTAGCTGTATATATATGGAGCAGACTTCGCAATGCACAATACAGGCCAAGATTTGAGGCTATACATACGGACTAGTCCGTAATATCAGATGCATTAGTCTGACGTGCTAGCAGGGATTAAGCCACCTAGTGAACTGGGGGCAACTTCTGCAGAGAGAAGAGAGGGGTTAGTATCTTCCCCCCTCTGTTTACAACCCTTTTGACCGGCCGTCTCTGTAGTCATCCTCCTCAAGCCTTGATCATAATATAAAATCCCATCATGGCGATCACCAGCGACCTCTCCTTAGACGCTTCCAGGTTCCATCCCGACAATATTGATGAAGCGACCAAGAAGATCAACACGTTCATTACTGAGATAACCACTAACGGGCCCAAATGGTACAATGTCGGAGTCGTCCGATATCGTGAAATGCGCGAAACTGGAGAGACTCCACTACCCGTTCCTGTGTACCTCCCCGGCGCTATTGACGCCGCGATACCCTCTCGGGAACAGGGTCGGATGATACCCATCCGCGTCTACAAGCCCGACAACGGACAACCCAGTAAGGGCATCTACCTCTATTTTCATGGTGGTGGGTTTGTTCTAGGGACACACAAGCAGTAAGCCATCCCCCCCCCATAATACACATCATATACTCATGGAATCTATCCGTCAGTAATGATGGGCTCTTACAAGCCCATGCCAACAAATTCCAATTGACCGCCATATCAGTGGGATACCGTCTGGCGCCCGAGCATCCCTATCCAGCAGCTACAGATGACTCCATCGACGCAGCAGAGTATCTCGTCGACCACGGCCCCCAGGAATATGGGTGTCCTCTACGATTTATCAGCGGCTCGTCCGCGGGCGGCACTCTGGCGGCAGTTTCTGTCCTGCAGTTAATGCGCTCACGCCCTTCCCACCAGCTCTCCGGGGTCGTTTTCGTCTTCGGATATTTCGATCTCACGCTGGGTTTACCAAAGGCATCCACTTTCACCAAACCGCTTATTATCAATCATGCGGAGCTTGAGAGGTTTAATGGTGCCTATCTTCCGGACATGAGCTCCGCCGAACGTAGACATCCTGGGGTTTCGCCCCTCTACGAAGACCTGCAGGCGTTGGCGGCAGATTCGCCGAAGGGCTTGCCCCCGGCACTTTTCATTTGTGGAACTGAAGATCCTTTGTTGGATGATACCGTTTTAATGGGATCTAAATGGGCGATTGCCGGTGCTGAGTCGGTAGTCAAGATCTATCCTGGTGCTGCGCATGGGTTCGTCGTGGTTCCGGGCCTTCCTGTGGCTGATGAGGCGAATGCGGTTATGTTTCAGTTTGTTCAGGAGAAATTGGATTCGGGGTTATGAAGTGATTTTGCTTTGTGTTGTTTCAGTTACATGAATGATCTACATTTAATGCATTGCCATACTTGGCTGGATCGTTCGTAGAGGGAGTTTACGTACAGTCTCTCATGCTCGGGTTTATGGTCACATATCAGGATAGAATCCTAGTGGTACCAGCTGATTTACAGTCATTCCTCCAGATATATATAAGACATCTAATAATACTAGTTATAGTTTCGCTTCTGCCCCATCTTACTATAATATTAGTACCTAGTTTGCCGTCCTAGATGATATGACAAACTCACGTGACCATGGCTTGCCCTGATATCTCTCAGTGTCTTAAGATACTAGTAGCAGTACCTACCCACGACTAGATCCAGTCAGCCAACCTATAATCCAACCTATCATCGACTGCTGCTGCTGCTGCAATTCTGGCCGGTCATTCCCCTCAATCTCATCTTTCCACGGAATGGTGCATGGGTTCGGATACTCAATTGGCAAGAATTCGAACTTGGGAGCACCCGCGCACAAGTCTCCAAACTTATTTGCGTACGCTTTCTGAACCATAAATGGGAACATGACACGCATCATGAAGTGGTTAAACAAGCCATCATAGGCCTGCATTCTGGTCAGGAGGCAGGAAGCATCATATGCTCGTTGCATTCGGGGCATTCGTTTTTCCTGGTACCGATTGAATGCCCCAGTTATAGCTTCTTGGGACGGACGAGTCGCGGGGGGAGTATTCTTGATGAGGTACACAAGCTCATTTAGAAGAGCTGCGCTACTTTCCAGCGCACAGTTTGCACCAAGGGCAAAGTTTGGGGTTATCTGGTGGGGATTTATCTCAACAATACGCACCGGTGATCTAAATGTTCATCCAGGCTTACCTTGTGCGCCGAGTCTCCGACCAAAGCTACGCGGCGGAAATTCCAATGCTTCAACAGACCTTCTTCAAGCCCAAGCAGGTGAGCACGAGTCTTGGTTTTCCACAGATCGCCAAATGTCTGAGACATCGTTAGTTCGAGACCTGTAACAGATTCCGGGGACTTTTTATGTAGGTACCATGGAGTCCGTGATAGGATGGTCGAGTACTGAGGCAGCTGCTTCCTCCACTTCCTCTGCTGACCACCGGCCCTTCGTAGGCCATATCATCTGCTGGGCCATCTTCCAACTGACGAAGAAATACGTTTGGTCCGGCTGAGAGATGATCAGAATGGAGAAGTCACGACTGCAAATCCAATGCATATCTTGAATCCCCAAGCCCGGAATGGTTTTCGACACGCCAACGAGGCCTTTATATGTCGTGACGAGCGCTGTGGTCCCTCCCTTCCCCGGTTATTTACTCAAGATCTCTGGGCTGAATCCACGGGGGAAATGAAAACGAGAAACTCACATCCCTTCTCGGCCTCGGTGATCTCCGAGTCAGCACATCGCCACATAAGCTGTCGAACAGTGCTGTGGACGCCATCACATCCGATCAAGATATCCCCTTCCTCCGTGCTACCATCCTCAAGTTTAACGATCACACCGTCGTCGTTGTCAATCACATCGACCACTCGCGTACCAGTCCTGATATGTGACTTATCCGGCAAATGCTCGTAGATAGTATCCAGGAACACCTTCCGTTCAAGAGTGAGAACACCAAACCCATTCCTAGGAAGAATAATTAACAATGATGTTTTACCTATTATATCCATAGTGCCCACCTTTCGCTCATCATCTCAAAAAACGGGTCTGCGTTGAACACCTTCCCCGTTGAGTCCCGCACATACAACATCTTCAGCGGCTCCGATTTCGCCTCAAGGGCCTGAAGACATCCCAGCTGGTGAAGAATTCGGGATCCGTTGCCCCAGAGAGAAATACTTGCTCCCCATTCAGGCGCAATCACCCCCTTCTCCAGAACTACATGGTCTATACCGGCCCGTACCAGCGCATGCGACATGGCCAGCCCAGCCACGCCTCCGCCGGCAATGATGATTCGAAAGGGACAAACTTGTTGCTTGGTTGATGACATGTCTTCTGCTAGTATATTGATCTGAGGAGAAAAACTGGAAGACCGGAGCAGGAACATGCAATGGGGTGTTTATAAGCACAGGCGACTCTCAACAATTTCCCTTGTATTCCTTTGTATTGGTATAGTTTGTTGAAGCCGCATGACCAGCACAGATGTAAGCATACCGGAATCCGACCAATCAGGGCTCTGGCAGCGCATCGGTCGTCCTCGTATTGCCTCCCAACAAACGAGTCGGCCTCGGCTTGGACGATTTGCTCATGATCAGTACTATTGTGAGAAGACACTATTGGTGGGAAAAAAAAGATAAAAAGAATGGCAACCCTTGTAACCGGACTTTTGTATGGTATCTATATATCTGCTTGGAATATGAACTACTATAGTCTCCCCATGTCTTCTTACATTCCATCGTCTTCCCCGGCCAGCAGGGCCGCATAGTCGTCCGCCGATGCAAAGGTCGGCAGATGCTTGAGCTTGCGCCTCTTCTTCCGCTCCGACTGTTTGTCGTCCTTGGCGGGCTCCGCTCCTCCCTCAAGTTCAACATCCGACGGCAGTTCGAACTCCTCGTCGCTGTCCACAAAGGCCTCATCGTCGGAGACATCCATGTCGAAGTCATCGTCAGACACCTCCTCTTGGGCCTTCTTGGCCTTGGACTTGACGGCGGGCTCCTTATCGAATACGGGCTCATCTTCCTCATCAAACTCGGCCATCTCCTCATCATCCGACTCGTCGTTGAAGATGACTTCGTCATCTCCGCTGCCTGCGTCTTCCTCGTCCTCGTCCTTATCATATTCAGACTCCAGATCATCCAAATCAAGATCATCGTCGCTTTCGGCACCCTCCAGTTCGGGCCGGGAGTCGACCAATGCTTTCCAGACCTCAGACTCGGCATCACTAAGATCCTCTGCGTCTTCATCGTCTCGATCCACATCGTCCTTCTTCTTCTTCTGTGACTTGTCCTTATCTTTGCCAATCCGGCTAAAGTATTCGTGGAAGAAGACATCTTCAACCGCCACATCCTCTGACTTCTTCTTCCAGAAAGCTTCGGAGTTGAGAGGGACATGCTGAATCTGCTTAACGCCGGCAACCAACCGGTCCTGAGCATCACTACCAGCAAGAGGCTGCATGATAGAGGCTCCACGAGTAACTGCGGCAGCCTTGGGTGTGCGGTAGACGAAACGGTCGAGGAAGTGCGTTAAAGTGTGGATGGTCAGATCTGGCTTGCCGCTCATGGTGTTATGATCAAGCAGATTGTCCGCATTGACCGAAACGGAAGGATGGAAGTGGGACACGAAAGGCAGTAATTCCCACAGACATGTCCTGTCAGCATTACTATGCTCTGGATCTCTCTTGCGAGGATCATAGCGGTTAGAAGGCTTCTGTGGTTTGGTCTCCACGGCCTCGACCGGCACCTGTGGCTCGTCATCTTCGTCGGGAACATCTCTAAAAACCTCCTCGTCGTCACTTTCGTTATCCTCCGGCTGATCATAGAGAGACTGTAGACTTGCGAACGAGCTTTCCAGCTCGCGCACCAGATAGAAGACACCACAGATGAATGCAGGCTGATGCATTCCAAGGACTTGGACAATGCGCTTCACGAAGGCCTTGACTCGTCGGACGTTAACATCGTTCTTAAGTGCCTTGAACAACAAGTTGAGGTAAAGGGACTGCTTAGACGATGTGGCGACTCGTGGGTCAAGCAGAGACTCATATAATGTGCGGTAGAAACGGTCAGCGGCCACTTGGTGGGTTGAAGTCAGCTGCTGAATTAGCATAAGGGCCTGAATGCTAGTATTGAAGTTCGACGAATGCGTGATGCGGAAAAGGGTGTCGATGTGTTTGCCAACTCTGGATATTATTAGCTTGTTTGCTTTTGATTTTAAATGCGAGCAACGGGAGCATACCTTTGGGAGTCAGAGCTGGTGAAGGGATAAGCACGATTCACACCCGTCAAAACTGCCGAGGTGAGCTTATCCTGCACTTCTTCCGTCTGGGCTTGACCCTTGGCTTCATCATCCTTTCCATTCTTCTTTTTTCTGTACTTGCCGTGCTTTTTGCCTGGCGGATGGTGACCACCCTTCGTAGGCTTCAACAGGGCAACGAAAAGCGAAAAGTAAATGTCCAGCAGCTTGAGTGCAACCTCTTCTTCCTTGAGGCTCAAAACACTCTGATTCAATGTGATGACAGCATAGTATTTGGCGTGCTGGCTCTGGCCTGGCCGGAACAGGACTTCCTCGACCGCTACAATGATGGTAGGCTTCATCAGAGGATGCGCTTGTTCGAGTTGCAGGAGCAAGTAGGAGGCACGAGACGCGATCTTCTTGGCCTTGTCACCGAGTTTATTTACCAGCATCCGCAAAAGATTTGACTCCTGTTCTGGCTTCTCCTTCAATAACTCGTAGACATAACTGACGGCTCTTGAGCGAGAAAATTCGATTTCGTCGTTGCACCACACTTCCAAAATCTTGAGAACCTCGAAAAACTGCTCCTTCAACAAGTGCTCAAACGCCCACACGATGAGATGGCGTTTTTGGAGGCCATTTGGAAGCGGAGACCCTTCGGACCACTTGCTACCGGTTCCCTGGAAGGCAGCGATAAGGGATGGTTGGTTGGAGAAAGCTCTGAGCCTGCGGTCCCCAGGGAGCAGCGTGCCCTGCGCGAACATATCCTTCAGCGACCTCAGAACTTCCACGGCTTGCGCGCGGCTGCGCTTTTTTCCAAGCACAATAAGGTTCTCGAGGGATTTCGTGTTATGCAATGGCGATTCTTGTACAGCGAGAGTCATGGCGGAAATCTTATCGCTCAGAGTACCTGTCGACATGATCGTAGTGTAGAACTTGTGGGAGGAAGAAGAGGAAGCTTGCTGCGCCTCGGCGTACATTGCGTTGTCTTGTTCCAGGAGAGACACGGCGTAGTTGTAGATGCGATCGACCAAATGACGGGGCAAGGTATTCGCTTCTTTGGCGGAGATTGTAGGAAGCTCTGTAGCATACCAGTCGGATCTAGGAGGAACAACCTGTTGTTTGGGTTAGCATGAGATGATGTTGCAATGGGGCTGGTTGATACTCACCAGCTTCGAATATTCCTTAGGGAACGCGTTTTCAGCGTTATCCATTTTTGGATTTTCCTGCTTGGTCGAGTCCTTGGACTTTTTGGAGGTTGAAACAGCCGGGACATCCTCAGCATCAGAGGTATCATCATCCATGCCCCCATCACTTCCCTCATTTTCCACATCGTCATCCTCTTCATCATCTTCTTCTTCCTCATCTTCACTCTCAATATCCGGGGGGGCAATCTGGCCGGCAGCGGCTAGCATGCCTGACAGCTCCTTTCGCAGCGAATCCTCCTCCGTCTTATCCTTGGACTTTTTCACATCCTCGACTTCGGACTCTGAATCAACTCCATCGACCAGATCAAAGTCTTCCTCGGTACCACCAAGGGCCAAAATTTCATGACGAAGAATGGCATTCTGATCCGCCGATGGCTTTCCTTTTTCCTTCTTTTCCTCCCCAGCGATCACCTCACCGTTGCGGTCCCGCTTTTTGCCTTTGTTGTCTTTATTTCTTTCGTTGTCGGCGCGCTTTGGTGCGGGTTTCGGCGCAGTATCCTTGGTAGTCTTCGCAGCATCGGTAGAGACGGCCTTCGATTTGTTATTCTTCGGTTTTTGTTTAGCGGCGCTGTCCTTCAACTTCTGTTCGATTCTCTGGCGAAGTCCCGCAAAAGCACCCTCTTCCAACTGGGGAAAGACATCGGTACCGGTGTTGGAGTCTTTGGTAGGAGCATCACCTTCGGTAGCAGTCGCAGTTGCTCCAGAGGAGCGTCTCCCCTTTACTTTGGCCATGGAGAATTAATGTCCTTGACCGGGAGGTTGTCGATTGACGGTCTCTCAACTTTTTTTTTTTTTCTGCCGTTGAAATTCTGGAGCCGCCGCCAGTCCGCCGGGGAAACAATTTCCCGCGCCGGCATAGAGTGCACGGACCAGCGGGAAACAGCCTTCAATTCCGCCGTTGTTGATTTAGATCGATGGACATCTACGAGTACTTTGATCGTCGTCGAGTTTTATTTTTCCTTCCTGGCTACTTTGTATACTCTAGCATTTTTAATTCATGATATCCGGCTTGCGCTCGGTCCCGGGCCGCTTCTCGGGGCCATATCGAGCATATACGGGAATCCTAGAGCTCCATGGGCGGCCCGCAAGATGCGCATATCACGTATGATCTTCAGCACATATTTGATTACGAAAACGTCCCAATTGCTAAATATCCAACAGACAGATGGTCGAACTCGAGCATCCAACTTCTGGATACCTACAGGAGGCATCTCTAAAAAGAATGTTCGAGATGAAAAAGGTATCTAACGGGGCGGTTGTATCTGTCTAGTAATGACCGGGTCTAACATCGCTTAGAGGATGCAAACGACCTTTTAATAAGGGGTGGCTTCCTGCGTCAGGTTAGTTTGCTCTTATTCAACTTTTCGCCAGCCTCTAATTTGACTAGGCCTATTCAGGGATATTTCACATGTTGCCCCTAGGCTTGCGTGTGCAGGACAAACTAGAGCGTCTCATTGACAAGCATATGGGATCCCTAGGTATATCTACCAAGAACCCGGAATTTGTGAAGACGTATTTTTTTCTGACACTATCGCAGGTGCGTCCAAGGTTTCCTTGTCCTCGATATCGTCTCAGGAACTTTGGGAGCATTCGGGACGATTAAAGGAGGGGTCGGAGGTATGCGCTCTTTCTTTTAGTCTTGACAACTTGTTTGCTCATGGCATAATCCAGGTCTTTCGATTCCTCGATAGGAAGGAGTCTCGATTTCTCCTTGCCCCCACCCATGAAGAGGAGATCACCACCCTGGTGGGGAGCCTGACCAAATCCTACAGAGATCTTCCTCTCCGAGTCTACCAAATATGTGAATACATAGTACAATCCGCTTTCATGCCTCATCACTAATATCTGATTGCAGCAAGAAAGTATCGAGATGAACCTAGACCGAGGCAAGGCCTCCTTCGAGGACGAGAGTTCATCATGAAAGACCTCTACACTTTCGATTACAGTGTCGAGCATGCCCTGAAGACTTATGAGTCCGTGAGAGCTGCTTATACTCATCTGTTCAACGAGTTGAAAATCCCCTATCTGGTCGCCGTGGCAGACTCGGGTAATATGGGCGGAAACCTGAGTCATGAGTTTCACTTCCCTAGCTCGAAGGGAGAAGATACGGTCGTTAGCTGTACTGGTTGTGATAGTATCTACAACGAAGAGCTCGCCGATGGAAAAGCGCATGGTCTTGAACTCAGTGATGATGCAGGTTCAAATCACACAACAGGGTTTAACATCGAACAAGGGTCAACCGAAGTGACCCCCACTATATCTAATGATATCTGGATGGCCATCTCAAGCGATAAGAGGACTTTATTAAGAGCTTGGTATCCTAAATTCTCGATGCAGGGCGATAGCCAAGAGCCCTTACAACGGGAGGTCAACTCCCACGCAGTCAAGTCTGTTGCTAGCGCCGCAGGCATTGACTTGGATCTTAGCGTGGAAAATCCATTAGAGCAATGGGCCGCTCAAGCTAGGTCAGAAAAAACCCCATCTCATCGGCCCCAGGTGGTCGACCTTTACGATTCACAAGTCAGAGTGTACAAGCGTCCACCATTAAGTAATCTACTACAACGTACCGGTTGTGCAGCGGGGGACATAGAGTATACCTTGCTTGATCGATTTCCCGAGACAAACTATGGTCTCAATATCGTTCAAGTTCATGACGGCGACAAGTGCACCAAATGCCGCGATGGACATCTGGAAACTCATACTGCTATTGAGATGGGGCATACATTCCATTTGGGCACTCGCTATAGTGAAGTCCTCCAGGCGTCTGTGATGGTTGATCGATCCACTGTCGGGAAGTCAGAAGACCAAAACGTACCCATGCAGATGGGCTGCCATGGGATCGGTGTCTCGCGGATGATCACTGCGGTGGCAGACAGCCTAGCCGACGCGAAAGGTCTTAATTGGCCTCGTGCTATGGCACCTTTCGAGGTTGTTGTTATTCCTGCGAAAGGATTAGAGATGGAGGCTGAGAAAATATACGATGCTTTTGGCTCGGGCTCATCCTCACCCCTAGACACCATCCTTGATGATCGCGACAAACAGATCGGATGGAAACTTGGGGATGCGGATTTAATCGGATACCCAGTAATCGTGGTCGTTGGGAAGGGATGGAAAAAGCAGCAAACTGTTGAGGTGCAGTGTCGACAACTCGACAATCTCCGAGAAAATGTTTCTTTGGAACAACTCCCAGATTTTGTGAGATCATTGCTGGAAAAGCTATAGAGTGGAGCGATTCCGATCTGTACTATACTATATACCAAGATATTCCATAACCGTCAAATTGTATACTAGCACGTTAATCCATATACCCGATCTTGACCCATCTCTTTGTCTCTTCCATACGTATAAAACAAGGCGTTTCTTTCTATCGCCTAGATGAGTCTGATTTTACCCTGTCTGCGGCAACCGATGATGTGGATGTGGCTGTGATTTTTAGGGTGCCGAAGCCACTTTTTCATGGGCGCTTAAATAATTGGATGGCTGTCAAGGTACTGTAGTTGGCCTTGCGCCTTAGTGCCACAGGTGATTTCCCAAGGCTTTGTATTGTGGCTATGAAAGGCAGCTGGTTCATTGATTGATCAAGTTTCTAATCTTGGCGTTCATTCACTCGTTGACTAATAACAGTTAACTATCCGGTCTTTGTTCATACTTCCTACATAAATAAAAAGTGACACTTCTCCCGCCCCTGCTCCAGCTGGTCTTCATAGTATTCTCCAAAATTCGATCCCACAATTTCCATCCAGACTCCGTCCAATATGAACCCCAGACTCGGCGTTGGTGTCTTTGTCTTCAATAACCGCGGCCAATTCATCCTCGGAAAGAGACAAGGCAGTCATGGCTCTGGTTCGCTTGCTCCCCTTTCCTTCTTCTGGAGAATCTATCTGCCCTTTCCATCAGAAATTGAAGTCCTAACCTTGGTTATATAGGCACATGGGCGCTCCCTGGAGGCCATCTCGAATTTGGGGAATCCTTTGAAGACTGTGGATCCAGAGAAGTGCTTGAAGAGACCGACTTGACGGTGCACAACATGCACTACCTGACTGCTACCAACGACGTTATGGAGGCCGAAAACAAGCATTATGTGACGATCTTTGTGGGATGTCATCTTACCGATGAGCCCAAGCAGCCCCAGGTATGACTCGAATGGCAGAATACTCTCTGCCTTATTATTTTTATTCTTATTTTTGACATTCCTTCTCTAGATTATGGAGCCGGAAAAATGCGCTGAGTGGCAGTGGGTCTCCCTGGAAGAAGTCAGATCGGATGTGGAGGCACATCTAGCTGCGGAACAGGCTGGGACCCTGGACGACTTTGAGGGCCGCAGAATGTTCATCCCGGTCTTGAATCTATTCAGACAGCGCGGAGATCTTCTTCCCACCTTGTTACCAGCCACAACGAGATAGTCAGCCGGGGTCGTGTCTCTATTTCTCATTTGTATGTTTAAATATTTATGATGGTGGAATTCTGGCTTCATGTTGCAATACGGTTAGACCGTTTCTTAGAAACCAAAAAGGCTTCCCATATTAAGGGTTAGTTTTAAACAAAAATCCTACTAGAAAAATTTTTTTTTTTTAAAATACATGAGGTATATATACATGCTCAACGTAGGACATCTTTCCCGACAAATATATACTACCACACATCCAGGTAGCAGAATATATCACGACAGCCAGATGCCCATTATAAACCACCCAACAAGTGAGAAATCCCTAAATCACAGAAAATATAGAAATTGAAGCCCTCAAAACCCTGAAAAACCAACTTAATCACATATATATCACTGATATGGACGTAATCTTTCCTAGTCCAAGATTGGCTGCCCCATGCATGCATTAACCAGCTAATGCACCAGCTTACTCATCATTCACCCCCAAACCAGCCTAGCTTAATCAGCCACCCCCAAGAAATGGATGGATTGAATGATCCACCAAAGCAGCAACAAGCAGCAGCAGCAGCAGCAAAAAAAAAAAAAAAACAACAGCTCCAGCACAACTCCTCCGAACCAGTCCGGTCCTCCATACTACATACCTGACCGAGGTACATACCTACCCATCAAAATCCCACTCGCTGAACTGTCTCATAACTCACCAGGATTCGCAGCACAATCACCAAAATGCCCCCTCCAGATGCCCCCGCATCAGAAGCGCCCCCAGGGTCAGGTACTGCAGAACAACCCCCCTTCTTCTTCCCTTTCTACTTGAAAAATATATATCGAAAATAGAAATAAAACTAATCGAACCTCTCGTCTCAACAGTCAATATCAATTCACTCTCTGTGCCTCAGCTTCGATCGCTCCAAACCCGTCTTTCGTCCGAACTCGAGCACTTGACTACCTCGCATACGAAGCTGCGCGCAGCACAGTCCAGATTCCGGGACTGCATTCGTTCAATCAACGAGGGTGTGATTGGCTCGGAGAAAAAGGGCACCAGCGGGAAGGAGGATATTCTGGTTCCCTTGACGAGTTCGTTGTATGTGCGTGGGAAACTGACAGATCGCGAAAAAGTGCTCGTGGATGTTGGGACAGGGTTCTATGTGGAAAAGGTATTGTGCTTCCCTCCCCCGCTTCCTCGATGTCAGATGTTATTTGTGAAGAAAGAACTAATCAATCTATTTCCGAGGGACAGACGCCAGCGAAGGCAATTGCATTCTACGAGGACAAGGTGAAAGGCTTGGAGACAAACCTTACAGAATTGGAGAAGATTGTACAGACAAAGAGCGGTCAACAGAGACTGTTTGAAGATGGTAAGCTGGAATCCCGGTAGTCCCATCTCAATTTAGACTATTTTGCTAATACCCTGTCTAGCTTTGAGGCAAAAATTACTGAGCGAGAATGCTCCGTCGTCGTCGGCCGCTGGGGCAGGTGGCGGCTGAGCGCTTTCATCGTGTTGTTTCCGGGAAATTTCCCTTATTCCGGGGCTGTTTGGAATTGAAAATACAAGAATAACGACGAGAGAGAAAAGAAAAAGAAAACAGACATGCACTGTCAATAGAAAATGGATCTCTGCACATTCAACGAAGTGATTTGTAAACAATCTTCATGTCATCCCAACCCCATGATTCCTCTGTGATTTCTTGACAGGGAGCAACACAATGGCGACATAGCGTCCGACAAGCCTCAATCCGAACCTGACTTGTATTCTAAAACAGGGTACCAAGGTCTGAAATTCATAAATCAGGGGCCTCACTGACGTCGATAAGTAGGGAATTTTCATGACCTGGAGTCTGCTCTGGGCTTCCGTTAGCGATACGATTTGGCTTTATGCTCAATAGAGGCTTGCTTGAAACGTTTTCTTGTCCTCCAGGATATCCTTTTGGACCAAGAAGCTCCGCAGCTTGCTTTACCAAATCAATAAACTCCCATAATCCTCCTCCCCTTCCCTTCGCATTCATTGTATCCTTGGGAGGAAAGAAGGTATTCGGGTCAGGGTTGTACTTAGCGGACTGCCCAACAGGGAGATGAGCATGTTCACCAAACAAATTATCCCAGTTGGGGTCAAATATCGATGCACCCCATGACGTGGATGGGCTTTGGCAAGGATGACCCCCAGTTCCTGCTCCGAATGCCTGCTGAAAACCTGACAAATTCCCGTGGCCGTATGTGTCGTACCGCGCGATCTCCAAGATGTAGTTCGTCCCCTTCAATTGGTAATGAAAAGCTGTTTTCTCCACAATCCTGGATATCGGAGGCGAATCTTTAAAAATAACCTTTCGCCGGGGTGGTCCAAAAATGTCTTCTTTGCTCGCGGTTTCGTGAAACCCGACAGAGTGCGAAAATGCTTTCAGAGCACTATCGATGGAAGAAGCCTCGTGGAATTCTAGGGACTTGATTTCAATCTGCCAATCTGATCTGATCCCAATTAGACTATATAGCTTCAAAAGACCACACCAGCTTACCTTTCGAAGTCAACCACTCCGATTTGCATCGTCGGTTGTTTGTCAATGGATCTCTCACCCTTGCGAAGTCGAAGCCATCTCCGCTGTGTGATCTCGTACTCGCGTGCATGGGGCCGTCTAGCAAACTCAACCTCTAGTCGCAGCATGGCATTGTTCGAGCCCATGAATTCAAAATTCACGGAATAAGCAGGCTCTATATCCACGAGAGAAGTAGTTGCACCGTCCAAAGGCTCAAGAATGGTTGTTTCCTGACATCTAACGCAAAGCTCACACGGGTTTCCTTTCAGTCTGTTGTTGTGACTTGGTAAATAATGATGTTATGAGTAGAGTAGGATGGGTGCCTTACTTTGGGATCAATCTTCCCTTGGTCTGCTCATATGACAACATCTCCCTAAATTCTTCGAAGCTGTATGATTTTTTCTCATTCGGCGGGATACGATATTCATCAAGCACAAAGGATCCCAGATTAACCCTCATGCGAATGTGACCACGGACAAACACGACGCCTTTCAAAGATTTCTCAATCACTTCCAGTAGGCGCGCGTTGTTCTTGGATTGCATGAGAACTGCTCGGTCCCGCCAATTGGCTAACTCGAGATGGTTCAAGTTGTCTCCGTGAAGAAGAGGCTTTCCGAGAGACGTCTCTTTTTTGACCGTGATTTTATCTCTGATGGCTTCGGGGCTAGGCGGCTCGACTAGATAGACCTTTGCCTTGATATTGGTGTTTGCCATGGTCTCAGCCCACTTAGTCCTCAGGCTGCTCACTATTTGCTTCATAATATCATGACTGTGACTAAGAGCGCAGATGTAGTCGGGTAGAGTCTTCGGAACGAATATATGACAATTGAACTTGACTCGAATGACATCAAGCGTCTCGAGATCCCTTCCAAGGGATTGTTCCAAAGGTGGACCTTCTTTTGGCCACATAAATAGTAACTAGGACGGCAAGTATTGTCAGTGTGTAACTCAAGACCGACATGACCGCACTGATACTTACTTTCTCGGGGAAGGTCGAGTCTGATTCCGGTTCTTTTCTTAAGCGTATCAGATTAAGCTCGTGCCTTTCCTTCAAATCATTTCGTGCTTCTCTCTTAGAGCTTTCTGCAGGTATCTTGGGCCATTCCTTCTTAGTCGGTGCAGAAAAACTACATTTATCGACCAAGCTCTGTAACAGTTGTTGAGCTGCAGTCACTTGCGAAGACTCTCCCCATATTTGGATGACCTTTGAAAAATCAGTGTCTGACGTGCATTGTAGATTTATAGAAATGGAACATGCTACCTCATCGGTGTGACCGGGTGCCTTGATGTGTGCGCCTGTTTTCCGGCTGATGTTTTCAAAGACTTCAAACCAGCGAGATCTGGTTCCGAAAGGTGTTCCTCTTGACAGTGTCGACGTAGCTACTTTAAAGAATCTAGTTATAATCAGTCCCGTCTGCCATGAAACGGCTCCAAAAAGCAGGAGTCACTTACTCATGTTTGAAAGAACCGAAGGGAGCGGGCATTCGGAAAAAACCTCCATGAACTCTATGAGCATACTTAAATTATACCCAGCGTATATCGGGTTACTTACCAGTAGGTTCATCATTGGACCTCCATCTTGATTTGGACTGTGAGTCACGAAACAGACGGCTGGGACGATCAGGGGCTGCTGGTGTATAGACCCGCCTGGATCTTAGATTCCCACTCCCTCTTGTGGCTCTTTGACCGCTTTTCGCGCGCTGTGCGTTGGCTGATGGCATGGCAATAGGTGAAGCGGTAGACAGTGTAGGCCGTTTGTAAGTAGTTGTAGGCTGTGAACCTCGAGTCTGACCAGCAACAATATTCCCGGGTGTTGCTGCGCGAGATTTAGAAGACGTCCGACCATACCCTGGTAGCTTCCATTCTACACTAGATATCAGCATACAGCCATTAAGTGCGAGACAATGTACAGTATTGTGATAAGAAGTAGGGCGGAGATTCTTCTGTGAGAGAGATTGCTTCACCTTGGGCCCCCGAGGGTTCATGACTACAAGGCCATTCATTAGTAAAGCTATATTTAGTCAGGTCGACCACCAACTCACTCCATATTTCTTTCGGTTGAGAAGATGACGGATTGACGAAGGTGATGGATGGCGTTCGATATATGAGGGTAAGTAGAGCGTTGGTGGAAAAGAGGAACAGAAAAGCGAAGAATTAGAGAGTCACTATTGTAGAAGGGATGAAAATATAGAGAGAGTGAGAGAAACAGATAGAGAGAAAGGGAAAGAGAGAACTGAAGAGGGATGAAGGGAAGGAAGTCACTGTTTATTTTCCTGAGGTTGAGACATGGCGTTTGTAGGAAGCCCCAAGGTACTACTCAAGTTGCCAACAGGTAGATCGATCAATTTTTCTATCGACCTATTTCATGGTACCTCATTCACTCGAACAATCCATTTAAACAATGTAAGTCCCCCATCATTGCTATCACCGAACAGTTATTCTCGTGGTGGGCGTAGACTACATAGGGACGTTACTCTTACATTCGCATAGAGTCTCTTATATCAGAAGATGGAATAACCTTTCGTCGAATATCAAACACTCCCTGATTTGGTTGACACAAACCCAACCAAGTACATATACACCCACCATCAATTCTTGGGCTCAAAGAACATTGCAGATAAGTACCGGAGACCAACGCCATGAAGCGCCAGTATTATATGCATATATACATACAGATGTACAAAAACAAACCCCGTAGAAAACGCTTCTTAGCATCGTAACCATAAACATAAGAACATCGACAACGTTATGTTTAAGAGATCCTTAATATGGAATGAAATCAAACTTCATTCGATCTGTTCCCGTCAGTAACTACTCACTTCAGGACGTTCCTAGAAAAGGAAGAACCGTCAACTTACCAAGGTACTGACTCCAACCCTCATCCTCATTAAGCTGATCTGCCCAGTATTGCTGTAGAAATTTGAGCGATTGCAACACATTTGGAATGTGTATTGTGCTATGCAGGGATGAAAGCAGCTGTCGGACTTGATCGCGATCCTCTCCACGTGCCTCGCAACCAGCAATAAACAACGGCGTCGTGAGTAGTACCCATGGACTGAGGCCCGAGGAGGGGCCGATCTGTGTCGTACATTCGAGGATCCGCTTCACTGATTGTTGCACCTGCGGGGCTGACGCGGGGATATGGCGCAGCCGACGATGAATCTGGATCAGCGCACTGTGTTGGAATGCCTCGTTGCACAGCATGAGTTGCTGGATTGATTCCGCAGACAATCCTTCTACCACCCCTGGGTAGAACGCAGGTTGAGCTTCTGCCCCCTGTTCCATCAAATGTCGAAGTGAAGACTCCAGCGCGGCGGCTTCGTTGTGAGCCGTAATCTCGGTCCCTTCAGTGGTCTCATTATGGCGGCTCTGTTGGTTGCGCCAGGCCGCAGCCCCAATCTCCCGGAACATCGCGGACAAGCTCACTGTGAACCCCCAGTAATCGTCCAGGTAATCCGGGGTCGCATCGTCCGAGCCAGACTGATCTGACACTTGGCCGATCGGTGGCCCATTGCCCGTCAATGCTGTCAGGGATACGATCGACCGATACCACCGGTCGAGGTACCTGCGGAATCCGTCGGACGAGCGTGGTGATACACCTCCCTGACTATCCACCGAGACCATAAGGGCCTTGGCGCCCTCGATGTGCGCCCGCCATGAATTAGGATGGATGGCACCCGAATGAATCTCCGCTAGACAGAGAGTCCGCGCAGTAGCGAGCAGTGCATCCGAGCTCTTATCACCGGGGTTTTGGAGCTCTTTACGAAAATGTTCCAGGCTGAAGGCCATCAGACGGGCAATATCTGGGACAGATTTGACGTCCGTTGATTGGTTGTGTAAGTCTTGTAGATGGATGGCCGATAGCGCCATGGTCGCGTAGAGGAGTGATGGGGTCTGAAGGGCCATGGGTACCAGCATCTTGCAGATGTTTTGCTGCATACCCGAATGGCACGCGGTGATTTGCGACGCATCGTTCAAGAAATGATGGAGTAAAGCCTTCTGATCCGACGAGAGGGAAGCGAAAGGGTCGACCGGTCGTGTCAAGGCCAAGGACTCGAGAGGGGCAGCGTTCGTAGTGTAAATAAATTCACCTGGGGAATATTCTAAACCTACGTCAATAAAAGACCGATGTAAATATGCAAGGGAATGACTGCTTACCCAGCCGCTGCATGCCCCCTGTTCCCACACATGCGCCAAATCTCGATCGCGAAAAGGCCCTTCCTCCCCACTGTAACTGCATCGCATATCGGCACTGCGTCCCCGCCGTCTGACAGCGCGCGCAGCTAGGTCGCTGTTCGTCACATTTCTGCCGACGTGCCTTACATCGCTTGCATCCGGTGAATGATCGAGACATGGGGTTCGGACGGACTGGGATTCGATAAACGGTTGTGTGCTTTGATCTTTTTTCCCTCGGGGCGCCCCTCCCCTTAGTGATTTTGCGTTTTCTGGTTTTTTTTTTTTTTTTTTTTTTTAGTTCCCTCGAATATTCCGTGGTAGGAAATATGCAATTCTTAGTCGTTTTCTTTTCCTGTGGAACAGGCAGATGGATGGGGAAATAATTGAACGAGTCGAGATCGCGAAAGATGAGCACTTTCCAATCTCAAGATCAGTCGACACAGGTCCCCGTGCAGGACAAGTGAGTCGTATCAGTGGGAACCAAAGGAGATAAGCAGAATTAGCTGGACCCGCGCACTGGTGTATAGCGGCCGATCATCGAGGCGAGATCCACCGGGTTTCTTAATAATGGTAATAATCAAATGATTAGACCGTGTTCTCTATTGCATCAGTAATAATTATTGATGTTGTCATTTTGTCATGGTTTAAGAGTTTGCAACTAATTTGAGAGGAAGGAGGTAACTACGTAGTATTTATTATTCAATCCTCCTCAATGCGGGGGAATTCATCCTGCTGGTTCCGACATCCGCCCCAGGTATTTTGTTCAAAAAAAAAAAAAAAAAAAGAGAGAGCGAAAGGCAAAGATCTCGCCACGAGCTGAAACATGACCCATATCGACAACATGATCCATTCTAGCGTAATAGCGTAGTAGATCCTCTATCCCACAAATCATATCGCTATATGCACAGGGGAAAGTGATTTTGCCATGCAAATAACCGGTAATTGTAACCCCCGATCTCCACAAGACAACCCACATAAATAAATAAGAATGACAACAATCATTGGGTAATATACTATGGTCACAAAAAGAGGTAGACAGGCCAGGGGGCTAGAATAAAACACAAATTAACTATCAAATGTATACCGAAGCCACTCTCCAACCGCACGCAAGCTCTCCCATCTAACCGCCTCATCTTTGTCGGCCATTAGCTCCATGACTCGCGCCTTCAGACCCAATTTCTCCAGCTGAGCCCGTCGCTCCGGAAGCGCCTTCACCAAGTGACCCACATCGTTGCAACCGATCGCAAGAACCTGCTTGTCGTTGTCCCAGCTCTTCGACAGTATCTCCGCCAGCTTCCTGGGAAGCGCCCCGTTCGCGTCATCCAGGATCCGACGAGCATTGTCCTTCCAGAAGGTCGGGTTCCGATGGGGTGGCGACCAGCGCAGATGGCCGGACTGCAGCTCGGCCGCATATTGGTCGAATGTCGTCTGTGTCTTGGTATACTCATCAAGCATTTCTGACAGCGACTTCAGATCTTCGAGGAGGTCAGGATCGGTCAAGTGGCGGCCCGAGAGGTTGATCAAGAGGACAGGAAGGCGGACAAAAACAGCGATCGGCAGCAAGGTGGTGCGGTTCGAGGAAAGGAGGTTGTAAAGTGTCGCCAGAAGAAGGCGGGTGGTTTTTTCCTTAGGGGAAAGGCGTAGGAGATGAGTATACAGCTGGATGATTTCGTGGTCACTATATCCCGTCAGTGTAAGCTTTTGACACAATACGGAGGGGAGCGCGGAGGGAGGTTCTATACTACGTACTTCTGAAGGCCATCGCCAACAAGACTTCCCTCAAAGCTCAGCTGCCATATAACAAGAAGTACCCGGTAGAGAAGTTGAAGTCCTACTCCACCGGCAAGACCTGGGTCGATCGCCCGCGAATTGCCCGCCAGGTTGGTGCTAGAGCTTCCATCTTTGTTACCAGTAGCAGCACGTAGGATCTCCATCAGAGGGTCAATCGTTTTCGTTCTCTCCTTCCAGAAGATTTCCCGCGATCTTGAGGTCCGAAGCAATGCGGACAACTCCTGAACCCCAATATCCTGCAGCCCGCTGTCTTGGTTTTGTGTCAGGGTGCTGAGATAGGTATAGAGTTGCGGAAGCGCCACATCATCACGTGCAGTAGGCTTGGATGAAGTAGCAAGACTGATAGAAACGAGATTCGTGAGGAAAGTCGAGGTGAGCAGGGGGATAGGGTCGTCGGCGTTCGTCGAGTGACGCAAGAGGGGGAGGAACGGCCGATAGGGATCGGGGTGTGCAATCAGGGCGGAGGACAGTGAGGGGACGTCTAAGGTGTCCAAGACTCTGATCAGTACATCGGACCGGGTTAAGAAGGAGAAATATTTCCGCACCATTAATCAAGTCCGCAGCCAAAACAAGAATATATTGGACAATATCACTCCTCTTAGAGGCCAGATCCAACACACTCTTAGTGTCGGGGCTGCCTGCCAGTAAATTGACATATCCGGACAAATCACTCTCAGCGGTCTGGCATCGTTGCTCCTTACGAACCTTGTCCACTGCCTTGATCTTTTTCAAGTGATCATCGGTGATGTTGCCAGCTCGGACGGCACCCTCCCACGGGATCGGACGAGCTCGAATGTTGTTCTGGAGGGAGCTGAGATAGGTAGGCGGCTCCAGGGGCATGGACGACATGGTGGGGGGGAGGGAGAAGTCCAAGAAAAAAAAAGAAAAAGAAAAAGGGGGGGGGGAGGAAGGAGGAGGGAGAGGGGAGAGAGGTGGGAGTTGTTAAGGTGTATTGATCCGATCGATGATGATTGTCCCGACGTTGACGTCTCCCATGCCAAGCCCCGTGCGCCGGCCTTTCGCTTCATGCCGCTCTCGTCCACGCAAGCCTCACCAGGGTCTTACTCTTCTCCCTCCTCTTCCTGCTACGTGGTGCTTTCTCGTCCTTGCGCATTGCGGCCTTTTGACTTTATAATTGCCTTCTTGTCTCTCGTTAACATACACTATCTGTTTTTCTCTATTCCCCTGCTTTATACAATCGTGGCTTCAACTCTCCCGACTCGGCCTTGTCTTTTCCGGTGACGACACACAAGCATCAGGCCGCATCGTTCTGAACAGAGTCTGCCTTCCATGACAGTGTAGCGGACTGGGTGTTGCTGTCCCCAGAGTAACTCTTTGACTCTAAAGGCAACAGACAAACAACAAAACTCTCAGGTTCATCATACCCTATCATGGCGCAAATTCCTCAGGGTTCGAAGCCGAAATGGAAAGTCGGCTCGTTCTTGCAACAAGCTGTCGCCGGTGTGGAGTCAAGATTGGATTTGATCCTCGCCGAGGAAGAAAATAATCGCCAGCAATCCCAATCTAGATCTTCATCTCCGAGCATAAACCAGACTGGTAGTACGATCACCCTCTTATGTTGAGCATTGACTGTGGTGCCGCTCTTAGATCTGTCGCAAACTAACAACGGGTCTCAGATCTTTCTCGCAGTTCATCCAACGCAAAAAAGAATGATCGCCTCCAGGAGCGCCTTGCTCGTGCTGTTGTTAGATCCAACACCCCCTCCCCGAATACCACTCCTGCCTCCCCACCAACTCAAATCCCGTCCCCCGTCACAAGCCCAGTACCGAGTAACGATGCACGATCGAGCTTGGATGTAGAACCGAACCTGAAGTCTTCCGTTGGGAATGTTGAGAACCGCTCTCGGAGCCCTGCTCAACTAGATACGCCATTATCGCCATCTCTTGATATCTCCAGAACTAGCCATGACTCCGGTATCTCCTCACGGGATTTGAGGGACATCACGTCACCTACCAAAGAACCAAGTTCGGAGGTGAATCATGATGCTCATGCCGCGATAGAGCCACCGGTAGAAGAATCAGGCCTTTCCACAACTGAGAAATCCCTTGGTAACATTGCTGGCACGCTCTTAGACCCCGCGAAATCAGTCTCCAATGGCCAGGACCAATCGATTACTCAATTAAAAGCGGAACACGAAGCTGCGGAGGCTCACTGGCAAGAGGAAACGTATATGTATATTGAGCGAATAGATGCTTTGCAGTCAAAGCTCAAATACTTAGCTAAGGAGGCAGCCGAATCTGCTAAGAAGACAGCAGCAACAGCAGAGCCTGGAAGCTCGGAGAAGCAGCTGCGCGAGAAAGACGAGAAAATTGCTTTGCTCTTAGAGGAAGGACACAAGCTTTCAAAGACCGAAATGGAACATAGACTGGCAATCAAGAAGCTCCGCCAGCAACTTCTGGACAACTCAAAGGCTCAGACCGAAGACAAAAAGAAGAGTGATAGGCTGGAAACAGATCTAGCCAGCGCAGAAGCTAGGGCCAAGCGGGCTGAGGCTGCTGAAAAGAGAGCCAACGACTCACTCTCCTCTCAAACGAAAACCTCGCGAGACCTAGAGGCTGTTACGTCAGAGCGAAATGCGCTGAGTCAAACTATCCAAGAGATGAAGGGACAGCTGACTAGAGCTGTCGCGCGAGCTGAAGCTGCTGAGGCGAAGGCTCAGTCTGACGCTTTGGAGAAAGAAAAAGGACGCGCTATCCAACTAGAGGAAGAGTTGACAAACACGAAAATTGAACGCGATATAAATGAGGAGAAACTAAGGAGAGAGGCTAGTGACCTGAGAGACACGATCGAGCAAGAAAAGGAGAGAGCTCGCTCGTTAGAAGCAGAATTGAAGAGCGAACAATCTGTTCTGGAAAGCAAGATGGAATCTCTTCGTTTCCGAGCAGAAGAAGCTTCGTCTGGAATCACCGGTGACGCACAGGCTAAGCTTCTTCGCCAGATTGAGACATTACAAACACAGTATGCTGCTGCAAGCGAGAACTGGCAGACTATGGAAGGCTCACTGCTTTCACGACTCGCAAATGTGGAAAAAGAACGGGATGAGTTTGCCCGACGAGAGGGAGACACACGCCGGAAAGTCCGGGAACTTGTAAGTTCTTCTTTTGCTAAAAAAAAAAAGAAAATATCAAAGGATCATTGAATACTGATCCTTTACCCAGAACCTCAAAGCAAAACGATTCGAAGAAGAGCTGGAAACCGCCAAAGAAACGGAGCATGACCTCGAGGCCAAGCTCGAAGAACGCACGCAGGAGCTTCAAAGGCTCGAACAGAAACTACAAAAAGCTAGTCATGAGTTACTTTCCGCGCAGAAAGACTTCTCAGAGCAAAAGAAAGTAAACGATCTCAACTGGGCTCAAAAGCTAGAGGAAGAACGAGCTAGGTGGCGAGAACTATCTCTCCCCCAGCCGGGATTTCTTCAGCAACCCCGAACGCAGTCTCCAGTCGCCTTTAATCGGCGGCCGAGTAACTTGGACCCGGTGGCATCTCTATCTGACTATCGACCCAGCAGTCGACGTTCCTCGACATTACCAACCGCATCGCCAGAAATAGGTACTCCGCCGCGGCAAAACTCTTTCCCAGCTTCTACGCTCTCTCCTCCAACCTTGAACAGTGCCTCCAACGCACAGATCACAGACTCTCCCACGATCGCCTATGAACCAGATGAGTTCTTTACTGGATCTGGCACTCCGTCTGCCTACGGAGCGCAGACCCAAGCCTCCCGCGGCATTAACGAATTGCTCTCCGAGTCGACGGTGGGAGCTGGTCCCTCCGTGCAACTAGTAGAGCGCATGAGCGCCACGGTTCGTCGACTGGAAAGCGAACGAGCCGCGTCGAAGGATGAACTAGCGCGCATCACGACTCAACGTGACGAAGCCCGTCAGCAAGTAGTTGACCTCATGCGTGAGTCTGAAGAGAAGTTTGCGTCCGATGCCCGTATACAGGAGCTGGAACAGCAAATTACAGGCCTGGATCAACGATATCAGACTACCCTTGAAATGTTGGGCGAAAAGAGCGAGCATGTAGAAGAGCTTGAAGCTGATATAGCAGATCTCAAAAAGATATACCGCGAGTTGGTAGATAATACCATGAAATAGCCGTCCGTGCTTACTCGCCTAGTTTTTTCTTGCTTGCCCCTCTCTCTCTCTCTCTCTATTTCTCTTTTTTTTTTTACAACACGTCTCTGTATATAGACTTTCCCCCCATTCTGCAAAAATCTTGCCATCTAGACGATGTTATGTGATATAGGGTTTTCCTTAAGAAGGGCAAGATCATCAAAGTCCTTAATGAAATCCATACTAAATTATATCCATCCGATCACAAGCACGTAATCAGCAGATTATACCAAAGATTTGTCTTCCCTCTCTTAAGTGCCACAGAAACAAACGCAGGGTCCATCCTAAATCGTTATACCCTCTCTCTCGGCCATTTGCACGATGTACGACCGAATCTAGAGAACGGTGAACATTCATTGAAATTCAAATACGGGATTTCTTGGGGAAGAAAGGGCCCTACCTTTGCATCTGGAGCCATATCAATGGGTAAGAGGTCATCCGAACTTCTTTTGTCCGTCTCCGCACCCGCCTTAAGCAGCGTAAGGGCCGCATCACCATGTCCCTCGGAAATAGCATGATGCAATGCGGTCAGACCATCCATATCCGTAGCATTGACGGGGCTCTTCCCTTCCTCGAGAAGAAGCTTAATTATAGGAGAGGAGCCAATTGCGGCCGCACGGTGGAGAGCCAGTTGCCCGCGCTTGTCTTTCACGCGGGCACTGCATTTGTTGGCGATCAAGGTACGAACAGTGGATATGTTGCCTTTTGAGGTTGCGAAGTGGAGGGCGTTCTCGTACTCTGTTAGTTCATGGTTTCCGAGGTGGGTGGTGGAATGGATATAGTCCCTTTACATACTTGTCCAGATGTGCTTTGAACGGTAACATCTGCGCCCTTTCGGAGTAAGAGGTCGATGATGGGATCTCCTTCGGCGTTCTTCAAGCTGGCTGCGATCATGAGGGGTGTCCAACCGGAGCGGTCCTATCGTGTAGTACTATATTAGCGTCGAGAGGTTTATTGTTTCGGGGGGTTTGTGAGTAGCTATCGAACCTCCACATCTGGATCAAAGGTCTTGCTGGCGACTAGGAGCTCCACAATAGGAAGACGATTGAAAGCCACCGCCCAGTGGATGGGCAGACGCTCGTCGTCGTCTTTAACATTGGCTAATTTTGGATTCGCCTAGGAATTGTCCTCTATTAGTACGTGGCTACAGCAATGATGTATGGGCTGTGATGAGCGAGGCTTGTATCGTCACAGACAAGCTCCGAGGATGCGGGGCAGCTTCCGTTGACATACGGTCAAGAGAGATTCGGCATGTTGAGCTATCCAATGTTAGATATAGTACTGTTTGTGGCTAGGGAAGAACAAAAAGGCTTACTCTGGCCTTCCCGTGCGGCCTCGTGGAGCGGGAATTTAGCATCATAATTAGGATCCATGGTGAGATATGGAGCAAAGAAGCAGGTATAGTTCGCAGATGAAGATCATTTCACGATTAATCATTTCGTCATTATCAGTTGACTACCGAATCCGGTTAGCTGGTTATCGCTTATCTAATATCACGCTTCCTCTCTGCCTCAGGCACTGCAGCAGCAGCTCTCCGCCAAAAGTTCAAACCCGGAATTGCTCCATCATCATCTTAGCCACCACGCCTCATCGCCTTTCCTCCCCCCACCCCACCTCGTCCCTCCTTCGCGTCTTGCCTTTTTCATGACTGGCTCGCGAATGAGGTGAATTCCGTACCATCTTATTCGATCGCCAATAGCTCACGATCTGGCCTTCTGAACGCGAAACGAACCCGTCGCCGTGAGTGCAAGAAATTGAAGGCTCCGCACCTTTTTTTTTTTTTTTTTTTAAGACGGATCAAACACCATCATTGAAGCCTCAAATAGTTCAATTCAACACAACATGGACGCAATCCAAACCACCACGCCCGACGATGCGGTGCGCATCTCCGCGAAGAGGACCGCTGAACTTTTCGGCACCGACTACCTGATGGTCACTCCGTCGACCGGCGACGGCTCGATTGGTCTCTCCTATCGCCGAAAAGCAGAATATCAAGATGTGATGGAACTTCCTCCCATCCTTGCAGAGAAACAAGCCAAAGCAGCCGCGACTGGACGCACGAAACGCCCTAAAATTCAGGCGCCGTCGCAGGCGCAAGCGGACGGCAGTGGTGCCTCCATGTCCCTGGTGAAGCGGGCCGCTGGACCCGGCGCGGGCGGAGTTGGAGGCGAGAACGAACCTAAGAGCCTGATTCAACGGCCATCAGCGACGCGACCGCAGAAACCCGACTGGCATGCTCCATGGAAGTTGATGCGAGTGATTTCGGGACATTTGGGGTGGGTGCGCAGTCTGGCCGTGGAGCCGAACAACGAATGGTTTGCCAGTGGTGCTGGTGACCGGACGATCAAGATTTGGAACCTTGCGACGGGTGCGCTGCGCCTCACCCTTACGGGTCATATTTCGACCGTCCGCGGGTTGGCCGTGTCCCCTCGGCACCCGTACTTGTTCTCATGCGGAGAAGACAAAATGGTGAAGTGTTGGGATTTGGAAACGAACAAGGTCATCCGTCACTATCATGGACATCTGAGTGGTGTGTACACTCTCGCTGTGCATCCTCGATTGGACTTGTTGGTCACTGGTGGTCGCGACGGTGTGTGTCGAGTGTGGGATATGCGGACAAGAAGCAATGTCCACGTCCTCTCCGGTCATAAGGGCACTGTGGCCGACCTCAAGTGCCAGGAAGCCGACCCGCAAATCATTAGCGGTTCTTTAGACTCTACTGTCCGTCTATGGGATCTGGCTGCTGGAAAGAGCATGGGTGTTCTGACGCACCATAAGAAGGGTGTCCGGAACATCGCCATCCACCCGCGGGAGTTCACCTTCGCCAGCGCCAGTACCGGCAGTATCAAACAATGGAAGTGTCCTGAGGGCGCGTTCATGCAGAACTTTGAAGGACACAACGCTGTTATCAACTCGCTCGCTGTGAACGAAGATAACGTTCTCTTTTCCGGCGGTGACAATGGTTCTATGTGCTTCTGGGACTGGAAGACTGGTCACCGGTTCCAGTCGATTGATACCATGGCGCAGCCTGGTTCTCTGGAGGCGGAAGCAGGCATTATGGCGTCAACCTTTGATCGTACAGGTCTGCGTCTCATTACCGGAGAAGCCGACAAGACCATCAAGATCTGGAAGCCTGATGACGAGGCTACGCCCGAGTCGCATCCTGTGGCTTGGGCTCCTACTCTGGGTAGACAGAGATATTAAGTTGTGTCATGTTTATACCCCATTTTGTTTGGTCTGGATTTGCGTCTTAGAGTCGGACATATCTCGTGCACTTAATGGAGTTCAGCGGTCGGGGGGGTTTTTGTTTCATTCTTCATAAAAAATGATGATTACTATTCAACCTTGAGTGGAGGTTGGGTTGCCTTCGATAAAAAAAATCACAAGAGATTACATTATCTGAGTTGTTAATACGTGGGCATATACTGTTAGTTTCAAAGATACTCTACAGCAGACATTTACTCAATAGATTGAATATTCTTCTGTTTCACAAACCACACATTCTGGGTTTCCAAGGGCAACTCCGGATCAACCAACTCCAAGTCAAACCGCCGCAGGAGCTGAGGGAAAGGCTGCAAATGGCCTACAATATGACTTTCGACAACACTTTCGAAAGTGAGCTGCTACTTTGGAAGTCTCTTGTTGGGGGGTATTCAAACTCCACCGCAGGCCAAAGGACCAACCTAACCTAGGTAACTTTAGGTAGGTATCTATACAATCACAATGGCAGAACCAGTCTGTACAATATAGTATAGGCAAAAGCTATACCGTCTTGCATGTAGTTCCTCTATAGGGCTTTTTTAGGGCTTCGAGAGAATCTGATTGGCTGAGTCTCTAGTCTAGGGTTGTTTGCTTCGTTTGTACCCTCAGGCAGGTATCATCGTGCGTACCTCAGATCAAGAGCCAGCATTTTATACGATATATACATTATATATCAGATATATCAGATCTGTACAAGTACACCGTTGAATATGGACACCAATACCAGTTCTCCCATTGCTATAGCAGCCAGAGGAAAAGAGATTACCGGATTGGAGATCTTCCAAAGAACAACAGACGATACTCCGATAACCAGGATCCAAGAGCTCCTTTCGATCATGAACGCAGACCAACCCACCGGCGGCACAGACATGAGCTATGGGAATGGGGACGCTCAGCACCTGCGTTTCTGGAAGGCCAACAACAACCCTTCTAAACCCCCAATAGTCCTCTTCGTCCACGGCGGCAGTTGGCGCTCAGGAACATGCCTCGATTCCCTCGGCTCCGCGAAAGTGACGCACCTCACCAACAAAGGCTACGCATTCGCCACCGTCAACTACTCGCTCATCCCCTCAGTAACAGTGGAAGAACAAGTCCAAGAAATCGCCAACTCGCTAGCCTACCTCATCCAGAACGCGCCACAACTAGGTGGCTTCGACCCAGAACGGGTCATTCTGATGGGCCACAGCTCCGGCGCCCACGTCGTCACCCTACTAGGAACCGACACGAACTACCTGGAGCGAGCCGGCGTCCCCATCAACATCGTCAAGGCCGTCGTCTCCCTCGATGGCTCCAATTACAACGCCCTGGCGGAAATCACCGATAGTCCGGGCCCCGTGGCAGATAACCTGGTTGACGCCCTGGGTACCGATCCAAAGCGACTGCGGGCGATGTCGCCGACCTGCCATGCGCGTGCGCCTAACGCGGGGGCGTTCATGCTCCTCCATGTTTGTAGGCAGGGCGATATTCGTCAGGCGGTTGAGCTTGCGGGGGCGTTGAACGCTGCGGGGACCGATGTTGCGTTGCATATCTTTGAGGGCGAGGGGTTCGAAGGCCATGTGCAAATGCTCCTTAGGCTGGGTGATCCGGCCTATCCGGCGACTTCGGTTATGGATGATTGGTTGGATGTTCACGTTCCTGTGGCATAGTCATAGTTGGTGGATGATACTATATATATGACTAAAACCCTGCATGACATTACTTTCTTTCATATTATTTCTGGATATAGATAGGTAAAACCCCTCATGCTATGCTGTACATTAATAAAACATTCACTCCTGTCCAAGCCCCAATCCCTTGGCCTCAATGTCCTCACGGAAGGCAAGGCGAACGTCCTCCACCCCAATGCGTAGTCTGACCTTACCACTCCGGTCTCGATTAGGAATTGCGGAGCTTCCAACCGCTGCTCGACCCCCGCCATGCTCGAGAACAAGCACCCCGGAGTTCATGAGTTCCATGGCTGCAAAGCCTAACGCCCGTACGCGTGCACTGCTGCCACCCGCGAGGAGGAAGTCTTTGACTCCCGCGCCAGCTGCGCCGGCAACGGCAACGGCACCATCAGCGATGCGCTTTGCCTCATCAATGATATCGCCAAAGGTGGATTCGGAGATTCCGGTTCGTTTGACGCGGGCGAGGAGAGCAGAGAGGAAGAGCTTGGCGGAGAGGGGAAGCGATCGCAGGGATTGCTGGAGTGGGGTAGATGTTGCTTCTTGGATGGCTTGTTTAATCGTTGCGATCGTGACCCTTCCGGCGGTTTGTGACTTTTGTGGTGGATTCTTCTGAGGGGATTGCCCTTTTGCAAGCGGGGTCTGTTTGCCGAGGGACTTCTCTCTTCGTGCCGGCGTTTTGCTTGGAGTCGGTGGTAGTGACTCTGCCTCTTCTGGAATTGTATCCTGGGCAACGTTGCTGGCCTGTTCCGCGATTTCGACGGCGCGTCGACAAATATCTAACGCCCTTCTGGCATCACCGCTGACCGCAGCGACCTTCCGGCTTGCAAATTGGACTGCGTCCGCGTCAACTATGTTGCCCGGTACGTTTGCAAGACGGGTGCTGATGATTTCCATCAGATCCGTATGTTTGTATCCAGGGAATGTAATGCGAGTAAGGCCGAGGCGACTGGAGATCTTGTTACTGAGTGTTCGTTCGGGCAAGTCCATGGTGTTCGCTACAGCTAGCACAATCAGGCGGGAATGGCGGAGAGCCGGCCAGTTGAAGAAGTTGTACATGACCGACTGGTTTTTGGTGACCAATTGGTCAAGTTCGTCCATGAGAACAACGCACGAGACCCGCCGCGGTGATGGGTGTGAGAACTCCCGTTCGAGTAGGTCAAGTGCATGAGAAGGGGAGACCCGGTCGCCTTTCAATGCTTCCCAGAGTAATGAATATGACTGGTGGGGGTCTGTGACTTTCATGCCATTGATTTCGACGAAAATGAAATCATCCATCTCCTCGGTCAGAACTGCGGAATTCAGCTGTGCCACCACCTCTCGCACTGTGGCTGTCTTTCCAGTTCCTGGTGTGCCCGATATGTAGATACACGCCCCGGTTCCCTCCATGATCGCTGCGCTAAGATGGTTATATACTGTGTCGAATTCTGTCTTTCGACATGGAAGTGATGTGGGGACTGCAGAAACATGAAGAAGATTCCGTGCTTGACGGTAGGGTGACGCAAAATGTGTGGGGGAGAGGACGCGAGTGCCCAGAGGGGTGAACTCTAGTGGTTTTTTAACCACAATCCTGTGAGTTATTAGTCTCTATATCCTCATACAGACTGTTGCATATATCATACCGCTTATGACTCGGTGTAGTCAGTGCCTTCTGGCGTCGGGATTGGGGTGTAACATTTGTCGCAACTTTCTGTCGCTTTCTAGGGGTCGTGGGCGTGAAGTCTTCCTCCTCCTCCTTTTCTTTGCCATCCACATACTAGCAAAATATTAGCATATTGGCTCCAATTGGGCAGAGTGAAGACTCACGTCGTTATCGACAAGCTTACGCTTCTTTGCGGTCTTCAGGCCCGTCTTGATCATATCAATGAGACCAAAGAGGCTATCTTCACGATATACATCCTCCCAAACAAACTCGTCCGTATACTTTCCCTGTACTTGGTTGACACCTCTCCGACAAACAATGCATTTATTGTAGTCCGCCAGTTCGTCCTTTCCCTTGGGAGGGGTGCCGTTTGGATACTTGGCGTAGAACATATCCTTCGACATCACGGTGGCTTTGCCATTGATGGAAGTAAGTGGGTTGACGTTAAAATATGGAGTCAGATACTGCTCATTGTGTAGTGCGTCGGTGCGACGCTTATATCTTGTCGACATAAACTCATCCGGGGACGCAAACCACATGATGTTGGCGGATTTAACCACTTCGTCTTCGGATTCGTCGCCCTCTTCCTCGACAAACTCCGCGATGATGCCTACCCAATCTTTGCCGGGCTCGGGAGATTTTAATAAGACGATCTGTCCCAGTTTGCATTCAAACGTGCCCATCCGGGCCCCGATAATTCGTTGACGTCGTTTGGTATTTGGTCGGGATGAGCGTCTCCGTGCCGATTTCGATCCCTCTTCTGTCTCTCCATTCTGAGCCGACGCCGGGTCCTCGTTGTCGTTTGTGTCATAGATCCAATCCCATGGGAGGTCTTCCTCGCCCAGTTCATCATCAGAATCATCGCGGACGAGGCCCCCTTTGGTCATCCACAGCTGGGCGCGCTTCCGCCTGCGAGTGTTTACGGTATCATTTTCGTCCGAGGGGTCCAAAGTCATTGCCGTTATTGTATGAAGGCTTCGAATGGAGTGGAGTGGGTTTGGGGAGGCGGATTGTGATAGACGGCAAATCAATGGATGTTGAAAATCCCGGAATAATAATAATCATAATAATAATACATAATCAATGAAGTTTCCTTCTTTCGCCTTGGGACGCGTCGTTTCGCACCCGCGTTAATTACCTCCTATTTGGGCTTAGCGCGAGTCACGGGACCTTCGCCAATCAAACCCCTTCAACTTCGGAGTTATACTTCAACTACATACCTACCTCCTAGTCTCTATTATTACCTCCCTACCTACCTATCCTCTTGCAAGTCCAGTCCAGGAAAGATGATCGATGGCGCCTCACAGAAATTGATCGGCTCCACGTTCTTTACGCAGAGAATCAATACTAATTTCCAAGGCATCGACTGCATTGACCCCCTCCAACCCACCAATAATCGATCCTAACTATCGCCCAATACACCTCCAGCACGCAATAACATGGTGATTAGAGCTTACGTTTTGATCTGCGTCGCAGAGAAGCATGTAATTAATTATTTTATACTCCCGACACGCAGATCTCAATGCAGCGCATAATAGAATGTCATCGAGTCGACTAAACCATTACTGCAGAACGCGATCCATCATATACGCCACTTTAATCTAAACCATCTGCGCTCAATATGTTTGGAACGGAGTTTAATCTGACAGCAACCGCCAAACACCTCAATTCATCTCTATTCGATTTTTTCAATTTATTTATTCTGACAAGCTTTTTGCACCCCTCGAGGGGGCCGTACAAGAAACCCTGGTCGAGAACCCCGTCAATAATGTCAACCCCCGGACTACCGATCCGTCCCTTGCGTTGAAGCGGGTTTATGCTTTGTACTTTATTTAGTAACCAACCGCCTCCGTCAGTATGTAAGTATCCTACCCACATATGCACCTTGTGATATGATATGCCTGGTGAGATTCTGGGTCCTCATGCAGCATCGAGATAATTATTCCGTGCCCTACGGAGGGATTCCTTTCTCAGTGTTCTGTTCTCGGCGCTCAGGTGAGGGTTACATTGGATTGGACCGACCCAGTTGTTGGTGGCGTCAACTAGATAGGGACAGAATTAGCACATTGGGGGCAACACTACACAGACTATTTGACTATTTGACCCTTTCTTCCGGTGTGCGCTATTCTAGAATCATTGACAACTGGTTTCTCGACCGCTGTTTCGTTAATTTTATATTTAGACCCTACCCTTTTCTATTTTTTTTTTCTCTTTCTTCCTTGATTTCTGTTCCTGTCCGTTGGTGGTGATACTAGTCTATAATCGTGACACCTTTGTCCCTTCTTCTATTAATATCCTATTACTATATTAATATTTAGCGATGAAGAAGACGATGATGATGATCGGAGAATAATATTATATTATTTGCAATATGCAGGGATAGAAAAGGTAGGGGGTGTTACAGAAAGTAAATGTCAGGAAGATACCGAGGAATGGAATGTGGAGACATGTGTAAGGTTGTTCGATCTCATTCCTTCTCGGAATGGAGAAGGCTGTCAGCTATCCCTACGGCCATTCCAGGAGGTGATGAGCCCTGAAGATTCTTGACTTCATACCTCCTCTCAGAAATCTTTAGGAGGAGTGGGGACGAATCCCAGGTGCATTGATCGGGGATTCTCGCTTCTTGTTGGCTCGAGTGTAGCCGCCCAGCGGTGCCAATAAGAGGCATCTGTGGAGGAACTTGATCCATGGACCACGAGTCAGCTCAGCTGGATGAGAACCATACGTTAATAATAATAGTAATAATAATATCGATAAGATGGAAAAGAGAAGTACTCTACGACCAAATAGAATAATAACGGAATAATTCAGTAAAGTTCATCTTTCTCTTAAATTTTCTCTTCTTTGTTTTTGGGGGGTTCTAGTTAGGTTAATAATAGGTAGATTAATTTAGATTGCAAAGTATCCTATTTTATCGACTATTTTACCCCTGAGGAAGAAGATTAATATACTACCTACCACTATCGAGGCTGAGTGGGTCTGTGTCCTTCACAGTTCGTTGCGATCGGCCGCTGTACTTGCCGCCCGTGAGCCGTCCAAGAAAGAGACTAAAAACTCCTTTGATAGATTTGTTTCTTCTGTGTGGTTGTGTGTAGATGTGAGGGAGGATGAGGATGATAGAGGAGGAGAAAAGGGAGAACGAATCCCAGGTAGAGAGCGTATAAAGAGAGTATGAATACAAAGTGAAAGAAACTGACTCAATACAATGAAATAAATACATCAATAAATAATACTCATAATAATAAATCTCAGGTACTCTTTCTGGTTCCACCCAATCAGGCAATCCGCCAATCCTCTCCTTTTTTTTCCCTTTTCTCCTACTTTCCACTTCCTCCTCCACTCCACCCCCTGGTCAAGTCAATCCCGTCCTTCTCTCTACTTTCATTCCTTCTCTCTCCTTTTTTTTTTTTAAAAAAAAAATTTGATTTTATTTTTATTTTCTATTTTCTTCCTTTTTCCTTTTTCCCGTTCAATCCACACTAAAACTATTTCAATTTGATCATCCAATAGTTAACCCTGTTCAATCATCCCCCCCTAAACGTTTCTCCATCAGGCGCGTGTCAATCTGCCCGTGCTCCTCAGGGAGTCAAGGCTCCCTGTCCACCATGAGGGCGCGTCGATCGAGCGCTCATTGACCAACGACTGTTTCTGATTCTCCTTCTCCCTTCCCGTCTCTACTTGTTACTCACTATCGGGCTTGCCTGCACTGAGTGGGCTTCTCCCTCTTCCAATAAGAATCCCTCCGCCGTCATGGCCCCCGGCTGGATTTCTCCGCCTGCTCCTGGCCGCTTATCACCCGACGCTGCTGCTTCTCCTGTTACTGGACCTGCCTATCAACAAGGGTCTGACCCCGACAGTTGGTCAAGTCCTTCTCCGTCCCCTTCAAGCATTACTACCGCCACTACCACTACTCCTCTTACAACTACTACATCGGTTGCCCATTCAACTTCTACTCCTCCTCTACCTCCGTCGGTCCCCTTACCATCGACCGCTTCCCCTGTGCGCCGAAAACCTGTCCCCACGGAGAATGCGGCCCCTTTGACCTACCAACATCGCCATCCTGGGCCCTCATCTTCGATCTCCTCATATAGCGCATCTCTCTCTAGGCGTGATACTCCCGCCGATCTCTCTGCGGCACAGAACCCCCCAGAGCCCCCGTGGTTCAATTCGTCTCTCACATCTTCTGTGCATGAAGAGCCTCCCCTCTTTGTTCCCAGGGACCTGGATAGGTATGACAACCGTGGCGCTCTTTGTTCTTTTCCCTTGGCCCCCTCGCCTCCCCACTGGCTCACACCCTCTGGGCTGTTTCTCCACCAGTCTGCAATTGGACTTCCCAAATATATCTCCTCCTAGGACGTCCTTGGACTAATCCCGTACCCTTGTTATATCTCCCCAGATACCCCCGCGGTGGTCCATCTGCGTCCCGTCTTCGTATAGATACCTCCGCCTCCATTCGGAGTCTGGACGACGACGACGATCAAGACACCGATTACAGTGCCCAGTTCTCGAATGGGACTCCACTTCATAGTCGTCTCGTCAGCGAACCATTTATCCCCATCCTTAAATCCCCCGCTGGGTACCCTAAGCGCCCCACGACCATGGCTTTGCATCCGACAACGCACCGTCCACCGCCACTTAACATAGACCCGAACGGTGTTGGAGATCCCAAACAGCCAAAGACTCCCGGGCATAAGATCAGCTCTTTTTTTGGATGGCGTGGTGCGGCTTCATCCCCCGGAGCGGAGTCGTCCAGTACCGAAATATCAGACACCGGCCGCTCCCCACTATCACCAATGCCTCCTTCAATCCCCAGCGCCTCGTTCTCCATTACTCCCTCCACAACCATTCCATTTGATTCCGTGAAGCCCAATGGAACCTATCCCGCACGGAACTTGTCCCTGAGCAGTTCAGTGGTTCTGGAATCCGGATCGGCCGTACAGGTGGCGGACCTCGAAAATGAATTGCGAGAGATTAGCTCCGAGCTGGCGGGGTCCATTCGGCGAGAGATGGAGCTAGAAGATCTGGTAGAAAGACTTCAGTCTGAAATGCCGATGGATACGCCAAATCGACGCACGAGTGATTATTTCTCGGACTCGGGCACTAGCTCGATTCGTTATACGTACGATGGGCGGTCAGAAGATGTCGAGAAGTTCCGACGGGCAGCGGAACAAGAAAGAGCCCAGCTCAAGGTCGAGCTAACTCAAAAATGGCAGGAGGAACGGTCGCGTCGAGCGGCGACAGAGTCACATATCCAGATCTTGGAGTCACAAGTACATCAGGTAGGTTGAGCCACGCTTATTTCCTGGGTCTTTCGACTAATTGCCATCAGCTTCGACGAGAAAGGGTTGATCTCTCTGATCTGTCCTCCAAAACCAAGGAACTCGAGATCACTCTGGATGATACTCGGCGGAAATTGGCAGAAGAGCGACAGATCAAAGATAACTTTGAAGACCTCCTCACCGCAATGAGAGTGGAATTGGAGCAGCTTCGAAATGAACGCGATCACCTTCGAGATGAAGCCATCCCTCAATTAAAGAGTGGTCGTGGGTTTTCGGATCCATCGGAGGCGCAACGGCTGGTCGAGGAAATTGAGGCTCTGAAAATCGAGAATGCCTCGTTGGCTCAGCTTCACGGTACTCGGTTTGCATCCATTGCGGAGGAGGATGGTATATCCAGGCGCTCCGGGTTATCGCGCTCGAATTCGCTGGCCCGAATGCACTCCAAGCCTGGTGGTGTATCTCGCTCTGGCTCATTGTCGCGATCGAATTCAGTGTCTGTTAAGGACCGCGACACACGAGAGTCCTTGGCGGATCGCATGGAAGGTGTTGAAGCGCAGCGCGATGCTCTCCATCAGGCGCTCCGGCGTCTTGTTGACCGTCAAGCCTATGAGGCTCGTGAGTTCGAAAAGCGGAGTCGAATTCTCGAGCAGGAGTTGGCCCACGCCCAGAGGTCTGGGTCTCCGCGCAGGTTGGGCTACGAACGAGAAGTCTGGAACCTGCGCGAGGAGGTGGACCACCTCCGCCAACGTGCTGATGATGCCCTTGACCAGAAGTGGCAGTGCGAGAAGGGCCTCGCAGGTCTGAAAATGGATCTAGATCGTGCAGAACAGGAAACGAGCTCACTTCGCGTCCTCCTGCAAGAGCATGACATTAACCTTCCTGGGGACGGATTCGCCGAGGTCATTGCCACCTCGTCCTCTTTAGAATCTGCGTACCAGCAGCTTCAAGCCGACCGGGAATCCGCCGAGGCCCAGTCCCCCCTTGATGGAAATCCTGAGCTGGAAGCTTCCGTCAGCCGTACTGAGGAGCTCGCGCAAGATGTGCGCAGACAGCTGAGCACCAACAGTGCTCTGCGGGGCCGCTTGGCCGATGCCATTGGTAAGGGTGAAAGGGAACAGCAACTGTCTGTGTCTCGGATCAATGAGGTGCAGTCTAGGCTCAAGGAGCTGGAGGATGCCCTCCTGATGGCTCAACAACACTCTGAGGAAGAGATGGCGCTTCATGAAGAAGAGATCCGTCATTTGAAGGAAAGCCACAATGAACAGCTGATGCGGATGAAGAATGGTGCCCGAAGCCCCATCGCATTATCCCCGATGGTACCCTCAAGTCCCTTCGGAGCTCGGTCTCCCCGCATCGACAAGACTACCAGCGGAGATGGAATTCCGCTGACAGGAGCGGTTCAGTCAGAAAACCTAGAGAAAAGGGTGAAAGAGCTGGAAAGGCTTCTCCGCGAGGCTGACAGGGAGATGGGCGAGGTCGTTAGCCGGATGAACCGCGCACAAATCGATGTGGCGGAACTCCAGTCTGACCGGTGAGTCTTTCGTCATAATTCCTCTATATAGAATCTAGTCACTAACCCGTATGACCAGAGATGAGGCACTTCGCCAAACTCGCAGACTCCAGGCTGAGATCCAGACCGAACGCAACGCGTTCAAAGCCTTTTTCGGCTGATGTTTGAATTTCAGTCCTATATTTTTTTTCGCCTTGTATAATACCCTATACTATCGTTCATATACCACGGGTTGGTTTTCGGAGTTGCATCGGCGCCAAAATTCAGGTTTGCTTTGATTTTGATCCCTGTTGGAATGGGATGTGGGCACGGTGCATACATTTTGATGCTTGTAAATGTTTTGATTGACGGCCACCAGAGATGTGGGGTTTGTATATATGACGGTCACGCGGTGATCATGTATAATGCGCACATATTGACGCGAAATACATTACCTATATAATCAGATAATATACGCATCTACTTTTATTACGAATCTCCAGTTCAATTTGAGTTGTTGTTCACATGGTCATCACATGACTGTTTCCCCGGAGTTGTTTGGACTGTTTGTTTTGATCCACTATGGGCTTAAATCCACCTACGATCGCCCAGAGTTTCCTTTTGTTCTTAAACCATCAAGTATTATTATTAACTACCACCTACCGACCCCCCCAAAAAAACATGAACCTTCCCCCTGTTTCATAAACTACCATTTCCCCATTCCCCCTTCTCACCACTTCCACTGAGTGGAATCCAAAACAAAATTTCAAAAATAAACGAAAAGGAAACGAAAAATCATCCACCATGGACTTTCTCCCAGGTAAACAACCTCCAGATTCCAGCTCTTCGAGCGCGATCCCAGATACCCCTTGGGGTAGGAGGTAGGTTAGGTAGATATGTACTAACAACAACATCGAAACCAGAGTCTCTCACTTCCATCATTCAAGAAAACCCAACCTTCCAACATCTCGCCGCTTCTTCGGCAACCGCTCATCTCCTCACTCTGCGCTCGACCTACCTGGACCCGTACATCGAACACTTGCGCACCGCATACTTAGACCCCTACATCATCCACCCGCTTGCAACCATGCTCGCTTCCTCGATGCCGAACCTCGTTTCCGTCCTAGTCCTCGTGCTGGTTCTGGTGCTTTCGATCAAGATCCTAGATTATGGGCGACGGCTCGTCATGTTTTGGGTTTCGTTGGTCCTGCGCTTGTTGTGGTGGGCGGTTGTTATCGGCTTGGCTTGGTATGTTTATACAGCTGGGTGGGAGAAAACTGGTCGCGATCTTGGTTGGTTCTATGGCGTCTTCAAGGGCTTTGTGGATAGCTTTCAGGATGGGATTGAAGGGGGTAAGAGGTCGGGCGAATATTATTCAGGGAGGGTGAGGTGAAATTCTTTTCTCTTTTTGGTTTTGGTATTATTTTTTTTTTAGTCGTTATTTATTATGATGATGATTATGATATGACATACGCGCATAGGTATGCTAGGTCAGGGAGGAGAAAGGACATGAAGGTGGAAAAATGGTTTAGTTTTCTTTTCTTTCATGGCCCAACCCACCTACCTCCTTGTATGGAGATGATGGTTGAGATTGGGTTTACCTACTTCGGGCTGCACTTCTGCTGCGGATTGAAAACTTGGTTTGGGTTAAATTCTCATGTTAGACGCATTATTATCTACCTAGGTATCTATAATAGCTCTGTCCGTGAAGGACGTATTGTGATTGGTTATGGTTCCAGTTGTGGCATATCCATGACCAAGGTATCAGCTGAGGGATTCGTGATCAAGAACAGCTCTTCATAAGATACATTCCCAGTAGATATGAGCCACCGATAACTGGCCATGTGGGCTTCCCTCCAACGTAAGGGAAAGGCCTGTCACACGTGCTGCTTCCAGTGTTCGAGGTGGAAGGCGTGGTTTTGATCAATGTCTCGAGTGGGTCGAGAATGACTATCCAAAAAGGTAGCCGGCTTGATGGGCGCACATTGTGGCGGGGCGAATGATTGGGATCTCTCTCCTAAGGATACAAGGTTGAAATCACATATCGGAATCCTCGTAATCCACATCGCGTCCATCCTGGGGTTCGCGTGGTTCCTGCGCCTCGTGGTATTGAATAGCGTCGTCGATATAGCTCAGTACCGCCGCCACACTATCTTCCTCCTGCACATTCAACTGTAAAAATGACACCATGCTAAAATCATCGATCAGCTGGCCCACTGCGCGATTAAGCTGCTTAAAAGACCCCCCACTCAGCAAAGCATTTGTAGATGAAGGATCGGCAGTCATATCCTGATCATCGTCCTGATCCTGCAGTGATTGTACATCAACCGCTGTAAACCGCTTCATCTCCCGGCGTGACACCATATCGCGCACCTGGTCCATCTTGGTCAGGATATTCACATGGGGCATCTCCAGCATCAGCATGGCAGACATGGCGCTCAGCGTTCCGGCAAAGAATTTAGCCTTGTCAATGACGAAGGTACTCTCAAGTAGGTATGCGGCACACATGTTAATATTGAGCGGGCCCGCTCGCGATAGGAACTGCACTAGTGATGGGAGCAGCGGGACATGCGTGTACAGCTCAATTTGTCCAGGCATATCAAAGATGATGAGGTATTCTTCACTAAGGGGGTCGAGGGCCTCGGACAGGAAATCGAGATTCTGCAGTAGGAATTCAAAGCAGTAGATTAGGCCACCATTAGGGCCCAATCCCATCTCTTCCATAACATCTTCGAGGGTGATCAATTCGCGAATGTCGAGGTCCGGCTCATAGCTGAAGGATTCAGCGGCCGGGTCAAGGTTGACATAGAAACAGCTGCGGCGGGTGGTCTGGAGGTGTTGGATGAGGGCATTGCAGAAGGTGGTTTTTCCTGCACCTGCGGGGCCCATGACCAAGACGCCAAATTTAGACATGGCTGTGATGGTTGGATATTAAAAATGTGGTGCGTGTACGTGTGGAGAGGTGGGAGCGCCGCGGGGTTCGGAGGGAAATCCCTACTCCGTTGGATATGATCAAACTGCGCTATCGGGGAGGGGAGGAAGGAGGGGCGGTCAGTCGGATGGAGAGAGGTAAGGGATTGAGGATGTCAAAGGGGAGAGAGGAAGCGATAGAAGAAGAAGTAAGGGAGGGGGGGAGGGAGAGAGAGACAGAGTGAATAATAATATAATGTAGGAATGATAGTAATTATAATGGTTAATAATATGACATATGGAAGTTTTAACATGAATGATGAATTATTGTAATTTCGGGAGTTGCTGATAATTTTTCTGCTGACCCAGACCGCCGGCCAAATGGCGCCATCGGAGACACGTTCTTTCGCATGTTTCCTGATCCAGACTCTTAACCCACCCTCTGCCCCTCCCGCCTCTTCTTCCTCCTCTCCTCTTCTTCCTCTTACTCTTCCTTCTTCATTCTTCTCTCCCACCATACCATCTCTATCCTTTTACTCTCCTCTCTTTTCTTGCATTAATATCTAATTCTTTCTTTTCTTTCCCCTTTCTTCATCTCTTTCGTCACAATGGGCAGCGTTTCCGGTCCCAAGGGTACTTTCCTCTTCACCTCCGAGTCTGTCGGTGAGGGTCACCCCGATAAGATCGCGTATGTTTGCTTCTCAACCCCTATTCAAAAATCCTGTCCGTTCTAATGTTTCACACAGTGATCAGGTCTCCGATGCCATCCTCGATGCCTGCCTTGCAGAGGATCCTCTCTCCAAGGTACGAATTTACTCCTCTAAATTCCCTTTTGCCATCCATTCAGCGGAACAAAAATATCGCAAGAATTTTTTTTCCTTTTTTTTCTGCCCTGAAAAAACCCTGATTCTACGACGCCACCCCAATGCTATTCCAGTCAAAGATATTAACACATTCATTAGGTCGCTTGCGAGACCGCAACCAAGACTGGTATGTTAATTTTGAAAATAAAAAATAAAAAAGGTCCCATTTTAACGTTCCTGCCCAGGTATGATCATGGTCTTTGGTGAAATCACCACCCAGGCCAAGCTCGACTACCAGAAGGTCATTCGTGGCGCTATCAAGGACATCGGCTACGATGACTCCGAGAAGGGCTTTGATTACAAGACATGCAACGTCTTGGTCGCCATTGAGCAGCAGTCCCCTGATATCGCTCAGGGTCTCCACTATGAGGAGGCTCTTGAGCAGCTCGGTGCTGGTGACCAGGGTATCATGTTCGGTTATGCCACCGATGAGACCCCTGAGCTCCTGCCCCTCACCATCCTGCTCTCTCACAAGCTGAACGCTGCCATGAAGGAGGCCCGTAACGATGGCTCCATCCCTTGGCTCCGCCCCGACACCAAGACCCAGGTCACCATTGAGTACGCCCATGACAATGGTGGTGTCAAGCCCCTCCGTGTGGACACCGTTGTCGTGTCTGCCCAGCACAGTGACGATGTCACCACCGAGGATCTCCGCGCCACCATCAAGGAGAAGATCATCAAGAAGGTCATTCCTGCCAACCTCCTTGATGACCGCACCGTCTACCACATCCAGCCCTCTGGTCGCTTCGTCATCGGTGGTCCTCAGGGTGACGCCGGTCTGACTGGCCGTAAGATCATTGTTGATACCTACGGTGGTTGGGGTGCCCACGGTGGTGGTGCTTTCTCCGGCAAGGATTACTCCAAGGTCGATCGCTCCGCTGCTTATGTCGCCCGTTGGATCGCCAAGTCTCTGATTAACTCCGGTCTTGCTCGTCGTGCCCTCGTCCAGCTCTCCTACGCCATTGGTGTTGCCGAGCCACTCTCGATCTTTGTTGAGACCTACGGCACCTCCACCAAGTCCTCCGACGAGCTTGTCGAGATCATCCGCAACAACTTCGATCTCCGCCCTGGTGTCATCGTCAAGGAGCTCGACCTGGCCAAGCCCATCTACTGCGAGACCGCCAAGAACGGTCACTTCACCAACCAGAAGTTCTCCTGGGAGAAGCCCAAGACCCTCAAGTTCTAAGCGCGCTCGCCTGAGCGGTGACTGCCTGGAACGGGTTTTGGCCCCTCTCTCCCATGGTGGGTTCGCGTTACGAATGTGATGATTATGCTTTGTTTTCAACAACTCAAAGCACGAGCATAGACATGTTAAAAAAAAAAAGAAAAAGCTATTTGTTCGATGATGACTGTTTATTATATTTGCATGGTCGCCTGAATAAGACGGGTTCGGCGAAGGGATAAATTCAACATGATACCACTTTCTTCTGTTGGGAAAGATGTTTTCGGCGTTTTTTGGGAGCGAAAGTCTTCAACACGAGACAATTACCTTCTCTAGCCTTGGTGTCTGCTACCACATGCCCCATTGATTGCGGCAGATCCAGCCAAAAGTGGTGGGCGCTTTGTCGCAAGCTGCGCTTCCGATAAGTGTCCGGCGAGGAGGTGATTATTGTGCCATACAGGATGCAATACATCCGCATGGACTGCTAATCTAAACATTAGCACAGTATAAAATAATGAATTGCAAAGTATTGATGCACATGACAAGTCCTAGTCATATTTGTAAACCCGTCCGTATTATTATGATCGCAGTGTGTAAGTGAAGAGCATTTTTTGCAGGATGACATTTGGTGGTGTTGCTGCATAACGCGTGCCGCCAAGACTCTCTTCGCGTCTTAAAACAGTAAATTGGTTAGTTACCTGGTCCCTCTTCTCCTCTTCCTCCCCCAAATTCCGCCAATTTGTTACGCTACAACTTCCTCAATTCCTCTTCCTCTCTTCCTCCCTTCATCTCTTCCTTGAATTCGCATGATGTACGATTAGCAAGACGCGCTCATGGCCTCTTGTGGATCTCCCAGCGCCCTCGAATCCTTATCACCGAACCAGCTCCATCGCGCCCCTCAGCCGCCGTCAAGGAAACGAAAGTCATGCCATGCTCCCAATGACTGGGTACACCAGACCATAATCATTCGGGTTGGTCAACCCTGCACCCTTGGATCATCGCAATATATAGTCGGACTGACTGACCCCAACACGAACAGGCTCATGCGGCGTCCTTGTCGGATGAACCCTTCGTCCTCGAACCGCTCACTGTCCTGCCCCGCTCTCGTTTACCGCTTACTTGGCTCGATTACTCTTTCAATTCCCTATCACTGTTTCAGCCAGGAAGCCTCTTCGTCGCGAACATTCCGGTTCTCGAGGCGGATGATTTACACAGCGAACCGGTGGTCCTTGCCGTACGCTTAGCGTCGGACAATGGACTATATGTCGTTGAAAGGGTGAAGAAGACCATATACGCTTTGTCAAAGCTGGCAAAAGACATAGAAGAAGGCGATGTCTTCGTTGCTGTGAAGGGATGGAGTTCTGCTTCAGACGCGATCCAGTTGCCGCTTCCACGACGCCGGTCGTCCGAGATGGAAGAAGGGAACTGTTGGCGAATGGCGCAAATTGAGACTCCGGTTGTTGATTCGCTCTTCTCTACGAACCCCCCCAAGTTGGGTGTCTCTATCGTGTTTAGTGGGGTTGATGATGGCCATGTAAAGGATATCTCGCCCCTGGATTCTATAGACGGTAGTAGGGCGCCCTCAATGGCGCCACAGCTGCCTATTAGGACGACCTCGAATTTCGACACCCCCATGTCTGTCGCTTTGCAGGACTTGGAGAGTGGGGTGTCAGAGGATCCCGTGACTGTGGTGGCAGAGACTGATATGATGGACACTCTACAGTCGCCGCAGGACATATTGGATAAGCTGAGGGAGCAGTATATCCAGGCTCTCTACGTATCTAAGGTGTGTGGTACCGGTCATTCCCAGTGTGAGTTGCTCTTACTGATGGTTTTTCTTTTGAACCAGACCTCCGTGGCGTACTTCGCCAAAGGTCCTCTTGCGCGCTGTCGTGCAGCTTTCCAATTGCCTGGGTCGGAATCGTCCAAACCTTCAGACCTACTTGATTTTTATCGTGAGGCTACTCTCACGGCTAAGAAAATGGATCTGAAATACAGGGAGACAATTCCGTCCATACTGCAGGACTTCCTACTTAGTGTCTCCGACGACGAGCCCACAGCACGAACAAAGCGAAAGAGCAAGAAGAAGAAGCTAGGTAAAAACGGGCTTTATCCAGAAGAAGATCAATTCGTTCGCAGGTGGTGGAAAAACCGATCATTGACCGACCACGGCGTCCCCGTAGAGACATCCCGAGAAGCTGATGTGAAGAAAAATGTTGCTGATCTACGATTGCGAGAAACCCAGCTTCAAATTCTTCTTATCCTAGAAACGTTAGCATTAGAAGTTACGGCTTCTGAGGAGACGCAAAACACTGCCAACTGCAACGAGGGCTCTAAGGATCAACCCTCCAAAGCGCGAAATCCCAAGACAAAAAAAGCCCAAGACATGAACGTGATGCTAGAACTCCACCTCGACCGGTTATGTATCTGGCACACGGTCAGTTTCGAGGATTCAGCGTTGCTTGACCCAGCCAAAACATACAATAATCACCACATGGCTGGGAAGAAGATTGAGAGCGATGCGATTCGTGATTTTTGCACCGAGGTAATCATTCCCTTTTATGCCTCACGTCTCCCAGACAAGTGCAAGTCGATCACTAGCAAACTCGGGGTCTCCGCCGCGGTCTCACCTTTCCCGAAGAAGACCTCTCGAGGCGAACCTGGGTCGGCTGTTGAGCGTCAACCCTCACAGAAACAACACCGTCGTTCCTTGCACAGAGTTGCCACGGACGAGAAAGCCGGTCGACGGCCTTCGCTCGGCTCTAAGGGTCGGTCTAACACCGCGCCCTCTCATGTTGAGATGAAGAGGGATTCAATTGAGCCGCTGCTGCCGATCTTGAGCTCCAATGTCCGAGGTGGGATCCAGAAAGCGAAGCGGGTTGAAAATCGTGAAGTAGACCTGAACGCCGTGGCGAAACAGCACGAGACTAAGTTGAAGAAAGTTCAGATGCTGTCAGACCAGAAGAAAGAGCTTGACGCCGCTATTCTTGCACTCCGAAAACCGAACCGCCAGCTTGTGGCCAAGGACATCGCCAAAGATGCCGACCAGAGGCGCGTCGGTGGTAGCGCCAGGAAGCCCAAAAACCCCGTCCGCAATCCGCTGGGACAGGGTGTTCAAGTGGCTGCCACCCCTCGGGGAAGCCGAAAGAAGGACGCCAGTGCGGGCTTACCCCCTATCTCTAGGAGCCTGTCACGTTCGTTCACGCAGCCTACTGGGTCTGTCTTCGACTCGTCCCCTCAAATGGTGGTCCCCGGCTCTGCTTCTTTCTCCGGCACCCCCGGTACCAGAGACGTCGGTGCCATTCAGGAGACGCCCACTCGACGGCCTGCGAAACCCTTGGGGTCGTTCAATGACATCGGCTCCGACCTAGGTGTCAAGTCATCTGGAAACCTCTTCCGCGTACCTCGACGGCCGGCTCCTCGTCCAACGGAAATAGCAGCCCCTTCTACGCCTATCTCCTCCCGGCACGTCGACTCATTTTCTCAGCCTCTTCCGATGATGAAACTATTTGAAGCCAATTCAACTTCGTCTATGGTGGTGGAAACTCCTCCCAGACTGGCTACAACTGCCGTCCCCGTGATGCAGCCGTCCAGCGTGCCAGCAGCCTTGAGAGGTCCGCCGCCAAAAATGGCAATCATGGGAACGCCGCCAGTCAAGCGAGTCGCGGCGCTGGGGGTGCCGAATGAACCGGCCGCTGTGCCAGTGACCCCAGATAAGTCAATTTATGAGCAATTGGGATGGGACGATGATGAGCTTGCGTTGTAATTGAGCATAGCGTGGTTGATTTATCATGATACGGAATTGTGTTTAGCGGGCGTTTTTTTTATATATTTTTTATGGATTACATCGGACCCTCGAATGACTATGAATAGACGGGATGGTTTATATACTGCATTATTATTATTAAATTTCTTGAATCTATTACATGCAATAGACGTGTAAGGGATGATACCAAATGTTGGTCGGCCTAAGTTGGGTTTGACGGGACAGATTGAATTACTTAATGGCAACAAATGAAATATCACGAGAGATACAGCTGTATTTCGGGGATTGACCGGCCAGGTTACATGCATCAACTTGTGGAATTCTGAAGATGGAATGTTTTTTGCAGCTAAAATGAAGAATTGCCTGCATTGGGCTCGAGGCACCAAGAAATAGCACCAGCAATCATTGATCAAAACCAGCGGATAATCTGCAACAACTCGGCCATCTGTTGTGCTCTTAATGACTGGTTTCCATAAGGCTACGCGCACTTGAAAACCACAACAATAGAGGAGGCTAGAAATGACGCAATGAGAACAAAAATGAAACAATTGAAAATGCCAACAAAATCAATAATGCAGTAAATAGAAGTCCCATGTAATACATACTCCGGAAATACCAGATCGCAGAAATGAAAAGGACCTAGAAAAATCACTGTAAGCAGAAAAAGGTTAAGTAGTAGGTATCTAAGTTAACTTGTCAGGCCATGACTAAGCTCTGGCCAACCAATGATATTCCGGGACTGTAACCTTCTGAAACTCGCTGCTCTATAGAGTCACACTATCTGGAGATTCACTTTAAAACTCTCGCCATAGTGAATTAGTTTATTATTCAATTTGTTTTTTTTTCTAGGATAATTTGATTTTCGTAATAACCCTAATATCTATATTTCAATACTTAATATATATTTAGTTTTAAAGAATAAATTAAAACAAGAATATTAGGAAATATATTAAATCCTAAAACTAATACTTGTCTCTGAGCTAAGGATATATATATCAGATTTCTATCAGCCATACGAAATTATACAAGGATACCACCTTAATCATACATGAATTGATATGATCAATCCAAGAGAGTGTCTTGCTCACAGCCCTACTTTATGTCGAACCCAGGAGAGACAGACCTCCCATTCGGTTTCTTTGCAATCCCCATCTTCCCTGTCATCCAGACAGTAGAGCAACTCCAAGACTAGCGCTCTCCCCGACCTATGCGCCCACCATCGCCGTCCATCCAGCTCACCAAGAAGAACCCCCCAGTACATCAGAATAAGCAGCAACAACGGCTGTCGACGCTGAATCCCGCGAACAAACGCCTCATCGACAGCAGCCAACCACGCCAAAACGGGGGCCGGGTCTGGAGACCGCGTAAACTTTTCAAAGCAATGTCTCAGATGGGGAATGATGCGGTCATCAACTCGACAGAGCGGATTAGACGCCCGTTGGTGTTCCGTCAAGGCGACTAAGACGTTAAGCGCAGTGTCAGTGGCCGAGTCCAGCTCCCCACCCACCACACCGATTCCGTCCTTGCGCCAGAACTCCCCGTTCGAAAAGAGCGCCAAATTGATCCAGGAATGGCCGGCGGAGAGGATCTTCTTGACGCCCTGGAGGAGCTCGAAGATGGTGCGGATGGTTTCAATCATGGATTGACCGGGCTTGAGCTCGGCAACCCCCCTCCGCACAGTCGCCTGGGGCAGCGCAATACTGATGGCGACGATGACGACGGACTGGGCAAAGACGGCGTTGCAGTTGTCGGGGCTGATGGTGTCGATTGCGGCGCGGAACGGTCCCAGACTCTGGCTGTGGTATTGCAGGCCAGTCTCGATGTAGCGAGAGGCGTGCGGCGCGTCCACGGTGGTGGCAATATGAATGGATGCCAGTGCCAGAATGCCATGCATGAGATACGGTTGACGCAGGGCAAGCTGAGGCACTAGATCCTGCCAGGTGTGGATCTCGGAGTCATTGATACAGAGGCTTCGATAGGTCTGCGTGGAGAACATGTGCATCAGTTCGAGTGCATCGACGGCGGCTGGTGGTGTGGGGTGGCGGGCAATTGCTAGGCGTCGTGCTGGCGGGATTCGTGAATACGTGCAAGTGTCATCGCGCAGGATGCAATTGCTACATGGCGGGCCTTGCTCGTCACACTTGACCTTTCGTTGGCGACACCCATCACAGCCATATCTGGATTTGGTGTGGAGTTTATGAATAGGCATCTCATCCTGAACTTATCTCTATTTGAATGTGGTGGAGATGAAATGACGTTGAGGGGAAATGGAAGTTCCTGAGATGCGGGGGAGGGAGGAAAAAAGAGGCAAAATCGATGAATCAGCAGGAAGTTCATTCATAGTTAATTAACTATATCAAAATTAATTAATCGAAATAGATATTATTTTAAAAGATCGACCAGGAACAACCCCTCTATCATTTGATTATTTGACCACATGGGACCAATAGTCTATCAACTCTAACATTTTATTGGGGATCATGTCTGGTTTATAACGTGGGGAAGATTATTCCCCGCAAGTTCCTTTTGACTTATTATTAATAACGAATGCAGTAAGAGATGCGGCTGTGATACTCTTTAGTAGAGTAGATTATCATTTGTATTGTTAATAATAGGTCCTAAAGATCGAATATAAAGAAATGAAGACATCTCATCTCCAGCCTTAACTGCCCACACTAAACTAAACTAACCAAACACAAACAAGCCCAAACAACCCGCCATCGCAACACCTGCGGTCGAGATCTCCCGTCGGTTCGCCCCCCCCGTAAACATGGGAGAACCAGTTCCACTCATGGACGCCGAGGCCTTCATCGTTGGAGTCCCACTCGCCATGGAACCAGTGGGCATGGAGGACATGGTGGGCATAGCGGACATGGATCCCGACATTCCTGTGCTCTTCCTACCAACCTATATCATTTTGATGATTAGAACTTTTTTTTTTTATCATTTCGTTGTTTCCCTCTTCTTATTTTTCAATACCCCAATATTCATCGACTGAATAGAAGCTGTAATAGGGGACGAAAAAAAAAAAAACAAGGATAACTAATTCATTACCTCAAGAATTGCCGGTCCCGCAACAATATTATCATCCGTGGCCTGAGTGTTGCCCTTGGTCAAGACGACATAACTCTGACCCATGACTCCCTTAGGGATGGTGACGGTAAATTTACCATCTCCTTGCGACGTCACTGGCGCCCATACAGGGCCAGTGACAGTGATGAAGGCGGCATGGATATCGTCCGCCGAATTCATGCCCTCTCCCGCCACCAGATGCACCGTCTGACCAGTCATGGTGGACATCATTGGACTCATCATCAACGACGGGAAAGCCTTGACCGGAAGTGCCTGGTTGGAGGAGGGGCACGACGCGATAAAAGGCGACGCCACGGTGTAGACTTCATTGAAGTCGAGTGGATTGTCGAATGGTTGTGCAGCAGGCAACTCGCCCATTGCGGCGCGCAGGTATGCACTGTGGCGCGCCTCGACGGTGAGGATGCTTCCGGCCGCGGTGAGATACGTGTCATTCATGATATGCGCAGCTGCGCCGAGATACGCGCTGACTCCAACGCCTGCACGGATCAGTCAATTTAAGTTACGGACATGAAAGGAATCGGATTACTGGTACTTACCCTCTAACACATTCGCCAGGGTGAGGAAGCTCTTGACATCAGTGACGGGAAATGCATACGTGCATCGCTCCACGGGGCTAGCTCCGGCCCCTACGTTTTCAGTTAGCTCAGGGCACAGCAACACAGGCAGACAATTGACAAAGAAGATTTACCACTGAGGGCCTGGGTGAGAAATTCCTCATGCGACTTCTCGTCGGCAGCAACCTGCTGCAGGTTGGTGTAGAAGGGGTCTTGGAATCCGGCTTTGATAAAGTCCTCCTGCGTGTAGTTGGCCAATCCTTGTTCGTAGAAAGCGGCTTCGAGGTGCTCCAGGGTGAGGGCATAGTTCAAGATGTCGGCTTAATATAAACAAAGATTGTGTCAGTCATGAGTTCATTCGGAGGACCTAATTGGATATATGATGTAAAAAAAAAAAAAAAAAAAAAAACATACCATCAGTCACTGCACGCTTGGCTACCGGAGTAGCAACGGCCAAACCAAGTACAGTAGTGCTGAGTCCCAAATGTAAGAGCTTCATTTTGAAAAAAAAAATAAAAATAAAAAAGGGAGGATGGCAATCTAGATCGTAGTAGTCTTGCCTGGAGGGAAATGTTCTTCTGCCTCGAGACGCCTCCGGCTTTTATAGATCCCAGTGGGTTCGATTTGAACTCATGAACCCCGCCTCTCCACTTGTGCTCGGACTGTCCAAGATAGTAGATATTCCTTGGTTAGAGGCCATGAGGCGATATCCAGAACATAATAGGAATGGTTGATGGTCGGAGAAGAACTCCGGTGGGGATTCCGTTCGCCAAGCGGGATGGGCCAATCGCATCGCAATGGGACCGAGCGAGAGCGAGCGAAGCTTGAAGATCAGATCATTCTAGATTCAACCACCGATCATCATTATTACTCCGGGGTAATAACATTTCTTCTGTTGTTCTTCTTCCAATGGTGATGACGTCAGATGCTCGGGTTTGATGGTTGTTATCCTTTGGTCATCAGCTGATGGGATCGTTAGTTGTTACTTGGTGGCGATAAATGATTAAGACTAGGTTAGGGAGGTAAATAGGCCATTCCGTCTTATTTGTTCAATTAATTATGTTGAAGCTCTGATTTGCCTTAGGCCGCCACATCGCTCAAAGGATCAAAGGGGTGAATTACTGAAAGACGAATTCCACATATAAAATGTGGCCAGATAGTCGTTGCTTTCTCATTTCTTTTCTCTTCTTTTCTCTCTCCTGAAGAGCTATAAGAATCATCAATTTGATCAATTTCATAGCGTTTTTACGCATCATTTCATCAGGTTCAACGTCCAACAAATTATACCACGGAATTGTGTCTGGGCTGACGCCTGGGAATCAGCGTCTTGGCTATATAGTGACTGCGTAGTAACAATGCCCCGCTCGTGCCTGAGCACATGTAAGACTCCATATGATATAACTCATGGTGCTTTTCTCCCTGATCCCATAGATTCATTCGTATTTAGTAATTCATACTTCGACCGAGAGCGTCTTGTCATATACTCCAGCACCTAAATGGGTCCAGTCTTCACGAACAGAGATATTTGCTTAATGATAGCCATAGCCCCTTTTGCTTTCATTATTTTCGGCCCTTATGTCGGCGTTAAATTGGCAGCCCAAAAGTCGTGGGATATCATCACCGGCAAGAAACCGCCGCAGCCTTACAAGAGGCCGCCACTACTCCCACGTCGACCCTTAACGCCTCCCCTCCAACCAGATTCTGGATGGGACCAGCGGCAGGGTCAGAGTCAAGGCGAGCACGAGAGCAAGCGAGAATGTGAGGCAAAGCGCAACACAAAAGACCAGAGTACTCCCTCCTATTACACCCAAGCGCAATCAATCTTATTCAGCCTTCCCCCTGAAATCCGAGCTTTGATCTACCGAGAGATCCTGAGCTTCCCTATCCCGCTTCGAGTGCAGTTAGGGCCACCTCTTTACACCGATAGGAAGGAGCGACGCTATAATAGGGACTGCAGCTGGACTGTCATCGGGTTGCTTGCGTGTTGCCGTCGGGTGTAGGATAGATACCATTGTCATACTGAATATATTGTCCCGGGCTAACTCTGACTAGATACTCTGAATCCATCCACTTACTTTACGAAACCAACGTCCTAGACTTCCTGATCTGCGAAATCAGCGCGTCGATCCTAAAACTCCCAACCTATATCATCCCATCCCGACTACAAGGATTCCGGTCCCTAAAGCTCCATATCCTCCTCCATGTGACTAACGTGGATCATCTGCGGGACATATGGCTCCGGTCCTGTGATGTCTTGAGAACCCTGACCGGTTTGCAGAGCTTGCTGGTAGATTTCCAGTGCCAAGATGGTGTCGTTGACCTAGATCCTTTCTTAGAGGCGATGGCTGGGATCAGAGCCTCTCGGTTTAAAGTTTATGTGCGCCGTGGGCTGTCTGTGCAGGGTGGGCCAAACCACAAAGTCTTCCCTTCTGGGGCCCCTTTTGAGCTATTCAGACTAAACTCCAAAAACAAATGGACACGGTGGGTGTGGCAAAGCTCCTCGGTATTGTAAAGAAATACCTACATGAAGGAGATCAGGGGAGTTCTTCATTGGTTCATGCTAGATGAAAGTTGGTCGTGATTCTGCATAATAGTTTTTGCTGATTCCCCGCAATGGTCTACTTACTCCACATACCTCCATGTTGGTCTGGGGGAAAGTTGCCAATTTTACTGGGGTTCGGACATATCGGAAATAAGTGCTCTTAATTTCTGATCGTTTGTCGCTTCTGCCATAGTTTTCTTTTTTTTTTCTCCACTGAAAGGGCTTAGTGTTGTGGTACAACGCTCTTTACGTATCATGAGCTTTGGCCTCGGGTAAGAATGTTGAGTGTAACCATCATCTGACTCGGTGTAGTATTATTCTTCTAACAGCTGTCACAAATGTTTCTTTTCTTTGGGACTGCCCTAAGCAACGTTATCCTATCCCCAGCCCAAAATACCTGGCAAGAAACTTAAATCGACTGATAACTAGGCGAACTACTAATCTTCCTCAAAATGGGAATCGCAAGACTCGTGTCTTTCACACTTTGGATAGCACTGCTAGGCAAGCCAGTGAAAGGGGGCAAGTCAATCGAGAGGATTGACGTGCATTCCCATTTCGTGCCACCATTTTGGCGCGAGGCTTCGGTGTCTGCAGGGTACGGAAAGCCTGATGGAATGCCAGCAATTCCTGTGGGTTCAGGGGTTTCCTAAATTTTTGCGAGTTTTAACTAAACGTCTGGTAGGAATGGTCTCTTGAGACCCATCTGGATTTTATGAAGCAAGCGAATATTACCAAGTCAATCATCAGCATTACTTCACCGGGCACCTATCTTATACAAGGGAATACCTTGGCTGCTCGTCGCTTAACCCGCAAAACCAACGAATTCGCGGCAGACATCAAAAGGAAACATCCCAAGGAGTTCGGTTTCTGGGCATCTCTACCTCTTCCTGATGTACAGGGTAGCCTTGTTGAGCTTGCATATGCGTTGGACCACCTAAAGGCAGACGGAGTCACCGTAATGACGAACGCTCATGGAGTGTACCTCGGAGATGAGAGCCTAGATCCTCTATTCCGCGAACTCAATCGGCGCAATGTGACGGTATTCATCCACCCGACCAGTCCATGTGTCCGACAGGGACATTCAGAGCGCACCGCTGCACCACTGACACAGTATCCAAACCCGATGTTTGAATTCTTCGTCGACACTGCGCGAGCAGTTATCAATTTATTTCTGTCCGAAACTGTTGCCCGATTTTCTGGTGTCACTTATATAGTGCCTCATGCCGGTGGTGCGCTTCCCCCAACTATTGAGCGTTTTACAAGTTTTGCGTCCTCGATCTCAGGCCTACCGCTTGAGATCAATTCGAATATCGTCAAGGAAGCATTTTCCAACCAATTCTACTTCGATCTGGCGGGATTCCCCTTTCCAGATCAGATCCATGGCCTGTTGAGGTATATCGGTGTGAGCCGACTTCTTTACGGTAGTGACTTCCCTTATACACCGGCTGGGGGTGCTCTGGGCCTGGCACGAACCTTGGATGCGAACATCGGAGAGGTGGTTCCCGATCCTAATGATCAGAGTAGTATTTTGACCGGCAATGCGCAGCAACTCTTGGCCAAATAGTAGAAGGGCCTGCGCAAACGTGGCTTGGGGTTAGCCTCGTTTTCGAGGGATGAGAAGTGTACTTAGTTGGCGTCATGATCTGGTACCATTATATAGCCATTTTCTACCCTTTATCCAAAAGTGGCACCCGAATTGGAGGCACAAGCACTCAGCTACGCTAAGACCACCTATAGGATTTGCATCGGTGAAGATGAGACGTTCGATGAGACGTATTCAGAGGACTCGAGTCGTGTGGGTGGGTTCATGGACAAGAAATGAAACAAGAAGGTACTACCCAATCTACCTAAAATATGGTATTGAAACAGTCCGGGAGACCACACTGGTAATTGTATTACACCAGCCAATATCCACGCTATAGCGATGGGAACCCAGTGCTCAGTGGTCGCCTAAGGCCGCCAAGGTCTACTCAGTGAGCCATCGGTCTGGCAAGGTAGAAAATCAAGTACGTATGCAGTATTCATAACTTCGGTAGGAGAAGGTTGGTATTCGAGTGAGGTGGTGATGAATAGTGTGCCTTAGTAGTACAGTTGAATCGTGTTGTACTCACTATGGTAGGTGACTAGGGAATTATAAGGTAAATAATTCGACTAATAGAACGCATCTTTCTTATCTTTCTTTCTACAATTAAATCCATATTATTCATACCCAGATAGTGTAAATAGTAAGTTTCTAGATCATCAACAAGTCCCCACCTGCTGCATTCCTCATGGCACCCAAAATCGCCCATTCGTCAGGATCATAGTTCCAAAAGAACAGACGAATGTGCTCAGACACCCTGAAAGTGGTGTGAGTGGGGATGGGAGAGAGGGGGAGAGAGAGGCGCGTGGGATGAGATGATCCGATCAGGTTGTTGGACCATCTTTCTCTGATGATTTATGAGTTTGATTATTATTAACCTCACCGTCTTTCTCTGCATGATTGTTTTCTTCCCCCCCCGCTTTGGTGGTGCCTGTCTAGACTTGATCCATTGTTGGGAAGGATATTCTTGTTTTGGGGTTTCCGGGTTCAGAAGATCTTCATTTCATACTACTCCATACTAATAATTAATATCAGGTACCCAAGGCTAGTCAGATACTAGTAGTATCCTACTGTGTACGAACAACTACTGAGGCTATACGTAACTAAATAGTAGACTATCCAATATCGCCTCGGGTATTTGAATGAGGTGTATTCTCTCCAACCGCGGTAGAAAGTCCGTAGTAGACAGATAGTAAATATTAATAATATTAGTACTATTCTTCAGGTAAAATGAACGGAATCGATATGTCTCTCTCCCCACACTAAACAAACTGAGGCGGTGGTTAGAATTACCGCGGTAAGAATGTGGGGCCGGAAAAAGCAGGGGAAAATGGAACTTCCGACGGGAAAATCCTGGAGATTCCAAGAATCCATCACGCACGAATCGGAAGTACTAGAAGGGTTCTAGTGGGTTTGGGGCAATTCGTCTGGTGGGTTCATGTGTCGATCGTTCAGGAACAAAGTGACTCACAGGCATCTAAAGTGATTGGAAGAAGCAAGTTTTGGGGATCATTTTTTTCATTGAGATTCTTCAATTTGGTAAATACTAAATTGAATATAATATAATCTAGTAAAATATATATAGTAAAAAAGGGTAAGAAGACAAGTTATGTACTCCGTATATTGATTGTCAATGATGACAACCTCTTTTTCTAGATTTCCCCCCATCCATCCATGCAACGCCAAACCAATCAATGGTTGTTTTGTTTCCAGCCAACAATCACCAAGAAAAAGAGTAGGAAATTCGTGAAGAGTCGTTAAAGTCGTGAAAATTAAATTGCGTACTGGTAGCGTGTGCTTTTGGTGCTCCGGAAACCAAGAGTTTCGTATAGAACTTTTTGTACGTCGGTCGTATAATTATGGGCGAGAAGAGAAGAGAAGAGGAGGTCGACAGGTGTTTGAGGCGAGTAGGATAGAAGTAGAGATATTTTCGAGTGTCGTAGTGTAAGGATGTCGGTGTGGAAGGAGAGAGAGAGAGAGAGAGAGGAATCAACCCCCAATGCGAACAGGCATGCATTGGGTAGACGACGGCCAAAAGTTCGACCGTTGGACCGTTTTCTCCAGACAATTGCGGCCCTTTTCAAGTAGGCCTTCCTTCTCTTTCTCCTCGGGTAAAGAAACTGGAAGTGCAGGTGCAGATTGTTCGAACGAAACCTCAAAGTGAACATGAAGAGCACCAGCAGTCTCCTTCTCCTCGGGGCCGGCAATATCGGCACGGGACGAGGGGTCTTTCTCGTCTTTCGCATCCTCAATCTTCACAGCAGCGTTGTCAGCTGGCACATCGGCGGCGGGTCGGGGACGTCCCGGTGCAGGAGCATCATCTTCGCTTTCCGACTCCTCTTCGCTCTCCAGTTCGATCGAGTTGATGCGCGTGGTCATGTCACGCTGGGCCCATTCCATCGACATGCAGTGCATGCGGAAGTGACCGAGACAGCGGCGGATGTCTGGATCTGGGGCGGTAGCTTCGCGAGCGAGCTTTTGTTTCGACAGGGTGGTGAGCTTGTAAGGGAGGGAGGATTTGTCGGCGAGGGGAGGCCAGCGTTTGTTCATGGAGGGGTTGTTGGAGGAGAGTGGTGATGATTTTGTGGGCATGATATTGATGGTTTTGACGGCCATTGTGTCCGTTTTGTTCTTCGGTTTCCCTCTCTTTATTTGCGAATGTGGTGTGATTAGAGTATAGATTATGTTTTGAGGGATTGAGATAGATTTATTTGGGGGGGGAGGCGGTATAGTTAAGACGTATCCGAGAGCATTTGTGATTATGGTGAGAGAGATAGTGAGATATATGATTGAAGAGGACAGAGGGAGATGGAAGAAGAAAAGGAAGGAGAAGAATCTGGGGAGAGGAAAAATAAGAAGAGAGCGAGAGTCACACAAACCAGTGGAAGGAGGACTAAGCGCTGCCAGCAAGCACAGTCAGGATTGGTGGTCCAGACCCAAGCTCGGAGACACCCAAAGAAGCAAGCCGGCGCGCAGGTGACCCTCCGATCAGGAAGAGTCTGCACACGGAGGCTTGCGATCTAGACCCTTGGAGTCAAGTACACAGCAGTTCTCTTGTTCCTCACAAAAATCATCGGATTTTTTCTTTATTATTTTTTCTTTCTATTCGTGTATCTTCGGATTAATCTGATGGTCTTTCTCTGTGTCTCTCTATCTCTTTCTCTTCTTTCCCCAAGTCCCTTTTTTTTTCTTTCTTTATTTTTTTTTTTTTTTTTGTGCAGGTCCTTCCTGCCACAAGACACAGGACGCGTAAGGTTGTCCGGGAAAAGAAAACCCTTGGGTCCACCCTGAAAAACAGGTCTGCCAGCTGACCACTTCCTTGGTGGGTCCGGGTTGTCGGCACTCCCATTAGACCAGAGAATCTTCTTACTTCTATCGCAGCACATGTTCACGGTTGCTAATCACCTAATGTGACCATCATGCTTTTTCCTTCCCCCCCACCATAATGATAATTCCATTGTTAGTGGCCTGATTCTTACTTGGATTGAAAATTATGTTCATGATTACCTACTGTAAAAATCTCCATCTTGCATAAACTCTAATAATATTATCTCGGTAATCATTCAAAGTTGAGATTTTCACTTCCCTGCTTACATACTCTGTCTGAATCAAAAAAAAAAAATCTTAATCGGAATAACAATAATGGAAACAAGCAGTTCGGTGTCCCAAACCAGCGACCTTCTCCATTGGCCCCATTTTGCGGGGATCTCCCCATTCGGTTAGCCGATTGCCTGTCCAGGCGTAGGTTAATGCCGATAAGGGTTGCAATCGACGCTGACTACGACGCTTCCGTCTAAGTTTAGCAACGGCTGCCCACTTTCGAACAATTATTATTGCCTCCCATCGGCTTCTTATATAATCACCCTGTCCTCGTGATCTTTCTCCGGTCAATCCTACCTCCTATTTCCGGAGTAATCATGTTACTAGGTGTGAAATGAATCGCGAGAGACGGATGGCTTTTGACCGACCTTCCGCGCCTTTCCCCCCCTTGTCTCCAGGTTCTCTGGGGCGAAATGTGGCTTTAATCTGGAGAGCTCCTCAATGATCAGCCCATCGCGAACCTCTCGTCGATTCTCTGCCAACTCTTGAATTGGATAATGGTGACGTCAACTGCCAATTCAATTCAGGATCTACTCTAGATAGGAGGCAAAAAAACACTGCTCATGATCTCATCCTGTGTTCATCAGTGGGATAGACTTGCGGCAAAAACAATGGATTTTAAGAAATGACAGGTTGCGACCGCCGTTGGGTGATCCGTGTCACCGTGGTTGAACGTCAGACAATAAAAACCTTCCCTACCTACCTACGACATTGCATGGAATTGTAAGGGTTGATTGGCTACTTCGTAAAAAGCACTGCGTCTAGGTTCGTCAATGGATAAGCGCGCATGTGCTTAGCTGCCTGTTTTGTTCGCCTCATACCGGGTCTGGTACTCCGTTGCCTGAGTTGAAGGAAAGTTGTCCGAGGAGCTCGATTTGGTTTTAGGGGGAAGTTTGGCCATCGATCCTTGGGGGGTGGTCGTCTTGTTGGCTGCATGCAGCCTTTTTGAGCTGCTGGCTGAATAATCTTGATTAACCTTATAGGCACAATCTAAACGGGGGCGTTTGTACGTCGCATCATATCACCCTTCCATATCTTATCACCCTATGAAGACGGTTAGTAGGCCAATGCATTTGTTAGGGTTAATCACGGGGGTTGTGGACTCAGCCATCGCGCCGGTCATCCCAATTTATCTGTACTCGACTCTTGAAATCCTCATTTCTGTTACACTGTTCACGTTGACCAGCGGCGGGTCACTGGATGTTTCATTTCCCAAAGTCGCATTATACCCCGATTTGCCGATCGCATTGGTTCCGTTAGTCTTCTACCTGTTCAAGCAATGGTCGCCGCATAAGACTCCTGAGCCAGGCAGCTTTGTGTGTAAAGAGGAGATTCTTGACCAGGAGGAAGACAACATGAATCATACCAGAGTAGGAGATGATGATAGTACCAACACGGTTGGACAGAGCGGGGGAAACACCTCGAATATGGATGACCGTGAAACCACGGAGACCAGGCAGAAGCCCAAGACGCAGCACCATGTGGTGCATGAAGAAGATGATGACCTTGGAATGCGGAGAAACGAGCTTGCGGTGTGGCCGTCTCTCACGCCGAACCCCGGCCCAGGTCGGAGGGAACAGAAGAAGCCACAGGTCTACTGGGACCCCGGGATGAAGAATGACACACGGGGTTGGGTCAAGGAACATCACTCCGGCAGCGTACAGGTGGAAGTGGAGGTTGATCCTAGTACTAGCTCCGTGCCTCCTCCCTGGGAGTTGGGCAACGCGTCGGCTCGGAGTCGACTCCGGTGATCCAGAGCGCTGAAGGCCAAATACGCTCACTGGATACTGTCGACGATGGTCTGGAAATTTGTGTCGATCGCAGGCGGACCTAGCCCTGAATCCGAAGCTCGTGTGTGTCGCTAGAGGGGTTTCTCCAACGGTCTCGATCCTTCAGCGTGGTGTCGTGCACGCCCAGATAGAGCATTCAACTGCAGCGGCTGTCTCGGGTAATTGCAGGTAATAGGAAGGGGGAGGAATCGAGTCTTTGAAACACCAAGGTTTCAAACGATGGTCCAACCGGGTGTGCTATCTGGGGCCATACATGGCGAGGGGTCACCGGACGCAGGAGTTTTCTGAATTGTCTGGCCTAGCTGCTTGATGCAGGGTCGTGCAGGAGACTTCCATTCACGCCGGATTTACCTCCCAGTCCATGACATTTATGGCGAAGAGATTGGGCCAGATGTACTTCCGAGAGACATTACAGTTGGAACTAGACAGTCTGATTGCTTATTCTCCTTCACCTCATTCCCTTTCCATCACAGCGTCGATTGGAAAGGATGGAACGGTCTTTCATATTGTCTTTCTTGGTTGGTGGAGCTCATCGACTTGGGTTGGACAAAATGAAGCTGATCTGGTTATGAGTCACTCTTCATCGAACCCTGCTCGATGCAGAATGTTCTGCTGATGACCTGCATACTCTACCCCTGTTGTGTGTGAGCAGTGACTGACTGGTCGACCTTGCTGGAGGAGGGAGGGGAAATCTAGGAGAAAAAAATGCCGGATGTTACGCAGCGCCGAAACGTAAAGCTTGTTAGGTTTTCCAGTTTGGCTGAGTGGCTAAAATCTTCTGGGTAAGAAGCCAGAATAATGAGGCCGCGCGAGGGACGATCGCTCCCAGGGGAGTTGGTTTGATGCGGAGAGGGCATGGCATTGGGATTTTTCGAGCATGCCCAGTCGGGATAGTGCATCGTCCCCTCTAACTATCTCAGAAGACTTCTTCAATCGGATTGGAGGATGTCGACGCACGGTCCTAGAGGATCGCCGCTAGTTCCCGCTCAAGTGACCATTTGGCGTCAAACTCAAAGGGTGGGAAATTCAATCCTGTTCATCCCTGGAGAGGGAGGGGAAGGCGTTTGGTCATCTGCCAGTTGAGGGAGAGATCGATAGAGAGAGGGGGGGTCATGGTCCTGGAATGCCATTTCCCCCCCTCCATTGTAACTGGAAGGCGAGCATCATATTGGTTAGGGACAGCTCTCTGTCCCCCGGTTGCACAGGTTTATAGGTTTCGTTTCGGATGATTGAGAGAAATCAAAAGAAGAAAAATAAAAAAAAAGGGAAAAACAACTTTCTTCACGGCATTTCTCCAAAATCGATCATCATCGGGTAAGATGGGGTTGAGATCAAGGAAAACAAGGCAGGTGGAATAAATCAAAATCATCGATTCGTTTGATGTCTGGTGATGGCGCCCAAAGGGGGAAAGCGTTTCTTCTTGGAATCTTGGAGTTATCTTTTTCTTTTTCTTATCGATACCATAACTGAGTCAGTTCTCCCAATCACTTGATTTTATTTTATTTTATTTTTCATTGGTGCCTTGATTAGGATGCATTCTTGACCCTCAAGTACCTAAAGTGCCACCAGGTAGTAGTATGTATGGTGGTGGAGCCACAACCAGAGGAAATAGAATATCCGGGGGAGAGAGAGGGGAAGAGAAACAGGCGGCTCTGTCCGGGATCCAGCCAAGGTTCCGAACTGAAAGGTTAGATTGCTAGTAGAGATATTCTTGAATTTATTTTTGAATAATGTATTTTGAATTTCCCAGGAAGAATCTAAGGATTTGGGACATCCGCGGACCGCAGCACACCGTACATTAGTGCCATTCATTCTCCGTCCACATGCGATAATATAATATTAATAGTAATACTTAGTAAGGATAATTCAACAAGGTTATGAGTAAGTAAATTAGTTGAATGGGAATAATTACAATAATAAAATAAATAAAAAAAAAAAAAGATATTCAAAACAATCTACCTAATCTATCGGACTAGATCAAGTCACCATCCAATGGGACTTTGGCCCCGTGCGGTTATCATCTTCTCTTTCCATCTCATCTCCCCCTCCTTCTTACTACTTCCCCTTCCCTTCTTCTTCACACCTCCTTCATCATCCTTTGTCCAATTTAATTTTCCTGAGGCCACTTATCGTTCCATGACCAGACCTCCTTTGTTTGTTTTTTTTTTTGTTTTTTTGTTTTGTGTCTCTTTTTTTGGGGGCTACCGTGAAGTAGTATTACTACTATTATTCCTATTATTATGTTTAGTTGAGACACCAACTTTCGTCTCCACTCTTCTTCTTCTGCCGCTGCATCTCTTTCTGGGACTGAGAGACCTTTAAACCTTGATCTGATACCTCTTCGCTACGATAGGAAAACTATGAATTAGAAAAAGAAAAAAAAAAAAAAAAAGGGAGAGAAAGAGAGAAAGATAAATTAATAATTGATTTTGATTGATTATTTTTATCCATCATCATTCATCAGATTAAAACAAAGACTTGCACCACAGCCGGTTGGTCACACCCTCGTTCCTTCGCGCGCCCCCCCCCCCGTCTTCCCTGTCGAACAGTCTCCACTGATCGGTTCCGTCAAGCGATTCTTTGCAAGAATTACAATCAACTAGTACTACATATCATTGCCTGATCGGTCTCTGCACATACATTTGTCTCATACTCACTCGTTGATTGGGGCGCAGTTCTGGACTGTCTTTACTGTGGCGGTGTCTTTCTAGACCCATCAGCCACGATTTGTCATCCTCGGCGTCCAGTGATCATCGTCCCTCCTCTCACTTCCATCACTGTTTTTTTTTCCTTTCCCTTTTCTCCCTCTCTTCCTCCCTCTGCCCTCTGTCTCCCAATAATAATAATCCTTTCTCTACTTTCCTCCACACCGCCCTGCTGCAAACTCGAAAGTTGTTGTTGTTGTTGTTGCACTTTCCCCTCTGCATGAGTTCACCACACCTTGTTCCCGAGGATCCATCCTGTCCATCCCATCCCATCCACATCCACCCCCCCCCCCCTTCTTTAGTCTATCCATCCACATCTTTCTATTCATTCATCTCTCTTCCTCAATCAATCATCTCGCATCCTACTAATCAAATCCATCACCAACTGCTGCAGTAGCCTACCCGTCGCCCACACCCTTTCTTCCCCCGGCCCCATCATCTCTTATCATCCTTTGTCTCTCTTCTGTTTTGTTCCCACCCCCTCCTCCTTCATTCCCCGTCTTCCACTGGAAATTTTTCCCGTGTTGGCTCCCCTCGCGTTTGTTCCCTCGACGCGCTCGCGGCCTCGCGACAGACGGCTTCGTTAACTTCCTCCCGTCCTGCCTTGGCCCGCCATGTATGGCTCCTCTTCCCACGCCTCTGTTTCCACCCCGATGAATGGGATCGGAGGCGACCTGGTTGATGGTTCAGGCACCATTAATCCTGCCGCCTTGAACAATAACAATCCCGGTATGTTCATCATCTCTCCTTCCAACCTGCCCACCCACACCATCAACTACACCATAAACTCCGTTATATTTAATTTATTTGATGTATTTTTTTTCTCCCCCTCCGTTCACTTTGTACCCATTTTATCTATATTACTTTTCTTCTACAAAGAAAAAGAAAAGAGAGAGAGATCATATTTGATCAAATGTTTCGTCTCTCATCATCCCTGCATATCAGCCATCCGTTGCGGTCGCTTGATTCCAGAGTCTGGTCGAGGCCACGCATGGAGACCTGATAACAATATTTCTTCTCTTGTCTCTCTCTATCCATGGCGCCCTCCGCCAAACTGACGGCTTTGTGCTAGTCGCCGTGGTTCTTCCTGCACCACCTTTTGGAACGACACCCTCCTTCCCCGTCCCTCGCGGCATTAAGCGGAGTCGGACCCCAGATCAGCGCCCTCGCGGCGATGGGAACCATGACGACGGTATGTGTGCATCGCAAGTGCTCGCTCCGGTTACCGTATGGATCTTTTGCAGACAACGGTCCGGGGAGCCTTGCGAGCGCCGCTTCGTCTTCTTATCTCACATTTCTACTTGTTTTATCTTTTTTTGTTCTGTTTTTTTTTTTTTTTTTTTTAAATTCCTTTGAACCCATGACCCGGCCATACACACTCTCTTCGCAAACCTGAAGACTAACATGTTCCTGGGTCCTACAGATGAACAGGGTCGGCGAAAAAGGGGACGCCCCCCCAAGACACCGCGCCCTGCGACTGCCCCGACTAGCGACCATCTGCCGTCTGCACATGTACAACTCCAAACCCCGCGTATGCAGAGTCAGCCGCTTCCACCATCTGCAACTCTAAATGTATCACCACAACAAGCGTCCCCACCGGAAAAGTCCACACCGACCAAGTCGACACTTGTGAAGGCGCTGCCGACCGTAAGAGATCACACCACTGATCAGCTCAATGAGGAGGGAGATGAATACATTCCCAAAGAGTTTGATGATGCGGGCGAGAAAAAGGCCGATCCGATGGGCTACCCACAGGGTGGTCGCGAGTACAAGTGTCGCACATTCCGCGTCCCCCTTCGCGGATCAAAGTTGTTTATGCTTGCAACGGAATGCGCGCGAGTGCTGGGTTATCGAGACTCGTACCTTTTGTTCAATAAAAATCGGTCACTGCATAAGATAATTGCGACTCAGATTGAAAAGGACGATCTCATTCAGCAAGATATCCTCCCATACTCGTATCGGTCCCGTCAAATTGCAATTGTGACGGCGAGGTCGATGTTTCGACAGTTTGGCAGTCGGGTGATTGTTAACGGGCGTCGTGTACGAGACGACTACTGGGAAAGCAAGGCGCGCAAGCAAGGATTCACCGAGGAAGATTTAGCAGGCGAGAAACGACCGGGGGGAGCGAAGGCGCGCGATGCCGCGGCCGCTGAAGCTGCCAGTGCGTCCAACCTTCTGCCGGCTTTGACCCACGGAGATGTTATTTATAGCAATGCATTCGAATCCATGCCACAAAGCATGTCGATGGGTGGTCCCCCCTCGGCCTCCCTCGCTCCACTGCCGATGATTCATATGGCCACAACAGACGATCCACGGCTCCGTGAATACAACAGCATTCCAAGGCCGCGTCAGGAATTGACAGGCCAACCGTACCAAGACCGCACACAAACAAGCACAGCAGCGGAAATTCTCAACCAAGCTACGCACACGGCGGATTTCAACAAGATTTTAAGCTCTCAGAGGAGCTATCGCCAAAAGGGCTTGGAGGATTTCTACGCCAAACAGCGGGAGGTTCCTGTGTCCACGGCCCAATCACAGCCCGGCCAGTTGGACTCCGTACCGTCAGTCTCCCAAGCATTACAGTCTCCGCAGATGTCCGCCGGGGTGATGAATACCGTCCAACCGCAGCAAATGATGTCCCACCAGGCACCGATGATGGCCGGCGGTCAGCCGGGTTTCCAGCCACCGGCTCCTCATCAGCAAACCCCCATCGGTCAATCACCGATTCGAAGTATGGCTCAAGCACGTCCTGATCTTATGCATCAGCGATCGAACCCAGCGCTTTCGGGAGGCACTCCGCAGCCCCCTGGTGGCCCTTATGGGTACCCATCTCAACCACAGCAAATGTGGGGTCAACCGCCACCTCAGCCGCAGCCATCACCATTATCCGCTGCCGGTCCTCAGGGGGTTGCAATGCCACAGTATACCGCCCAGTTGCAGCAGCAACAGCAACAGCAGCAACATCAGTCACCGTCGCCTCTTGCCCACCAGATGTCACATCAACATCCGTCCCAGTCTCCACGCAATCACCCGCGCCCTACAGCGCCGCAGATGCCACAACCCTACCCTATGCACCACCCCCAGACTACTCAACAACAGCCGATGTCGATGGGATTCCCCGGGGCTACCGGCGCCCCGTATCAAAACATCACTGCCACTCGTGCCCTATACCCCTCAACGCAAGGCCCTGCCGGTCAACCGTATATGGCGGGAACCCCTCAGCAGCCAGGAATGGCGATGGGCATGAGTGCGGGAGGTATGCCAGGGTGGGCACCTGCGCCTAGTGGGCCCATCCAACCGGGACACCCTCAGCCTGGCCAGCCGGGAACTCCACTGGGCTGGTCCAGCACTTACTGAGGAATATTCGGGTGTGGCCACGAAGAAAAAGAGAAAATTAGTGCGGGAAAAAAACAAAAAAAAAAAAACATTCAAATATAAACTTCATGGCCGGCGTTGTCCAGAATCTGGCGTTTTTACGGACCAAGAGGCGTCAAGGTCTGAAAGGCTGTGTTGGTATTGATATTATGACTGGTTTGGGCCGTCGAATATTCTTCCTTTCTCCACATTCTGCTTTCTCCTCTCACCTTACATTACGCAACTATCTGTCTTGTTGAAATGCCACTTTAGTGACGGGTTGACGTTAATGGTAATTTGCGCATTCGCTTTTGTCTATACCCTCTGTTATACCCCGATGATATTGCTTTGGCTCTTTGTTTCTGGCTTCTGGTTTTGGTTTGGGGAAGAGGTTTGCATGGTCAAGTCATGAATATGGAAGTTTTGCATTTCTCATATGTCAATGATAGAGGACCGGTCGAATCGTGTACTGGTTTTGAGTTGATTGTGATTTTTTCATTTCAGTGCTTGGGACCCGGCGTCTGCGAGTTCTGTTGATATTTTTTCTTTTCTTTTCCATGATCTATCTATTTGTCTTCAACGTCTTCTTGAGCATTACCCATTTACGACTTCCATTTTTGCACATCCCTGCCGTTGTTGGTTACATCCACTTGATGATGCGTTGATTATTTCAACCTGTTGTGTTTATAGTATGCAGATTGCACACACAGATCTATGTTCGGGGTTGCACTAATTTGACCATTCCCCCCCCCATCTCCAGATTCTCTCCCATTTTCTATATGATTCATGTCACTGTAGTTTCTTATGTGATTGTCTGTTCTCCTTGATGTATGTAACGAATTCCGTACTCTGGGTAGAGAGTCATGATGATCTTGATTTGTGTCGATTTATTTATCTCTTTATGGGTATCCCTCTAACTGCCCAGGGATCTTCCCGCAGCCTTGAACATACCAGCTGTATACCTCCAACCTTCTTGATAGGTCCTAGGATGAAGTTTGACCTATGCTATTTCATAGATAGTAAGTTGTTTGCTGGGGCTATGGAGGTCGATTGCATAGAAACATTCACAACTTTACACTACTGCAAGAGCACATAGAACCATTCAATGACGTGTTTGGAGTATCCCAATTGATTAGGTAGTGTGGTATTACGGGTCGAATATCGCGAAGTAAAAGCAAACAATATATCTCAACAAGCAATAAAAAAAACAAGACCAGCCGCTTCGAAAATATACATGCCAGAGGGGGAAAAAGCCAATAAAAATAAACAGTCCACCGATTCAAATCCAAAGCCTTCCTACCAAACGAATCGAAAACCAAGGCAGACGCCAAAAAGAAAGACACCGACACGCATGTTCTGGGAATCAAAAGAGGCCAAAACCTGGGATATATATGAAGTCCCACAAATAGCACAGAGAAAGGAAGAAGTGAACAAAAAGTAGTATCACACGGGGAGATAATGACACAGATTGCGGCCAAAAGAGAGAGACTGCAGGTACAATATAAGACACGGTAGTGGGGTCATCGACCACTGAAGCAAAAGTGCTTAGATGGTAGATAAAGAGCCCATGCATGATGCTTGGATTGATTTTTTTTTAAAAAAAAAAAAAAAAACAAGAGAAAAAAAAAAGTTTTCAGAAATCATTGGGCGTTTGATTGTTAAATGTGTATGCTTTAGGCTTTTGAGGCATCTGCTGCGCAATGAAACGATGGGCTTCCTGCTGTTCCGGAAATTCATGGATGTGAAACTCCGTTGCTTTTCCATCGACAGACAATGTACCAGATGAGAGATCAGCATCACTTGCCGAATACATCAGAGAAGGAGACCCTGGTATCGTGGCATTGTCGACAGCATGGGAATTCCGGTCCACGACTTGCTCATATGACATCGAGATATCGGTCTGCTGTGGCATAGGACATCGACTCTGGAAGGATGCCTGGGGGGATGGCATTGAAGTGGCATCAGTCCAGCTCCGACCAGTCAAGGGAGCTTCGCAATGAACATAATCGGAGAATGAAGTATAGTGAGCAGGAGCAGACATTGGAGGGGCAACATTGCTATACGGGTAAGACATCATGTCCACCCCCAAAGGTGTGGCCGGGGGGGACGCAATGTTGATCTGCATGGGCTGTGTGGTGGGGAACAACTGATTCGTGGGTTGAGCGGACAGACAGTATCCGCCATCGCTCGGGGTTGTAGGAAGCAAGTGGTGCAAATCCTCTGGGGTTAGGGGGGTGGGTGGTGCCATTGCGCCGCTTGTAGCTGTGGGCTGCAACATCGAAGACATCTCCGCTTTGGAGCTCAGAGCGCCAGCTTCCGCGAAGGTTGACAAGTTCAGAGGTGATCGTTGAGCGGCAGAGGCCTTTCTGACGCCGGCATATCTGGAGTTCAGGCACTGGGCCGATTTTGACTGTCTCACCCCCTGGCCAGACCCATAGTTGGGGAGCCTTGTCGTCGGGGACATGGACGAGGATCCTGCCAGCATGGACGATGACCTAGATGTGCCGATGGCTGCAGGACGTGGGCGCTTTCTGCGAGCAGCCAGATCGAGCTCCTTTCCAGCTTCCTTCCAGGCCGGCCGCTCTGGTCCGTTGGTGAGGTGTGACATACCGTGCGGCCCGGTTGTATGAATGCCAATGCCTTCCAGAGTGTTTGCCAGCTCCTCGGACGAGCCTCGTTTTGACAAAGACACCTCTGGTTGCATAGGATACTGCACAGTGTTGAATGAGTTGTCAGTTGTCTGCAGCGTCCATTCCTCGGCTTGTGAAGAATGGAATTGCATATTTTGCAAAGCGTCGGTATGTTGAGAGCCAAGTGTGTCGGCAGGACTGTGAGACGAAGCCCAAGATTTGGAGTTGTCCCAATCGGTGTAAGGTGTGTTGAGATTGCTCTGGATATCGTTGCCATAATGACTGCGCTGGGTATGGCTTTCCGGAAACGAGGTCGTGGGAGAGATGGAACCTTCAGTATTCAGATCACCAGAAGAACCATGATCATTCTCCGTCGGGGTGCGATCACGGGCTGCGACTGCAGCGTTTAGCGCTCTCTGCAGTGAGGCAAATGTGGCCTCTCGAGCCGACTCACTGCGTGTTTTCTGATGCTTTGCTCGGGAAGACGCTGCGGTCTTCGTTTTTTCCTCCGAGGCGGATGTGGTCGATGATTGCTTTGGGATTGCTCTGTCTGTCTCCTCCGAGGCCTTTGAATCTTCGCTGGATTCCGAGCCATTGGCATTCTCAGATTTGCCCCGAGCAGCTTCTTCCGCCTCCGCCTTCGCCTTCTGCATGCGCTCGAACTCCTCTTGTCTCTTCTGTTGTTTTGCCTTGGCTCGTCTGTTTTGGAACCAGTTCTGGAGGTCGGGGGTTAGCTGACAGGTGTCACTTCATCATCAGGGAGGGCGGGGTTCACTTACGGCCACTCGAGGCAAGCTGAGATTGGTCTGGGCGGCCAATTGGCGTTTCACATTGCTACTGGGTTTGGGGTGGGCCTGAAACTGGGCTTCCAGGGTCTCGACTTGCTCCTTGGTCAATCTCGGGCGGGACAGATTTTCGGCGTACTCTTCGTAGTCCATGATGGGATAGAAGTCGACAAAGTCGAATGGCGGGTGGTGGGGGTAGAGATAGCCACCCTCCATTGGGTGCATCATGGCGGGATGGCCCATACTTGGGTCGAAGGCCATGGGCTGATCCATCGGAACACCCGGATGTCCCGTATATGGGTAGGGTTGGTGAAGATAGTTCATGGTTGCGACTTCGGAATATGGGAGAAGATGCGACTCGACCAGTTGCAGCAAGTAATGAGTGAACGGTTTCTAGACCATGTACCAGTGGAATGGTAGATGTGGTTGATAGATCGAGAGGAAGGGACGACGAGGAATGTGGGCAGATCCACCGATATAAGATTAGGGGAGGGGGAGGGAAAGATTGGACAGAGAGTATGAAAGGAGAAAAGAATAAGAGCAAGATTGAGGCAGGAAGGACGGATTATAAAAAGTTGACACAGGAAATGGGAGAATGAAGGTCTGTATTAGTTGGATGGGAAGTACTTAAAAAGGTACTAAGAATAATATCTGAGGGAACGACACTAGAGCTGGCTGAGAAAGGAAAGTAGGAATTAAAAAAATAAAATCAAATTAAAAAAGAGGGGAATTTAATTTTTCGAAAAATCAAAAAGAAGAAAATAAGGAGAGAAAGAGGAAAAAGGAAAGGAGGGAGAGACACAGCAACAGAGAGAGGCTAAAAGAGGAAAAAGGAGAGGCAGAGATAGAGAGAAGAAGAAGAGGAGGAAGAGGGAAAAAAGAAGGAGAGAAAACCGCGGCTGCCTGACTTGGGACTGAGGGGCCCGGCCATTGGCAGATCCCCGTTCGGAACTGGAGGATTCGCGCCTTCCATTGAAGCATGGATTTTATTTTATTTTATTTTTTATTCGAGATGATTGAATTTATTTTATTTTATTATATTTTATTTCTTATTCTTACTATTATCTTATTTACATCTGTATTCAGGTCCATCTAATTTCATCATTACTTACCTACCTCCCGGGAATTGAAATATCATGATAGTACTACGTAGTACGGAGTACTACTAAGTGCCGCCTACCTAGTAGCAAGAGTACTCGATCTCCTCGATACGATATGGGCTCAATTCATTCCTAACCACATGGCCCATAGGTAGTCATCTCCCCCGAAACTCACCATCCCTTGATGATTGTGTTGTTTTTTTTTTTGTTTTTTTCCAATTCCTCAGTCAAGAAATCTAATAATAAAAACAAAAATAATCACAAAAAATACCTCCATGTACAATACGTGCCGGTTGGTGATATGCCAATCCCGTACCGGGCAGTATCAGGTACGGTATCAACCGAAGTGGGTTTCCCTAAGGGGGTGGCGGCCGGGGAGCCATCTAACAAAAACTCAGACGAGATCATTAATATATCCAAGATAATGAGAAGAATTTAGTCCAGCATGCGAATCATGGTCTACTCATTCCTGGAAAGCAGAAGATCTTCTGCCATGATTATCATCAAAATCATAATAGTCATAATATCTCCGTTACTTGAGTAGGTGTGGCGGTGACCATCCTGCATCATCGGTATGTACCGAGTTAATACAATACGAGAGAGCCGGTAAAAAAAAAAAAAAAAAAAAGAGGCCCTTGCGCCATGCATTTGCTTTTTTCTTGGGGTTTGGTTCCTTTGGTTGTCATAGGATCATCCCGTACCAAGTTTGCGGGTTTTTTCTCAGATCAATTCGATTTTCTTCTTGTGTTCCCATCTCCCTTCTGCACCTATAAAACCGATGGATTGGTACTTATCTTCTTCTAACCATCCCACTTTTTGCGACGATAACAAACAGATATAGGATTTGTTTTAAGTTTGAGATCTACAAACTCGTCTGATCATGCATTCTCTAAACATGAAGGATTTTAAAATTTTCCAGAACACACCAGCAGAAGAGGAGGATGGTGGAGGATGGTTTCCCCTCGAAGTCAAAAATAATAATCCAAAAAAAAAAAAAATAGATAATAAAAAAGAAAGGGAAAAAGAAGTGACTCGGCCGCAGCATCACGTCCCCCTTCATGAATCAGTGAGTGGTAAATCGTGGATGGGTCCCAATAGGTAGGCTTCGTCAGTTCCTGCATTAGCGTAGGGCCAAATTTAGCCTGTATTTAATTTATCTGGGAGGTGTTGGTAGGATTAGACGGAGAGATATAATCGAGTGGAGTAGCTCAATCCACAGTTTGGGTTCTTTTCCCCCATAGTATTTAAAACGCCAACACGATCCGGTGGTCAATAGTGAGAGGGGGCAGAAGGAGGGACAAGTAGAAGCAGAAGAAAAAGATGGCATCACATCAGATCAAGTGGAGCCCTGGTGACGATCGGCTGGATCACGGGGTTCGGGTTCTATCCATGGATCAGTCGCCGTACATATCCTTCTTTGGGGATAGCGTCGACTCTCCCAAGGTCCTCCTGTTTTCTTATTACTACCAAGGTATTATTCTTCTTCTTATCGTAGTATGTAGTAGTACTTCTTCAACAACAACAACGACAACAACAATATTAATAATGATAATGATTTAATAATAATACTGGCTACTAATCCCTCTCTTACATACATGAGGATAGTAATCCTGCGTAAGCTTAGAGGGATTCCCCCCGATTCGTTCTTTCTCTTCTCTCTCTCTCTCACTTCTCAGTATGGTAATAATAGTGTTTGGGTACGTATTATCCAGAAACTTAACCCTAACTCTGGCACAAACAAACAAGTCCCCCAAAATGCCTGTCGATTCCTCTCTCTTTTTTTTTTTTTTTCTTTCCCACTGTGTTCTTGGACCTCCTACGATCGGCCCTCACCATCCGCCCAGAATGATTTTTCCAACATGAATGACATTGGTTCTTCTAAAATCCTAATCATACCACAGTACAGAATCCCAGACGAAAGGAGGGCACGCTTGTTCAGCCACGACCCACTAAATTCAATAGTCGACCGATCTTGTCGATCAGCGTCAAGGATCCGTCGATTTCTCATTCCTCTTCGCCTTAACTCCCCCTCTTCGCCCTTCACTCCAAACTCCCGCCCCCCCACCATTATGATGGCCAAAAGAAACCCATCTGGTTACTTACAGGTAGAAGGATGAATCGAAACCTTGATCTTCTCCTCCGCCATTTGTCAGTTCCCGAGTTCCTGGTTCTGTCACGGCCCTCTCTCCCCCCTCCTCTCGCCGTCAGAACACGCTAAACGCTTGTCAACCCTCCATCACGCCAAGTCAACGAGGGTTACGCAACCACTTTTTCCATGCAGCTGGGTACAAGTGTCCTACTCCATGTATGTGAGGGGGTGGATGGGAGAGTGAAATGCCCCCCCTCGTCGGGGCTATCATATGCGCCCAGCCAACCTTGATGCTTCTCTGGTTCTCGCTCTGGCTCTCCCCGTTGTGGTGATTTTGACACTTCAACGTTTCAGAGACAATATTAGATGGTCAGGCACGCAAGCATCTGGATCCGCCATGATGGAACAACGATCTCACCTTCCCCTAACAATGATCAACGGATTTTCCGCACATCACTTTCAAGGAGGGGGGGATATGGATCGCACACCGGTTTTGAACCGTCGTACTGTAGCGCAGTTGTAGTGATGTCTCAGCATCTACATCCAGAGTGATTGGTGGAACCCGGAGAAAGGGGCCAAGTTGATTTACTAATCTTCCTTTCTTTCCCCCCTCCCTTCTTTCTCACTGGCGGAGTTGTCGTATGTGGATGGTCACTTACCCAAAGAGAAAGTACGTGATACTTCAATTGATGTACTCCGTCACAGTATGCACTAGTCCAGACCAGTTCTTCAACCATGACGAACTCGTGACACTTACATCACCGTCGAGGCTGCAGACGACTGACCAGGATTGCCGCCGTTCGTCCCAGAATTGCAAGTACCGATGTGGGTTGGTTCACGCGCGCGTGTGTTTGTGTGTGTGTGTGTTTGTGTGTGTAGGTGTGTGT